>QEPC01011113.1:4990101-5030825 GCA_003113815.1 Sphenodon punctatus | reverse complement strand
GTGTGTCTTGCATAATGCAGCTTGCAGGATCAGGGTCAACCTGCACCAGCAGTGGAACAAGGTATCACACCAGTACAAGGGAAGAAAACATTTTAAAGCTTGACAAAGTGATTTCAAATCTAGAAGAACTTGCAACCTGCTGATGTAGGAACAGTAGTTGCTTTAATTCACTTTCCCTGCTTCAGACCCCTACCCCTACCCCACCCCCAGGGAAGAAGTTGAAACACTAAAAACAACAAACACCGGTTACCTTGTTGTTTGAGTTTTTTTCACCACTTCACCCGCTCTGGCACCAGCAGCTGCCTCTCCTCCTGACTCCAGTCTACCCCAAGCTGCTGCTGCCTCATGCAACAGCTCTCATGCTGTTCAGGATGGGCGGGGCAGCACTCAGTTCAACTTCAGTAAGTTGCTACCTTGTAAACAAGGTTCTTCGAGATGGCTTTAAGCATTCTCACAAATGTGAAAATATTAGAAGCCATCTTGAAGGACCTTGCTTACAAGGTAGCAATCTTTTTGCTGCTGTATGCAGCTTTTCCACCTCACTAGGGGAGGGGGCGTGGCTTCAGGGCACATATCCACTTCCGGTGAGGTGGGGCTCACATGGCAACCAGAGCCCAGGCTCGGCCAGGCTAATTAAAAAAATAAAAAATAAAAAAATAAAAAATTAGTAGGACTTAGCTACCATACAGATGGGGCCCCAAACCAGCATGGGCCCCAAGAGAAATGTCCCACCTGTCCCTATGGTAGCTACAACCCTGACCCATAGAGAGCTACATGCCCAATTCTTTTAGAATTGGGGTTGCTGGTTATGCAGCGGCAATGGACCTGCCTGATTCCAGCATTCAGGATATCAATAGATGGCTATAGGCACATAAGCTGTGTGACTGCGATCTCTGTTTAGTTTTAATGGTTAAATGTTGATTGTTCATTTGTTGCAGGACTGGCAGCCACGAGACCTTGTAAGTTGCTCCGGATAGTGGTGTACAGCATAGTCCTCTGGGCTGCCAAGGTGGTAAGCCTTTCCCAGTGGGGCATGCAGCTCGGGTGTTGCACCATAGCCAAAATTGTTTGGCAGGCCAGACAGACCATGCTGTGGGAACATCTTATGCCACAATCCATTCGGCCTCTGTAGACCAGCAATCTGATATAGTAGCAGTTCACTTAGTTAAAAAATAAACTTCTGAAGGCAATGGGTTTAGAGCCAATTAGCAAGATGAAGTGGGATTGCGTGGGTGGAGGTAATGCTCCTGCCCTGCACATGGTTCATCTGCACACACATGTGGGAGCGAATACTTCAGTGATGCCTTTTCCCCAAGTAAAGTCACCAGAGTCAGAAGGAAGTGTAATGGAGAGGATGAGGAAGTCAGTAATTAATTAAAGGTGGTGGTGGGGAGAGATTGTATAAACCACAGTGAAATTAATTGTTCACACCCCCAAATTATTCAGAATAGATAGGACCCATCTCTCTAAACAGGGAGTCCAACTGTACCTCAGGGTACTTAAGGATAAATTGATACAGGTATTGGGATAAGTTAGGGGGTGGGGTGCAAAACCAGACACGCATGAGCTGGCAGTTTGCTGTCCCCAATAGCTGATTGAAGTCGAATAGAGTGGGGCCTTTAAATCCCACATACTGTGTGTACTTGACTTTTTCCAGGCTGTGGGGACAATCATGGCTCTGTTCACATGGGAATTGGTGGACATGGGGATATGCTATTCCACTTTGAGCCCGAGAAAACACCCATCCATGCAAATACTACATTTGGGGACCCAGTCATGCGTGAGTGTTCTCGCAGGATAAGAGCAGAATCGTGCATTCCCATGTGTGCTAATTCCCACAAGAACAGAGCTGCAATTGGTCTGATGGAGGTTTCCCTGCCTCCCCCGGTAACCTGTGAAAGTGGCCTATGCTTCTGCTTACAAATAACTGTTGATGTTTTACTAGGATAGGGGCTGTACAAAAAATGTTCATTATTAAACTCTAAAGAGGGTTGTAGTGCACAAAATGTTACTTTTCTGTACTAGCATGGCACTGTCTCATTCTAAGATACAGCAAAGTAACATTTTTAACGCTCCCACTTAATTCCTTTATCATTATTTCTTCTCTGACTAGCTCTTTAGGTAAACTGCACATTTAGCAGTAAACAGAGTAGAAAATATGATACTGATGCAAAAGCTGTTCCTAATGACATGAATTGTTCTCAGTCTCATTATTTTGTGAATAATAATGACAGCTAATTTAAACTTAATACACAGGCAATTTCTTAGAATATCCATGCCAACTGCTTTCGAAAGACAATGATGCCAAGGCTGAGTTAAGAAAGTGAAGCATAATTTAGCGGAATTTCAACTCACTGAGCAAAGACAAAAAAAAAATTCAGAAGAAGCCACAGCACCACAAATGCAAAAATCATTCTTAATTCACCCAATACACAAGCACATCCAGTTTCTTTGTATTTCTAGGAGCCAGGTATATTGCTTGCGCTATATAAATGCTTGCTAATAATAATAATAATTAATTAATAATAAATAATCTTGTTCTATTATAACCAGTTATGCATAGATCTTTACAGCTCTGGTAAAACTGTGGGGTTTCTGTGTACAGTTATTGTGTAAATTCTATACTTGGCTTTCGTTATCATTTGTCAGTCATATACTCTTGCTGGATTCCCTTCACTCCCTTGGCTTTTGTGGCTCTGTCCATAACTGGTTCTCCTCCTACCTCTCTGACCGCTCCTTTAATGTGTCTCTCCAACTCCGCCTCCTCTTCCTTCCCCCTCTCAGTTGGTGTTCCTCAAGGCTCTGTTCTTGGCCCTCTCCTCTTCTCGATCTATACCTCATCCTTAGGCAAACTCATTGCCTCCCATGGCTTCCAAAACCACCTCTATGCTGATGACACTCAACTCTATCTCTCTACTCCTTCTCTCTCTCCCTCTGTTCAAGCTCGTCTCATCAACTGTCTCTCTGACATCTCTACCTGGATGTCTCAACGTCAACTCAAACTCAACATGGCTAAAACTGAACTCCTTATCTTCCCCCCTCATCCTTCCTCTCCTTCCTCACTGTCAAGAACTATTGATGGAGTCACCATCCTGCCTGTCCTCCAAGCCCGTAGCCTAGGCTTCATCTTTGACTCAGCCCTTTCTTTTAAACCCTACATTGACTCTGTTGCTAAATCCTGTCGCTTCTCCCTCTATAACATTGCTAAGATTCGCCCTTTTCTCTCTGTCTCGTCTGCCAAAACTCTTGTTCATGCTCTGGTCATCTCTCGTCTCGATTACTGTAACCTCCTTCTCACTGGCCTTCCCCGGTCTCACCTTTCTCCCCTCATCTCTGTCCAAAACTCTGCTGCCAGGGTCATCTACCTCGTCAGTCGCTTCCACCATGTGCAGCCCCTCCTCTCTTCGCTTCACTGGCTTCCCCTTCCTGAACGAATCCTGCACAAGCTCCTAGTCTTCACCTATAAAGCTCTTCACAGCCTTGCTCCCCCCTACCTCTCTGCACTTATCGCCCTCCATACTCCAACCCGTGCACTTCGCTCCTCCTCTGTCCACTCTCTCGCCCTTCCACGCCTTCCCTGCTCCCCTAAGCGCCTTCGTCCCTTCTCACTTGCTGCCCCCCATGCCTGGAACTCCCTCCCTGTCCACATCCGCCTTGCCCCCTCCCTTCATACCTTCAAATCTCTCCTTAAAACTCACCTCTTTCGCTCTGCTCTGTCTGACTCTTTATCCTGCTGAGCCACTATTCCTATACCTACGATCGGTTTACCCTTATCCTTGCAACATGGACCTGCCTGCTGTCATTCTCATTGTAACCAAGCCAAGTACGTGCACTTGAGACCTCGCATCTTCATGAATGTTAGACCCCTTGTCTCTCCCTCTGTTCCCCTTCCTAAGTCTCTCCCCCAGCTCCTGTCTCTCAGATTGTAAGCCCTAGGGGCAGGGACCTTGTCTATTTTATTACTTTGTAAAGTGCCAGGTACACTGCTGGCGCTATATAAATGTTTGTTAATAATAATAATAATAATAATAATATATATATAAAAAAAGAAGAATGACATTAACATGACATTTGCATGGTGTGTTGAAGACATGAGTCAATTTGTAAATGGCCCTGTAAGAGTATGTATTGAGCTGGATATATCAAAGGAATTAAGGGTTTGTCTAAAACTCTTATGGATGAGGTTATCAGTTGTGATGTTGTCACTGTTAAAATGGTAGCAAATAGTTTTAGAGTTAATGAGTGAGTGTCTGATTCTTTTCACTTGCTACATTATAAACGAGTAGTCTGTCCTCTGAAAGCAATGGAATTAACACCATGTCAGCCTAGGAAACTGCGAAGAATATATATTCAGATTAGCACATGGGTCCTGACTCTCCAGAACGGTGCTTCTTAGACTGTTTTCACATGGGTGCCCCCCCTGCCTTGCACACGTGGGTGGGTGGTGCCCATGCGAACACTACGGTGGGTGCAGGGAGGAATCGGAGGGTGCCTGTGGGAATGCCACAGGTGGTGGGTGGGTGTGTGTGCGCGCCTTCCCCCCCACTTCCCCCCACCTCCACCCATGCCTATTAGAAAAGCACTAATTCCGGATGCTCTGTGAATGGAGGTGGGTGGGGGTCTGTGGAAATGCACCCCCACGCTGCCCCCCATCTCCCCCCACACACATGTGTCTGTTGGAAAAGGCCCATATACAATCATTTAGGACCAGGCTTACAAGTTCTGAGTGGGCTACATATAAATGGTGACAGCCAAGCAAAATGTATTTAACCTTTAAAAAGTATGACACCGTTCAGAATGGTAGATCCTCTCCTCCAAGCAAATGCAGGTGAGTTGGGAGCCCCTAGTCAATGTGCAGAGTCTGAAAAGGAAAGCTTCTTCCCAGTGGGTTCCACTACAGCTGGAACACCGACTATATCTCAAAGAACATCTATGTCTAACACTTTCCCCATATTGTCTGCCAGTGTGACACAATCTAGACACAGAGACTGGAGTAACATCACTCTGTGCCTGCCAGCAGGGCAGTCAGCAGACCCTGCTGCATCATCTGCCTGCTCACTACCCCAGATCCTCAACATATTTATTTATTTCATTTAAATTTCTTTCCCCACCCTTCCCACCAAAGGAGGCTCAGGATGGCTTACAATTGTAAAATGCAATAAATAAATAAATAACCAACCACAAATAAAACATAAGTACAACAAACATAAAACTCCCAAACCATCTCTCCAACCCTTTCCCACCCCAAACAACCCCTACCTCCTGACACACCAGTAGTGAATGACTACTCTCACCCTCTACCCCCACAACTCCCCCCTGACCTGGCCTAGTCCCACTGCCAAACCCCCTTGTGAATAAAATAATTTTACACTGCCTCCTAAAGGAGCTCAAGCCTAGCCATAAATTAACCTCCGTTGGGAGTGAGTTCTACAACTCCAGGGCAGTTGCCAAGAATGCTCTCAATGTCATGGAGGTCAAGTTAAAAACTGCTACCTCCAGACAGGCATCCCCAGCCGACTGCAGAAGCCACGATGGAAGGAACATGGTAGGCTAGTAATCCAGCAAAAAATAAAATAAAAATGTATTTACATGCCTTGGGACAAGAGGGAGTGCCGTTGTAACCAAACATATCCAGGGCCTGAAGCTCAACAGCGTGAGCCTGTGTCATTTCACCCCCTGTCTTTCTATGGCTGTTTTTAAATAGAACGTGCCCATGCAGGCCCACCCACCCCTACCCACCCAAGTGCCCATCTGAAGGCAGCATGGGTGGGTGCACACTCCTGTGACCCATGCACTGCCCACTCATGCCCATGCACAGAGCATCAGGGGAAAATTCGGAATGCTCCATGCAGGTGCAGGAGTGGGCAGTGCATGGGTAAGGGCACACACCCATCCTGGTCTTCTTACATCTTCCCCACTCACTGGACATGCATCGGCACTCCACACAATGTACATGGACCTGCCCCCCAGCCGTGCTTATTTAAAAACAGCCTATGTCAGGGCACTGCTTTTTCCCTGTTCCAGGGATCTCATCCCTCCTTTCTATTCTCCATTGGGCACAGGGTAGCACCTTGCAAGAATCAAAGAAAGAGGAGAGGGGAACAAAGGGTATCCTGCTCTTGCATTCCCTTCCAATAGATTGATGTGGCTTCTCCTACTTCTGCTGTCCCATCCACCAGAACTGGAAAGGGAACAGTCACCCAGGAGAGGAAAAGAGCTTCAGCCATTGCCCATGCTTGGGAAGGAGAAGGCAGAGTAGGAAGCATCACCTGATAAATTCTCAGCTCAGAGTATGGGTGAATCCACATGAGCTGCAGGGAACCAATCCCCACACGGCCCCGTGGAGGGCAACGTCTGCCAGCACATTTTGGGCCTGCAGGGAGAGCTGGCCACATGGTCCACTCTCCTGAGGCCATCAGCAGCTGTTGCACATCCTGGGCACGCCAAGTAGCCAGTCAAATGGAGTATCTCTGACTCTTACTATGGTGCAGGACTGGGCTTGCTGCAGCTAGCATGTCCCTCTGGGCTCTCTTCTCCTCTATCAGTTGCTTGTTGGGTGGATCGTAGGGAAGGAGAAGGGGCCTGGGAAGAGCATGCACCCTCTTCCCAGGCTCTGCTTCCTCCAATCAGCTGTTTGTTGGGTGGATTGGAGGAGGGGAAACTGGAAAAAGCATGCACCTTCTTCCCAGGCTCTGCTCCCACCAATCAGCTGCTTTCCAGTTGGGTTGGGGGAATGGAGCCTTGAAAGTTCATGTGTCCTCTTCCCAAGCCTCTTCCGTTTGTTCTCTTTCCCTCCTCCTCCTGCTTGTGAGGTGGAATGTGGGGAGGGGAGCTTGGGAAGAGGGCACACCCTCTTCCCAGGCTCCACTCACTGTAATCAGCTGTTAGGCAGGTGAAGGAGTGTTAGCCCGATCTGCAGACCCTGCCTGGGACAGGGCTGCACTGCCTGGCCAGATGAGTTGCACCATCTTGGGCATCCATACCCAGTTGGGGTAAGGCTTCTCCATGACACGTCCCCAGATTTTTTTCTGAGGATATGTCACAGAGAAACCAGCTGGGGGTGGGGGTAGGATCTGACGGGCTCTGGACACATGAGCCACTGCATCATGTGGCTCATTTGCCCATGGAGGGTTATGGCTAATAAAATCTGTTAGCCTCTCCAGTCTGTCTCGTGTGGCTGTACCCCATGTCTCCTTCCCCATAAATCCTCCCCTCAAGCACATTCTGGTAGTACCTCTAAGAAGCAGTTATTAAGAAGCTTGTAAGGCAACTGGTAGCACCTCTAAGAAACAGTTTTCAATAGATGATCAAAATTTCCCCGAAGTTACAAAAATGAGATCATGCATTTAACTTTCTAAATATAGGGAGAGTTTTAGATGCTATTGTGTGATTATTTTGTTCCAGCCCAGACATTTTACTTATAGGTGAACATTTCATACCGTGAAATATTATTGAAAGAGAATACACTGACAAAACAATGAAACTTTCAATGCAGCACTTAGGAGAAGTCACAATCAAATCATATTCAACATTTGGAAGCATTTAAAAGCTATTGAACACAGGTCAGAGGGAATCGCTGTAACATTCACCTAATGGCCAGTGAGATGATGTGAAACATTATGCACATGCACAGTTCTGTAACTTTGTTATGGAAAGGGTGAAATCAAAATGAGGAACCTCTGGGAAAGGGCAACTAGAAAGATCAGGGACTTGGCAAACCTATTTATACAGATAAACTGGAGAAACTAGTCTAGTCTTGGATTCATAAGAATAAAAGGCGAAGAAGGGCTCACCTTACCAAGGTATTCACAACTCTAAAGGGAATAGAAAAGAAAGATGCTACAAGACAATTTGAGCTTGTGTCAAATGCTACAACCAGGAGGTAGGAACTAAAGCTAAGGAAAGGTCAGACACAGAAGGAATTGAGGCAGAAATTCTTTAGACTTGATAGTGATGCATATAAAATGTACTTTCAAAGGTTATAAATAAGAAGAGCACTAGTGCAGACAGATATTTTCAAAAGTGGTTAGGAAAATATGTATCTTCCCCTTCTTTAAAATACCAGGCACTCACTTAGTGCTTTGGGCTACCTTTTAAAATTCATAACACAAGCACTAAAAGCAACATTTTTCAATAAACATCCCTGTCCTAAAAAGCTGTATTTGACAAAAAGAAAAGGGGGGGGGGGAGAGAATATGGGGAAATGGTAGCAAAAACAAAAAAGCACAGTAGAAAACCAAGCTACTACCAAAATGGATCACAGAAATAATGGTATAAAATCTGTTTACTTATTCTGGAGATACCATGGACATTTGACCAACCATGTGAATATAACAAAACTATACACAATACAGGAACTATAAAAGTATATAGTTAACTTCTCTCTATTCTGGCAAGAGCAGAGAATAGAGAGAAGTTAACTCCTTTTGGAGGAACCAAAAGGAAATCAAGAGCAAGGTCATTCTCATTATAGAGTGGGCAACAGAGTTTCTTTAACTTTCTCTCTTTTCATTGGCTTGAAGATACCATAAATGAAGCAGCAATATTTATAATACAAAGGTTTTTATATGAACATCATTACAACAAATGCTAACATTTTATAATTATATACCCTGGATGAAGGGTGTGTTACATTCGAAATGCATAGGGTTGAGTTGTGTTGAGTTACATTGGGTTGACTTATACAGTGTCAAAAAGTTTGTATTCCTTGCATTGTATATAGCCTTTGGTTTGAAGTGCTTTGACTTCTATTGGATGTACTTTTATAGTTCCAGAACTTTTTATTTATTGTATTGTATATAGTTTTTTTGTTATAGTCACATGGGTTAGTCAAATTTCCATACTATATCCAGAATAAGTAAATAGATTTTATACATTTATTTCTTTGGTTCATTTTGGTAGTAGTTTAGTTTTCTATTGTGCTACAAAGCTGTATTTGCCATCACCCATTTACAAAACCAGAGATATCAGACTCTGATCCAGCAAAATACTATAGATGGGTCAAAAATTGTATTTAGAACCAAATTTTGATTAATATTGAAATTTCAAATTGAAAATTTTGATTTGCGTTATTGACGACATTATCAAAACTCCCCTGTCTCTCCCAGGCAGTAGGATCCCATTGTGACTGAATTGTTTAATTAGTAGTGCTGAAATTGATATATTAAAAAAGTTATCTGTGGTTAATATCCAGTATTCCAATCAGTTTAGCAGTTGTTCTTTAACTAACTGATTACTGCAGAGGTTAACTGTCAAACCAGATTGCCAGATATTACTGCATTATTGTCTAATGCATGATCATATAATACCTCTACTACAAGCTTACCAGGCTCAGAGGGTGGAAGTAGTAAACGGTAATGTGGTCAACAGTCTTACAGTAAATCAGTAATCTGGTTAACGGGATTTACCGCTGAATGCTAATTTGATACCATTCATTAAATGGATTGACTGCTGAATAACACAAGCACCGGATACCATTCGTAATCCAGTCGGATACAGGATATCAGTGACTGCTCATTTCACCTCCATTAATGAGTCTCCATATAGATGCAGGAGTCCAGGGGTCTTCCTGTGAGACTTCAATTAATCTCATTTACTTTTGAAAGATATGGAGCTTCCTTTGGAGGAAATAAACATTTCCCAATTTACAAACACAGTGGAAGCATCCTCATTCACACATCTATAAAAGATCCTCTTGATAACAGGAAGCTATATTAGAGGTTTGTGATGACACACCAGACTTGTATTGTCTAAGTTAATGGCCCATTAGAGACACTCTGCAAGCTGGGAGGTCACATTCAGGGACATGATGATTCATTATCTGTAAGACAATACAAACCTTCTTAGTCTTTCCTCTGAAAGAAAACATCTCTAGTTTGTCCATTGTCCCTATGAGAGAGGGCTCTGCACAGACAAACAGTATTTAGTTGTCTTTATTACAATGTGGTTTGTTTTATAAGGAACTGCTGGGGACCTACTAGAGGCTCCATGAGAGCAATTGAGGTGGTGTTCCTAGTTCTCTCTCTCTCTCTCTCTCTCTCTGGGGGTGTTCCGCAATTTTCAACTCTGCCTGGATGTCCAGGTTGTGGCTGTGGCAAGGAGCGCATTCCACCAATTACACCTAGTATGATGGTTTCGGATGTACATTTTGGACTTTGACCTGGCCACTATCATCCTTGCTTTCATCACCTCAAGACTGGACTATTGAAACACACTCTATGTGGGGATACTCTTGGTGATGATCCAGAGACTGCAGCTGGTGCAGAACACGACAGCCCATCTCCTTAGAAGAACAAGTCTCTGTGAGCACATTCCATCAGTGCTCTGTTCTTTGCACTGGCTGCCTATAGTCTTTAGAGGCTGATTCAATATGTTGGTGCTGACCTATAAAGCTCTACACAGCCTGGGCCCTGTCTACCTACAGGACCGCCTCACCCCCCGGGTCCTGGATCAGCCCCTCCAGTCAGTTGGGAACGCCCATCTTAAGGTTCCCCGAGTATCTCGGGGGGATGGACTATGGAGAGGGCATTCTCAATGGTCGCACCTCAGCTGTGGAAATCCCACCTGATGGACGTATGCATAGCCTTACCTCTTTCCAAAGACAATGTAAGACCTGGCTGTTCCGTCAGGCTTTTGGCGAGGGGTAGGGGTGGTGATGGAGTTTTCCCCGTATATTGTATGTTTAAACTGTTCTAAATTTTTTAAATTGTTTTATTGATTATTGTTGTTCACCGCCCCGGGCTGCCCTGTGCACAGGAGGGGCAAGATATCAATTTTGCATACATAAATAAATAAAATCAAATAAATAAAATCAAATAAATAAAACAGGTCAAATTCCCGGGTGACTCAACTAGATAAGACCAGTCCTGACCCATTCTTGGTGGTACACTAACGAAGTATGATTGAAGGGTTTCTGGTAGTTGTAAACAAGTTAAAAGTCAGTAGGAAGCATTTGACAAGGAGGCAAGATTCACTAAGGGCATTTTTAGATGAGACAAAAAACGCAGCTGATCCTTTAATCAGCTGCCTTACTTTGTTCTCGTTGAAATGTTTCACACGGTTTTCAGCCTTGTCCTTCCGGTTTGTCTAAATGCATCATGCGGTTTGCAGTCGCGTCTTTCGTGTATCAGACTGGCCCTGCAATCCTTCCCTCTCAAATCCGCATCAGCGAGCTGCCGTCACAGTAGTGAGACGGCAGGTAGTGAGACAGCTTTTGCGCTGCTTGTTTAAAAGCTCCCTAACACTACACTTACCATGCATGAGGTAACTCTTGGAGGCATCTCATTACAAGATGAGCAGCAAAGGCTGATGCAATCATTCAGCACAGTTAGGAAAAGCCTGCCTACTCTCCTCCTCCCTTTCAAGGAAAGCCTTGCATTCAAGTGCTAAGAACCTGCCAGGGGGTTCTAAAGCATGCATTTCCTGGCAGGCTTCACACTGATGTTTTCTGGAGTACAGCAGTTCCTCCGCCTGATAGGAAATATTGACATGGAAAGACAATAGATCTATAATGGTGCTTGGCCTGCAATGGAGAAACATTAAACCTGAGTTGTTTGTCATAAAGACTGTTGCCTGTTTTGACACTTAAAGTTAGGTCTCTTTTTTCTGAATGACACACAACAACCCATTCTATGCTCTCTCTTGCTGTCCACCATGGTGTTTAGATAATGGAGGAACACTCCTAATCTCAAAGATTAGGCCAGTTAAACTTCTGATTATTAAAGTTTTAACGTTGATGTTTTGTAAACTTGGGCCAGATTACTTTACATAGCTTTTTAAAAAAAAAAACACCAGCAATTAGCAATTCATTCATCATTCCTAATGAACTAAAAATGAAGTAATAATTATCTTATGATGCATTCCTCCAAACCTAAGTAGGGTTGCAGGTAATAAATGGCTGTACTGTATTTTTATTGTAATTAAATAGGAATTAACCTATGATGTCCTAATGAATCCTACTGAAGTAATCATTATTTTGTCACATTCATAATTACCCAATTAAGACACAAGTAACATATTGTTGATTAATGGAAACAAGTTTTCTTATGATGGCATTCATGATGCTGATACAAAACTGTGGAAACAGTTCTGAACATATTTATAAAGTGTGCCAAGTTACTCATTTGAAGAGTGTTTTGCAGGATCAGGTCCAAAGTGATAAAAGTAAGGCACAGTTGAGGCCCCAAAAAACTATTGAACCCAATGGATGTTTTTCAACTCTGTTCAGCGTGCTTTACATCTGCACCTGAAAATGTGTATCAGAATGTCCTGCTAAACGCATTGGATGATATACTGAATGTACTCTGCTAATCAGTGGTTGCTTTTAAACAGGGGTGGCTGCCCCCAGGTCTGCTCCAGCAGCAGGTTTAAACAGAGTCTACCCACACCACCACCTGCAGTCTTACTGCATGCATTCCCACCCCCTTGCCTTAGAGCTGCAGGAGAATCAGAAGCCACTCTAGACTGCTACCGGCATCTCTATGGCTGTAGCCAGTGCAACTCACAGCTGGGAGCAGAGCAAAAGTGGCCAGACATCATTTAGGCAGACTGATGCTCTGCTCCCAGCTGGTAGGGATGTGCAAACGTGGTTCGGGAGTTCGGACCGAACTCGGTCCATTTGGACAACCAAACCAAAAGACCAAACCCGAACCGACCAAACTGAACTCGAACCGAACTCAGAAACGACTGAACAGTTCAGCTGTGTTCAGGTGAGTTCGGATGAGCTTGAGTGGGAAAAACATGACTGGAAGGTTCAGGGAGCGGGGGCAGCTGAGGAGCAGACTTCCTGGCACCAGGGGTGGAAAGGCTTGGAGTAGCAGCCAGCCTGCCCAATCACCATTTCTTTTCTCCTCAGACCACTGGCTTCACAGTCTGCGATTGGACATGGGGGACAGGCTGCACAGAGCCGATGGGGCTTGTGGTAAGGCGGGCGCAGCAAGTAACAAAAGTCATTGCCCTCCCCCCTTCCAACACCTTCTGAGTTAGCCACTGTTCCTGACAGCAGGCTTTTTCAGAAGTCTCCCTCTCCCAGCAGTTTGTGTTCCTTCTTATTCCTATTCCTAATCCATTGCCATCCTCCTCCTATTTCACCCATCCCACACATTTACCTCCCTAGTTTCATTTATTTAGATTTGATTAGATAGATTTAGGTGTTATTTTTAATTTTTTTAACCCTCCTTGTGTTCTTTCTTCCTACCCTCCATTGAATCCTCCCCTCCTCCCTGTATATATTCCATCCCTAATTCCCTTCCTCTGTTTTTGGATTTATTTAGAGTAGGATTAGATTGATTTAGGTTTCATTTCAGTTTTGTACCCTTCCCTGTGTTGTTTGTTGTGAGCTGGCTGTGTCCCCCCCACCCATCCCCGTGTATATATAGATATAGATATTATTTATTCATTTATTTATTTAAAAAATTATATCCTGCCCCTCCTGCCAGGCAGCCTGGGGCAGCTAACAAAATCAAAATAAATAAAATACAATAAAACATATAAAAACATCANCCCCCCCCACCCCTCTCCCTCACCAAACAACAAACGACTGACAGAACAGCCAGGTCTTACAATTCCTATGGAAAACTGGGAGGTCCGGGGCCAGACGGGCCCCCACCAGGAGGGAATTCCAGAGGTGCAGCGCAGCCACTGAGAATGACCTGTCCTGTGTGGACCCCGGGAAATCTGAGGGACCTCCAGCATGGCACACTCAGATGACTGAAGAGACTAGTCCAGAACCCGAGGAGTGAGGTGGTCTCACAAATAGGCAGGGCCCAGACCATGTAAGGATTTATAGGTCAAAACCAACACTTTGAATAGGGCCTGGAAGACTATTGGCAGCCAGTGCAGAGATCGGAGCACTGGTGTAATGTGCTCCCGGCGACCCAGCTTCACCAGGAGCCAGGCCGCCACATTTTGAACCAGCTGCAGCTTCCAAGCCGTCACCAGAGGTAGTCCCACGTAGGGCACGTTACAGTAGTCTAACTGAGAGGTGATAAAAGCATGGATGATCGCGGCCAGATCCGGAACCGAAACCAGCGGCTGAAGCTGCCACACCAGATGTAACTGGCGGAAGGCACTCTTTGCCACAGCCTCCACCTGGAGATCCAGGTGGAGCTGCGCATCGAGGAGCACCCCCAGCACCTGGGAAGCCAATGGAGGAACCCCGTCCCCCAAACGAAGGGCCTGTCACCTTTGTTGACTCCATATTAGATAGATAGATAGATATTTGTAGGAGTTAGCTTAGTTATAGAGATAGATAGAGATAGTGTGTAGTAGTTATTCAGTTTTAATATATTCTAGTATGTTTGTAGGACTAGCCCTTTGTAGATATAATATTCCATTTAGTTCCATAGATTTTAGAATAGGAGTTAATAGCAGTTATAGTTAGTGTAGTAGTAGTATATATATAATATTCAATTTTTGAATAAATAAATAAAAAAATATAAAATCTTCTTCTGCATTCTTTGCATGGCAGAAATGGAGAGGAGAATCAGGAGAGACCGGTCTGCAGCCCGTAAGGTGGGCAATGGGGCATGTGGCAGAGGTGGTAGTGGCCATGCCAGTGGAGTGGCAGCAGGCAGTAGCAGCCAGAGCCCATCATCCCCACCCCAAACTCCACAGGCCTGATTTTGGGAGACAGGCTTCCGAGGCTCCCAGCAGTGGCACTAGCTGGGGGGGGTTCGGCAGCGCCTCCTGCCAGCGTCCTCCACTGCCACGCAGGGCACTGGAAGGCCTGCAGTACAGGAGGCTGTGGCTGCAGGAGTAGGTGCAGGAGCTTCAGGAGCAGGGTCTGATGTTCACCATGAGCCACCATTGTCACCCATTATTGAGGTGATCCCCAGCAGTCCAGGACTGGCGGATCCCACCCCAGCTGCTAGAGGCAGGGCCCAATCCCTGGGCAATGGCAGCAGGGAGAGGAGCAGGAGCAGCAGCAGCTATAAGAGGCACAGGGAGAGTGGCAGCAGCATGGTGGGCAGTCCATCAGCCTTAAGGTCCCAGTACTCCCCTTTGCGGGACATCACTGTGATTAGGGACAGCAAGGCAGACACTAGTTCCATGGAGGAGATGTCTGGAGCTGAGGCGATGGCTGTCCCTCTGAGAGCTGTGTCGCCACCATGTTCTTCCCCTCCCAGCAGTGCTGGCAGTGGTGCATCACCCGGTGTGGGCAAGAAGGCAGGAGGGGGGGGAAATCCTTCATCTGGGTGCATTTTATGTTTGTGCAGACAGATGATCTGAGGGAGGTGCAGTGCACTTTGTGCCAGAAGGTGGTGAAGTGTAGGCAGATGCTCACCAATCTTGGCAAAACTGCCATGGCAAGGCACCTCAAGGCATGCCACAGCGAAGTGCTGCTAAGCAGGAAGTATGGGGCAGTGGATGCCAGCGGGTTCCCAACTGCAGCGGCCATTTGTCCGCCTCCATCAGTGGAGAAGCGTCCTGCTCCAACAGCTGTGTCTAGCAGCAGGAGTGGTATTGCTGCTGGGGGGAGCAGCAGCAGAAGCAACGTCAGTCCACCATGGAGTAGCTGAGGTGGGGACAGCTGCCAAGTCCCTCGTCAGCTGCAGGATGTGGAAGGCAGCGTGACTTTCAAGTGAAAGTCACGTGCGTGCTGGGTGAAATGATCGCTCTGAATGGGCAGCCCTTCTCAGTGGACGGGGATATGGGGTTTAAGTTCCTGATTGGGATGCTGGCTCCCCAGTTTTATCTGCCCTCATGCACCACCCTGGTTGGCAGGTGGTGCCAGCCCTGTACAAGGCTTTAAAGGAGCAGGTGATGGAGCAGCTGACAGGGGCAAGGGGTGACACCGTCCACTTCACCACCGACCTGTGGTCCAGCAGGAACGGTCAGCACGCCTACGTGGCGGTGATGGCGCACTGGTGGCAGGAATCAGAGGCAGCATTTTGGAGTGGCCAGAAGGGTCCCGAAGCAGGGTATAGGTGGGCTCTGCTTCAGACGGAAGTCATGAATGACCCCCACACTTCTTGGAACATTGAGGTAGCCCTGACTGCCATGGTGAGGGAGTGGTTCACTCCAGTTGTTCCCTTCACCAAGGGGTGCTTGGTGATGGACAACGCTGCCAACATATTGAGGGCAGTCCATGAGGGGGGCTTCACCAGCATCCTGTGTGCTGCATACACCCTTCACCTGGTGGTCAGGGAAGCTCTGGGCTTGGGGAGAAGGGGATTGGGGAAGGCACCCTTAGCTCCCTGATTGAGCGGGGGAGGAAGCTGGCCGGTTTCTTTAACAGGAGCGTGAAGGGCAGCAGCCTCCTCTGGGTGAAGCAGGCTGATCAAGGGTCCCCAGTGCATCATGTGGTGCAGGATGTGTCCACCTGGTGGAATTTGACGTTCCTGATGCTCGAGCAGCTTCTTGAGCAGAAAGCCGGATTGCATCTGGTTCAACTGGTGACAGACAGCAGGGCACCGCCAGGGTACAATGGGGCAGAATGGGAGATCCTGGCTCACACGGTCTTCATGCTCAGACCATTCCTGGCCGCAACGGAGACCATCAGCTCCTTCACGGCCACCATCAGCCAGGTGACCCCTCTGGTGCAGAGTCTCCTCAGGAGGCTGGAGGAGATTCTTCAGGGGTGGGATTGTGGCCCTCAGGGCAGGAAGCAGGCCAATGAGGTGGTTGACCTGGTGTGGCAGCTGAAGGCAGGACTGAAGGCCCATTTTGATGAGCTCCTGCAGCGGACTGAATACGTCTTGGCAACCATGCTGGACCCTAGGATCAAGGGCAGCATGGTACACCAGACACCCCTCTATGGACACTGGAAGGGCAAGCTGATAGAGAGGGTCTGGCAGGCAGAGCAGACTCTGGAGAGTGCGCAGCAGCAGCAGCAGCAGGACACCCCTGGGGATGGTGGGAGCAGCCACCCCTTTCAGCCGGCGGGGTCTATCCCTACCCCCAGCCCTAGCTGCAGCAGCACCAGCAACAGGATGAGAAACAGCAACACCCCTATTGCCAGCAGCAGCAGCAGCAGCAGCTCCTCCTCCTATGTGCAGGTCAATCTGGGGAGCATGGGATCGTGAACAATAGAGCAAGCAGCATGGCGGAGGGCAGTGGTGGAGGTGGTGCCTGGGCAGAGTTACCAGAGGGAGTACGACGGCGCCTCAGCAGCAGTGAAGAAGAAGAAGAAAAAATTTATTGAGTAGCCTCAAGGGCTATTTCAAAATGAACACATATATACAAAAATATGTAAACAATTTAAACAGTTTAAGCTTTCAACTAACAACATAATACATCATAAAACCTGCACTATAGCTACCCCTACCAAGAGAGGAGCAAAATTAAAATTTCCAAATCAATAGATATTGTCAAGCAAAGAAAATAAATTAAATCTTAAAATGAAGACTTAGTTGTATCATTTGGAGGCTTTAAACAAAAAGACCCTTAGACAAAAAATTGCTATGGACTTCGCACAGGGGCCACTAGGCTTTAGCAATGCACATATTATAGCCTCATCCTTTTGTCCCCTAAACTTATCACCAATAAATGGGGCAACATATTTCTCTCGTAAAGCCTGATAGGCTGTGCAGTGTAGCAGGATGTGCACTACTGACTCCGGAGAATCTAAGTCACAGAGAACACAAGCTCTCTGTAAATAGGGGATTTGCTTGTACCTGCCTGTTAGGACTGCCGAGGGGAAGGCGTTCATTCTCATTCAGAGAAAGGCCCTTCTAAGGGGCCATGATGACCAGTCCAACAGATAGGCTGCCGGGGATTTGCTAATACAATACTCCAGAGCACTCCTCTGGTCTGATTGGGCCGATGATTCCCTCTGCAAAGTCTGATCGCCAATGCGTTGGGCAATCATACGGCTTGACCCCTTCCTAGCCAGAGGGATCAAAATATCTCTGGACAAACCCAAACTAGCCAGTTCAGCTTCCGCCCTCAAGCTCCAATCATCCCCCAGATTGTCATTGTGGACCAAATTCAATAACGAATTTGGGGGAAGGGGAAATACTACCACCTTCAGTCAGTACTTTAAAATCATGGCTACAGACCTCACCGGGCCAATACCACTTCCTCTCTAAGAAGAGCTTGTGGGATGGATTTTGGAGCGCCTAAGATTGCTCTCAGGAAAAAATTCTGTACGGGCTCGAGTTTCTCCAAGACTGGAAAACCCCAAATAGCCACGGCATAAAGAAGCTGGGCAAGTGCCTTCGTCCTAAATAAAACCAGGGCAGGACTCACTTGTCTACCCCCATGAGAATAAAAGAAACTAATTATTCTGTTGGCCTCTTTCCTTGCTTGTTCTTTAATAGTTCGAAAATGTAAAGACCAACCACATGACGCTGATAAAGTTACCCGCAGGTATTTTAATGATTTAACTTGTTCTATGTACTGGCCATCCAAGACCCAACGATGATAACATCGAGATTTACTTAATACCATGACTTTAGTTTTGATGTGATTTACTGTCAGATTTTTCAGTATGATTCGAATCTCGACATGCTGCGTCGAAGGCCCACCTGCGACAATGACACTAAAATAGTGTCATCCGCATACAACAAAAGATGCAGTCGATGATTACCCAGTTTCGGTGCATGTTTATTTACTGAGGCCATATAGGGGACTAAGTTATTTAAATAAAGATTAAAGAGGGAGGGAGCCAGGATACATCCCTGGTGAACACCCCGGTTGAGTGTTATTCCTTTAATACAGGAACTTTGTAAATCAGGGCGCACTTGCATCTGATTTTCTTTATGCAGAGAGATTAGCAAATACAGCAAGCGGTCATCAATGGACGTATCATAAAGTTAAAACCATAGGCGCTCTCTGTCGACAGTATCAAATGCTGCCCATAAATCCACGAAGCAGCAGTACAAGGCGGACTTGGCCTGGCCCAGCGGGTATTTTGAAATTAGGTGCCTAAGAATATAAACATGATCAACCATGGATTGACCCAGTCTAAAACCCGCCTGTTTGGGGTACAGGATCTGGTCCTCCTCTAACCACTTTTGTAACCTGCCCAATATATACTTTGAATACAGCTTTCCCACTACAGAGAGCAAGCTTATCGGGCAGTAATTAGAGGGATCCTCCCTTTTACCCTTTTTATAAATAGGGACCACTAGGCTTTTTTCCCACTCCCCCGGTATAGCCCCTTCTTGATTTATCTACGTAAAAAGAGGGGCTAGCCGCTTGGCCCACCAATCTGCCTTACATTTTAATAGTTCAGGGACTATAAAGTCTGTGCCTGGTGCCTTTCCACCTTTCAGTGAACCAATAAGCTCCTCAACCTCTTGAGTCGTAACCGGGGGCCATTCCTGAAACTGATTTAGTGGTTTCAAGGTCAGGGAGTTACCCAAACCCACAGGTTTAGAAAACAACGCCTCGAAATAGACCTTCCATGCCTCTGGGGATACCTTATTTCCCCCTACCTGTTTACCTCTAGAGTTATATTGTGCAATCAAGGACCAGAATCTGCTAGCGTCCTTTGACCTTGCCGCTTGCTGGAGTTGGGTCCATTGTATTGAAGAGAACATTTATTTCTTGTCTCTAAGCAAGCATCTATAACTTCTCCTCTCTATCGTCACCCTCCTCAGCAGCAGTGGAAACCTACCTAGAGAAGGAGCCATGCATCGATCCCAGGAGCGATCCCTTGGCCTACTGGGCCGGCAAGACCAACATGTGGCCAGCCCTGTCCAAAGTGGCCAAGAGTCTCTTGACCTGCCCACCAACTAGTGTCCCCAGTGAGCAGGTATTCTCCATGGTGGGGGACATTTGCTTCCCACATCGCCTGAGACTGGGGGCTAAATTGGTGGAGCACTTGCTGTTCCTGAAAGTGAACCTTCCACTGCTTGGATTTCCTGAGATGCCCCTGGACATGGATTGATGGTGTCGTGGCACATGCCATCCCAGGAGAAGTCTTTGGGGTGGGGCTCCTCCTCAATTTGGGCTGCTGCTGTGTTGAGATGCTGTCCCTTCCTCCCAATGCCTGTCACTCTCTCTCTCTCTCTCTCATACTAGATGGCCTTGGCCGACTTATCTGACTGACCTCATGATGCAGGGTGGCATTGGGAAAGTGTAATCCAGCCTCTGGCTAGACGATTTCGGCCCGCCTATGTGACTGGCTCTCTCTAGTGCTCGTTGCACAGTCTTTGCCAGCCTATCTGAGTGAGATTCCAAGGTCCCAGCCTGCCTTCCCTACTGCCTCTCATGCCATGCTACCTGTCTGCCCACCCAGGTTGCAAAGCTCGAACCCTGCCACAGTCTTCCTGCCTTCTGCTCATGCCACGCTACCTGCCTGCCCACCCAGGTGGCCTAGATCAAAGCCTACTTCAGTCTGCCTTCTGCTCATGCCAAAGTGCCTGGGGCGCTGTCTGCAGGTCTCCCCCCCCCCGGGTGATCTTTATACGAGCTGAACACACCTCTCAACTCGAGGGCTTCAAAGAGACCAACCGACAAATGTAACAAAGTATTATATATCCCAACTTGGCTTCCCAAGGCTTCCTCCCATGTGGTGATCTGTCTGTGAGAGTGGGCAGTGCACCTTCCAATGGCCACTTATGCCTCTGCCAGACTGCCACACTCTACCTCTCTCTCTGACACACCCACTCAGACACAAGCCCTGCCCCTCCTGGGGGACTGTGTGCAAGTTGAGATTCTGCTGGCTGGAACATCTTGGGGCTAATACGCTACATGCGCTGCTGCTGTAAGGTAGGGCTCTGTCAAGCTGTATATACAATGAGATTCTGCCACCTGCCAGAAGCCGCACAGAGGAATAAAAGATTGGTCAGGTCAAACAAAGCTGGTAACAAATATAACACAGCATACATTACAACTTTATAAAACAAAAAACAAACATGAATATACAAACAAGGGAAAGTAAGTTAGGGGTCTGTGAGCTTGTCCCCTGGAATGTGGGGGAAAGGAGAAAGGGGTGCTCTGGACCGAGGGAAGGGCATCAGCACATCCTCCTCCGCCTCAAATCCATGCTGCCGGGCAATGTCCAGGGCCCTCTCCAAGGATGCCTTCCATTTTGGGACTGACTGGCGGTACAGTTCGAGGGCTTCCTTCTCACTGTGGAGGTACACCGTGTATGCCTCTACCTTGCACTCCCTTACTTGGAGCTCCTCGAACCGTTCCACCAGCCGGTCCTCCATGGTGCAGGCTTGAACCGTTAGCCCGTCAATATATCTGTTTGTGGGCCTCTCCAGCTGTGCCTGAAAGGCCCTTGCCTCTTCTGTCTCCTCCCAGGGGGCTGGAGACTCCTCAGAGGATCTGGAGGGGGAAGGGCTGTGGTGGCGGCGCTTCCGTCGGGCGTTTCCCCCTTGCTTCAGGCAATATTCATTGCGCCAGAGTCCCTGCACTCTGACCGAGACACGTCCCACCGCACCACCTCAATTTGGTGAATGTTCTCCACATGGGCAATGAGCCCTGATGTAGTCCCCTGCGACCCTCTTTTTATCTTTTTAGTGCAGATCTAAAGAACATAAAATGATAGGAACATAAGAAGTGCCATACTGTGTCAGACCAATGGTCCATACTGTGTCAAGCCCTGCCTGCATTCTATCTCCACAAGTGGGTGACTGACCAATCTCTCTCCCTTCGGGGGACTTCCTAACAGGTCATAGGGCAATCCATTCCCTGTTGTTCCAGCCCCCCGTGCCTTACCTTGCATTCAGCAAATCCGCCTTTCGGGGTATAGAAGTATGGCCAGACTGCGGACCTCTTCAGCCTGGTTTCGAGTGGCTCAGGCTGCGGCTGCGACCTCCGCCGTTATGGTGTTCTGAACCTGGCACCAGCGGTGGCATCATCATCACCCTCTCTGAAACAGGAACACATAAACAACACCTAAATAATATCATGCATTTATGGTGATGCCTCTAGTCCTTCAAAGAGCAATACCCATTCTCCCACACCAAGTGGATGGATGGTGCTGCAGTGCTGCCTACTTGCCTCTTTCCCTTTCTCCCACATGCACCACCACCACCTGTGGTGCTGTAGTGTCTGCAAGTTGAGACTCTGGTTGCTGCTGCTGCTGCAAGAGCCACCCCCCATCTCTCTCTCTCTCTCTCTCTCTCACACTCTCTGTGGAAGATCCATAAATAAGACACGTGCAAATCCTGCCCTCCTTGGGGTGCTAGGGATGTCAATTAGAGACCCTGGCTGGCACGTGTCTGGGTGGGTGCTTTGGCTCATGCCTGGCTTCTGGAAGAGCTCTCACCCACCCTCTCTCTCTGTGGCAGACCCAGAAATAAGACACGTGCAAATCCTGCCCATCTGCTGCCAACCGCTGATGCTCACTGTTTGTGCCTGACAGCCTACCACCCACCCACCCGCACACCAGTGAGCTCGCTCTAAAGGATAGTATTTTTCTTGTCCTCAAAGTTCTATGGAACAATAAACAAAAATAAATTTTACAAACCTGGCAGCAGTGGCACTTCCTGTGCCCTCTTCCTCCTTTGGTGAGGAGCCGACCTTCACCACCTCAGATGGTCCAGGCTGGGCCTCTTCCTCCTCCACCTCCACCTTCCTCAGCTTCATTTTTCTTTTTTTATCATCCATCCATCCATCCATCTATCCAACCAACCAACCAACCAACCAAACTAACCTCAACCAAACCAAACAGCCACAACACACACACAAGCTCACAACACTTTTCACACAACCCAGACAGACACCTCGAGAACACACGCAATCAAAATACCATTTCTGGTTCCTGGTTTTTGGTGCGATCATGGGACTAAATGATATAGATACCGAAAATAGAATCTTTGAAATTGGTATCGGTACTGGACAATAATGAAAATGACATTGCACAGTCTTTGCCAACCTATCAAAGTGCCATACCAGGTTGCAAAGCTCAAATATCAGTCTGCCTACCTTCTGCATGTCTGCCCTCCCTGTGGGAAAAGCTCAAAGCCTGCCTCATTCTGCCTGCCTTCTGCACATGCCACACTGCCTGTCTGCTCGCCCTGTGGACAAACTCAAAGCCTGCCTCATTCTGCCTGCCTTCTGCACATGCCACACTGCCTGTCTGCTCGCCCTGTGGACAAACTCAAAGCCTGGCTCAGTCTGCCTGACTTCTGCTCATTCCATGCTGCCTGTCATCCCGCCCTGTGGGCAAAGCTGAAGCCCTGCCCCAGCCTGCCTGCCTGCCTCTCATGCCAAGGTGGCTGTCTGTCTGCCCTGCAACCCCAGATGATGTTCCCCACTGGTCTAGTAAACCCGCTGCTTCTGTCTGCTTGTCCATGGGTGTTCTGCCCTGGCAAATCCAAATGCGCCCAAGCAATCCTGCTGCTGCCATCTGCATGGAAGCTCTTCCCTGGCAAATCCTACCATCCTGACTCCTACTATACATGGGTGCTGCGCACAGGCAAAATCTGCTGCTGCTATCTGCTGTGCTATGGGTACTGTGCACTGGCAATCCAATGTCTGCCGCTGCTGCCAATGCCGCCTCTGCTGTGCCATGGGTTCTGCTACTGGGCAATCCAATGTTTGCTTCTGCTGCCAATGTCACCTCTGCTGTGCCATGGGTTCTGAGACTGGGCAATCCAATGTCTGCTACTGGGTGTCCACGTGATTCACCACCAGGCAAGACTTGACCAATTAGCATTAAAGCTTCTTGAGTTCTGTTAAGTATGAGCCAAGCCTGCAACATCCAGCCAAGTGGGGGTGCTTCCAGCCATCAAGCCCTTGATGGGCCTCTGCTGCTGCTCCACCCATGCCATCCAGCCTGCAAGTAAGTTCCTATTGGCTATTTCCTCACCTGCCGACTGTTTTTTGATGATGCTGGATACCCCCTCTAAGTCCAAATAGCTGTCTGTGTCCAACAGGAGCAGAGCCGACTGTCCCTGGGTCATTCTGTAAGTGAATAAGGACCCTCCACATGGGACCTGTCATTCCAATTCATCCAGAAGTTGTCACTCCTGTCCCAGGACCCACCCTCAGGGTTCTGGGGCCGTCATTCCGCTTACGCAGGAAGCTGTCATTCCACCACACCAAGAAACAGACAGCCACTCCAGTCCCTGGGCCCACCATCAGCATTCTGGGGCCTACATTTGAGGCACAGGGGGATTTCCATTCACTTCATCTAGAAGCCAGTCACTCTAGTCCCAGGACCCACTGTCAGGGTTCTGGGATTGTCATTCCGCTCACGGGGAACTGTCATTCCACCGCATCAAGTAACAGTCACTCCAGCCCCAAGACCCACCCTCAGGGTTCTGGTGCCTACGTTCCAGGCATGGAAGAGGCCCCACCAGGGCTTGGTGGCTGGCATGGCACTCATACATGGCCGGACATTGCAATCTGGCATCCTACTTGCCAGATCTCAACCAACTCTTCTTAAAATTGGTCAAGTAGCCTTGCCCAATGGTGATTCACATAGCCAGCTAGCCAGCCAGACACTGCCTGCCATGATGGCGACTAGAATTAGAGAACCCAGCCAACATAGAGCGAACAGAACTGGAGGCCTGCCAGCCTGCAAAGCCTGGGAAACCCGGAGTGCCAAGCGCCAAGCCTTCCCGGTCTCTGCTGCTGCTGCTGGGTCTCTGACAGCCTGCCATGCCACCATGGGCACACCTGGGGGTCCCTGGAGCACCCCAAGCCTCACAGTAGGTCCGAACTCTGCCGAATGTTCAGCGGGACTGAACTCCACCGAACCGAACGACCGAACCGGAACTCGGTTCCCGAACCGAACGACTGAATTGCCAAACAGCTGAATCCTGTTCTGTTTGCATATCCCTGCCAGCTGGTGCTCTGGGTTCAGAAGGCCTGCCCCACTTGCAGTACTCCAGGATGTTCAGGAGCACCATGAGCGAATCTGGCCCAGAGCAGGCAGAACTTGCTTGACTCTTGATCCATCTCCCCTCAGGGTGGCCCGGCTCTACATGGACGGGCCACCTGGGGGTGGGGTGGAGCAAGAGCAGAGAAGGTGTCCATCTGCTGAAAGGTATCCATTGAGTTAGATGGGGCCTCAAGGGGCAGCAAACCCATCCTCTTCCATCCATGTAGGGTATAATAAGATGATGTGATATAGTTTCCGGAAATGTGGCTTGAGATCCCAAGCAAGATTGTACATCTGAAGAGCAGTCACTACCCTAATTGATATTCTTGTGGCTTTGATCTTATCTGGAGTCACATAATTTTATTTACATCACAAAATGGGGTCAAGTATCTAAAAGTCTGGGAATCTTAGTCATATAGAATCATAATATTGGATTTCAGAATTGGATGCTACCACGAGGTTTATCTAGTCCAACCCCTACTCCAAGGCAGGATATTATCTGTATACATTACAAGAAAGAGATGCTTGATGAGTTGGGGGTTGAAAACATCAAATAAGTGAGATTCCACAATCTCCCTAAGCATCTTATTATTTTTCCCAACAGTTTTTACAATGAGGAAGTTTTTCTTAGTGTATAACTGAAATATATATTGCTGCAGTTTAATTCTACCCCTCCCCCAATCTTCTGTGAAAGATAAGATTGCAGTCCTTTTAGATATTTGAAAACTCATATGACATCACCTTTATGTTTTTTTCTCTCTATGCTAAACATACCCAATTCCATCAGCTTTTCCTCATGCAAACATCCTACACTCGCGTCAATAAAATCAGTTTCCTGTGGGATAAAGCCATGGCATGTGTGTCCTAAACCTTTCAGTTTCAGCTGCAGTGGCTGGAAAGCTTTTTTTAAAAGAATAAAAGAATGCTCAAAAATCATATTTTTATAATCGAGACTGTGGTTATTATTTTGAAAAATACTCTCCTGGACTTTGTTTGCTTCAATGCTGCAAATATTTTGTTTTTTTGCAAGAAACTGAGCATGGGAATTTTGTTTTTTAATCTGAAAACTAAATTATTGCTAAAATCATTGCCATCTGTCCTTTGTTACAAATTATTCTTTTAACCCAATGATAGTGGCAACTGCTGCTGCAGCCGTAATATATTTCAAATTACTTTATTGAAGTTCATTAGGAAACTCTATGTTAATCCCTATTTAATTACAGCTGAATTACCATCACTTGTTTTTGAGTGTTACCATTCTTACAATTTATAAATCTGAATGGCTTGTTACGCCTGAGACTAAGCTTGCCTTCCAATAACTTATTGAAGCCTTTCCTCTCTCCCCCCTAAATGTGATTATTATTATTTTTTTCACTGTACTACCACGTGCAGTTCTGTGAAAGATCCTAGTAATGAGTTGCTTCAAATCTAATTTTGAAGCACTAACACAAATTTATTTTTGACAGAAATTAGCCCATAATGCAGTATTGTGCAACTAATAGCCCAAATTAAAGAAAAGGAGAGTAAGCCTAAAGAGTCATTAAGCTGAATATATTTATAATCCCAAGGGACAAATTTCAGGCTTTTAGGGTGAATGGGATTCTTCTTCTTGCAACTGATTTAAAACAAAACAAACAAACAAACAAACAAACAAAAACCACCAATCTAGTTCAGTGCTAAAAGGCCAGGATTTTGACAGTGAAGCCAATCCCATACCCTGCAGATCCCGTGCACAGCCGCGCACAAACCACCCGGACATCCATTGCGGGCACATTGTGCCACATGGAAACCATGTGCATGAGCGCATGCAAAAGATATGCAGGGCATGGGATTGACCCCATTGATAGAATCCACTCTAAACAAGCTTTTGGATGTCAGGAACATGGCTGGATGCAACCCTGGTTCAGGGTAGGCATTCACCAGAGCAGAGAAGACTGGCCAAGCTCATGGTCAATTCATGAGTCCAAGTCAAATTCCAGGAGGTAGTCTGAGGGAACAGGCAGGTGCACGGGGGCCCAGTGTTGGCAGGATTCTGTGGGCCAAGGGCTGTAATGGATGGAAGAACCAGGGCCATAGTGCAGGAATCCAGGACCAGGAGCTAGACACAGACGCAGAGACTGAGGTGGGGACTCAGGTGCTGGAGCAAGGTCTATGTTTTATTTTATTTTTGTTATTTTCATTTGATTTATTTGCTACCCTCTCCTGCCACAACAGTTTGGGGTAGCTTAGAACATTTTAAATCATATAAAAATATAATAAAACATATAATATAAATAACAATGAATAAAAGGATAAAACACAGTGAATCCAAAGGCAGAGCTAAACCCCCCAGCCCCCACCCAACCCATCTCCCTTGCCAAAGGCCTGGCAGAACAGTCAGGTCTTACATTGTCATTGGAAAGAGAGGAGGCCTGGGGAAAGGCAGACCTCTGTTGGGAGGGAGTTCCACACCTGAGGTGTGGCCACCGAGAACTCCCCTCACATTGTTGCCACTCGGGATACCTAGGGAACTTTGAGGAGGGCACTCCCAGCTGACCACCGGGGCCGATCCAAGACTCAGAGGATGAGGCGATCCTGCAGATAAGTGGGGCCCAGGCCATTTAGGGCTTTATAGATCAAAACCAACATCTTGAATCAGGCCCAGAAGACTATAAGCAACCAGTGCAGAAAATGGAGCACTGGTGCAAGGTGCTCCCGTCGACCCATTCCCAAAAGGAGATGGACCACTACATTTTTCACCAGCTGCAGTTTCCGGACCTTCACCAAGGGTAGCCCCACATAGAGCGCATTGCAGTAGTCCAGTCTTGAGGTGATAAAAGCATTGATGATGGTGGCTTGGTCCGAGCCTGAGACGTACGGCCTAAGACGCCACACCAGATGTAATTGGTGGAATGCACCCTTTGCCACAGCCACCACCTGGACATCCAAGTCAAGCTGCTGGTCCAGGAACACCCCCAGACTACAAACCAGATGGACCAGTGTAGGGCAGACCCCATCAAAGATGGGGACCACCAGTCCCTCACCCCCTCCCACCAATATCACCTCCATCTTGTCTGGAGTTGGGAGCAGAGGCAATCCAGAGCAGGGGATCCACACAGTTGGCAAGTCAGTGATGGAATAGACAAAGACTATGGTGCAGTCTATGGTGTTTGTATATATATACATTGTATCACCAGTAAACCAAGCGTTATATTTGATTTACATATAAGAGAGTTTTATTCAGAAGTACATTGGTTGTCCAGTGCTTGCAATTGCTTTTGTTCTCTCTTCCTTTTTCACTTTGTGAGTTGTAAGAACTCTGTCCCCTGGGAGAGAGATATTTTGCCCCAACATTTGACACCTTGGCAGGGCACTCAGATAGGCTGGCGTAGACTGTGCAGTGAGAGAGAGCCAGTCATATAGGCGGGCGAAGATCATCTAGCTAGAGGCCGACTGGTAGACTTACAACTACAAAATGCCACCCTGCATCATGAGATCACTCAGATAAGCCAGCCGAGGCCGTCTAGTCAAAGAGAGAGAGAGGCAGGACGGGCTATGGGAATTGGGAGGAAGGGACAGCACCTCAGCAGCAGCAGCCCAGATTGAGGAGGAACCCAGGCCCAAGACTGCCCCTGGCATGGGATGGCGTGTGCCACTGCACCATCAATCCATGTCCAGGGGCAACTCAGGGAATACCAGCAGCGGTGGTGAAGTATGGGCAGATGTTCACCAACCTTGGCACAACTGCCATGTTGAGGCACCTGAAGGCATGCCACAGCACTGTGCTGCTAAGCGGGCAGGCAGGGGCAGTGGACACCAGCGGGTTCCTGACTGCAGTGGCCAGTCGTCTGCCTCCATCAGCGGGAAAGCGTCCTGCTCAAACAGCTTTCTCTAGCAGCAGGAGCGGTATTGCTGCTAGGGGGGAGCAGCAGCAGCAGCATCATCAGTACACCATGGAGGAGCTGGGGTGGGGGTAGCTGCCAAGTCCATTGGCAGCTGCAGGTGCAGCTGGTGCAGCAGCTGAAGACAGGGCCGAAGGCTCGGTTCAATGAGCTCCTGCAGCAGGAGTAATACGTTTTGGAAATCATGCTGGACCCCAGGGTCAAAGGCAGTGGGGCACACCGGACAGCACTCTATGGGCACTGGAAGGGTGACCTGGTGGAGCAGGTCCAGCAGGCAGAGCAGGCTCTGGAGAGTGCATGGTAGCAGTAGCAGGATGACCCTGGGTATGGTGGGAGTGGGAGCAGCCACCCCTTTCAGCTTTCAGGGTTCATCCCTGCCCCTCCCTAGCAGTATCAGCACTAGCAGCAGGCTGAGAAACAGCAGTGCCCCTATTGCCGGCAGCAGAAGCTCATATGTGCAGGCCACTCTGGGGAGCATGGACCCGTACACAGCAGGACAGGCAGCATGGCTGAGGGCAGTGGTGGAGGTGGTGCCCAAGCAGAGCTATGCGAGGGAGTATGACAGTGCCTCAGCAGCAGTGGTGACCTACCTGGAGGAGGAGCCATGCATCAATTCCATCAGCGATCCTTGGCCTACTGGGCTGGAAAGACCAACGAGTGACTGGCCGTGTCCAAAGTGACCACGGCTCTCTTATCTTGCCCACCAATGAGTGTGCCCAGCAAGCGGGTGTTCTCCATGGCCTGAGAATGGGGTCCAATTTGGTGGAGCAGCTGCTTTTTATAAAGGTGAACCTTCCGCTGCTGGGATTCTCTGAGCTGTCCCAGGACATGGATTGATGATGAGATGTGTATAAGAGACAGGCATAACCCTGATGGTGGGTCCTGGGGCTGGAGTGGCTGGCTATTTCTTGATTCCGTGGAATGATGGCTCCCCTTGACTGTAATGTAGGTACCAGAACCCTGATGGTGAGTTTTGGGGATGGAGTGGCTGGCTGTTCCTATGGTGGAATGACACCGCCCTGTGAGCAGAATGATGGGCTCCAGAACCCTGATGGTGGGTCCTGGGACTAGAGTGGAAGCTTCTGGATGCCGTGGAATGATGGCTCCCCTTGACTGTAATGTAGGTACCAGAACCCTGATGGTGAGTTTTGGGGATGGAGTGGCTGGCTGTTCCGTGATGCAGTGGAATGACAGCTCCCCATGAGCGGAATGACAGCCCCAGAACCCTGACGGTGGTCATAGGACTAGAGTGGCAGCTTCTGGATGATGTAGATGGACAGTCCTTCCTGTCTTTAACGTAGGCCTCATAAGCCTGATGGCTGGAGTGGCTGTTTCTTGATACCATGGAATGATGGGTCCCCTTGACTGTAACTTAGGCCCCATGACCCTGATGGTGGTTCCTGGGGCTGGAGTGGCTGCTTCTTGATGCGGTGGAATGACGGCTCCCCATGAACCGAACGATGGCCCCAGAACCCTTGTTGGAAATTGTTCTGATTTTGGGCCCAACTAAGATATTAATTTCCCTGCTCCAATGTGCTGAATCAGGAGATGCTTTTGATTCAAGTGGGCCACTCTGTGTTAAATTTCAACCAAACCAAATGTGTCTTCCTGACAAACGTGCTAGAGTATACATGGAGGACTGTTGTAAATAACTCTGTGTAATTGAACCAAAAAGGTGCTTCCTTGACACAAATGTAACAGCAATATACACTGGATGTAATTGTACCCATCATTGTGTTAAAATGTAACCAAGAACACACACTGGAACTATAATACTTGGAATGTAACTTTATGGGCCAGTGGGACTGCTATTTAGAATTATGTAGAATGTTAGAAATTAGGCAAGATACTATTACGCACATGTGTTGATGCATTTGACTTGAAGAACAGAAATATGAGTAAGAAAATCAGTATTAGCAATAATCAGGAGTTGGCCTGAGAGAAAACAACTGATGCTGGAGAAGTGAGAAGGACCTCTTGTTCCCCAAACAACCTATGTTGATAATTTACAGAAAGACATGGAGGAACTATTGTAGAAGGTCAGGAGCTGATAACAGAGGCCAAGCTGAACAAACAGTTGTATGGTTGTTATCAAACAAATATATGACTCTCAGAAGGATGTGCGAACTAATTGAGGGCCAGGAAGCCGTGACCCCCCATCTCCAGAGGGAGGAGGAGGGGGCATGACTTTACTGGTCAGAACAAACCTCACATCATGACTAAGCACCCCAGATTTGGGGTAACCAATGAGAGTACGCCACAAGCTTAGTACTGACAACCCCGCACTCTGAATAATCATAAGACAACCACAGCATATAAGGCTTGACTCTGGATTAGTTCCTTGCCTTCCATGGTAATCAGTGCTAGCTCTTATCAGAGTGCCACTGAGGTCGGTGGATGTAGCCCCTTCGAGAATTCCTTTATCTAAGGGAATTTTCAAACAGCATCGTTGGACCCTCTCCCGCCTTCCCCTGGGAACAAGATCGCCTTGCCTCTGATCACATAAGCATATGTGCCTTGTATGTATTGTTAAGTAGTTCAGAGCAGGATGAAAGCAGGATGTTAGATGCAAGTGTTTCTTTGGTAATTGGTATTATAGTTGTTCTGATATTATTGAATAAATGCCTATTTTATTGAATAAAAGACTCATTACTGAAGCAGAAGAAGAGTAATTCCCCCCCTCTCAAACTGTAGTATTTTCACTAGATCCCGAGGGAACTAAAAGGGAGCTGCTTGCCTAAGGTGCAGGAAGTGAACTGTACCCTATCAGACAGGGACAGTAGTTTATCTCTACTGGACAGATATAGGCCTCGCCCAGGGAAGGGTGCGGGAAAGGAGCTGTACCCCATTGAATAGGGACAGTAGATTATCTATCCAAGAACAGATATAGGCCTCACGTAAGGCAGGGTGCGAGAAAGGAGCTGTACCCTATTAGACAGGGGCAGTGGATTCTCTTGACAGAGATAGGCTCTACCCTAAAGCAGTTGAACCCCTTTGTAATTCCTTTCACACTGATGGTGGGTCCTGGGGCTGGAGTGGCTGGCTGTTTCTTGATGCGGTGGAATGACAGCTCCCTGTGAGCAGAATGACAGCCCCAGAACCCTGATGGTGGGTCATGAGACTAGAGTGGCAGGTTCTGGATGAAGTGGAACGACAGCCCTCCCTGCCTGTATCATAGGCCCCAGAACCCTGGTGATGGGTCCTGGGGCTGGAGTGGCAGCTTCTGGATGACCTGGATGGACAGCCCTCCCTGCCTGGAATGTAGACTCGAGAACCCTGACGGTGGGTCCTGGGGTTGGACTTACTGCTTCTTTATGCCGGGTATAACACCTAAATCTATCTAATCTAATCTAAATAAATGAAACTATAAAGTAAGTGTGTGGAAATGGGTGAAATAGGAGGAGGATGGCAAAGGATTGGGAGAAACACAAACTGCTGGGAGAGGGAGACTTCTGAAAATGCCTGCTGACAGGATCAGTGGCTAGCTCAGAATGATATGGAAGGGGGGAGGGCAATTACTTTTGTTACATGCTGCATCCGCCTTACCCCAAGCCCCATTGGCTCTGTGCAGCCTAGCCCGTGGCCAATCACAGACTGCCAAGCCAGTGGTCTGAGGAAAAGAGGGATGGTGATTGGGCAGGCTGGCTGCTAGTCCAAGCCTCTCTCCACCCCTGGGGCCAGGAAATCTGCTTCTCAGCTACCCCCCCCCCCCGGCCTGAGAAACAGGTTTTTCCCACCTGAACTCATCCAAACATGGCCAAACTGTTTGGGGGGTTCCACGTTTGGTTCGGCCATTCGGTTTGGCCGTTCAGTTCGGCTGTCCGAACTGGCTGAGTTTGGGCTGAACCCCAAGTGTCCGAACAGCATTTGCACATTCCTACAAGATTCGCCTTGACATTGCTTCCCACTCCTCTTCTCTTCCTACTCCCTACCCTCTCCCTCCTCTTCCTCCTTATTGCCTCTCCTCCTTCCCTCCCACCTCCCTTGAGGTACTCTCCACCCTGCTGTCCTCCTCCAACCCTTCCTCTTGCCCCCATGACCCCATCCCCTCCCGCCTCCTGACCTCCATTTTCCCCACTGTTGTCCCTTCCGTCATGCACATAATCGGTCTCTCCCTCTTTACTGGCTCCTTCCCATCCAACTTCAAACATGCCACTGTCTTTCCTATCCTCAAAAAGTCCACTCTTGACCCTTCTGACCCTTCTAGCTACCATCCTGTCTCACTCCTTCCTTTTGCTTCCAAGCTTCTTGAACGTGTTGTCTACTTCCGCTTCCTCGACTTTCTCTATGCCAACTCCTCTCTTGACCTCCTCCAATCTGGCTTTCACCCCCTTCACTCTACTGAAACTGCTCTTGATAAGATCACCAATGATCTTCTTGTGGCTAAATCTAATTGCCTCTACTACATTCTTGTCCTCTGTGACCTCTCTGCTGCCTTCGATACTGTTGACCACTCACTCTTGCTGGATTCATTTCACTCCCTTGGCTTCCGTGGCTCCATCCTCAACTGGTTCTCCTCCTACCTCTCTGACCGCTCCTTCCATGTCTCTCTTGCCAACTACACCTCCTCCTCCCTTCGCCTCTCGTTTTGTGTTCCCCAAGGCTCTGTCCTTGGCCCTCTCCTCTTCTCTATCTATACACGGTCCCTAGGCAAACTCATTGCCTCCCATGGCTTCCAATATCACCTCTACGCTGATGACACTCAAATTTCTCTCTCTACTCTCTCTCTCTCTCCATCTATTCAAGCTCACCTCACCAGCTGTCTCTATGACATCTCTACCTGGATGTCTCAACATCAACTCACACTCAACATGGATAAAATTGAACTGCTTATCTTTCCCCCTCATCCTTCCCCTCCCTCTTCCCTTTTGATCCTCATCGATGGGGTCACCATCCTTCCCGTCCCCCAAGCCCATAACTTATGCTTCATCTTTGACTAACCCCTTTCTTTTAAACCCTACATCGACTCTGTTGCCAAATCCTGTCTCCTCTCCCTCCATAACATTGCTAAGATTTGCCCTTTTCTCTCTATCTCCTCTGCCAAAACCCTTGTTCATGCCCTGGTCATCTCTCACCTTGATTACTGTAACCTCCTTCTCACTGGTCTCCCCCGCTCTCACCTTTGTCCCCTTATCTCTATCCCAAACTCTGCTCCCAGGGTCATCAACCTTACCTGCCGCTTCGACCACATGCATCCCCTCCTCTCTTCTCTTCACTGGCTCCCCCTTCCTGAATGAATCCTGCACAAGCTCCTAGTCTTCACTTATAAAGCTCTTCAAAACCTTGCTCCTCCCTATGTCTCTGAGCTAATTTCCCTCCGTACTCTAGTCCGTGATCTCCGCTCTTCCTCTGTCCCCTCTCTCACCCTCCCACACCTCCCCATATCCCCTAACTGCCTTCGTTCCTTCTCCCTAGCTTCCCCCCAAACTTAGAACTCCCCCCTGCCCATATGGACCAAACAGCCATCATTCTTTGATGTAACCAAGCCAAGACCGTGCACCTGGGACCTCACATCTTCATGAATGTTACACTCCTTTTCTCTCCCTCTGTTCCCCTTCTATCATCTCGCCCCCCTTCTCTCAGATTGTAAGCCCTAGGGCAGGGACCGTGTCTATTCAATTACTTTGTAAAGAGCCAGGTACATTGCTGGTGCCATATAAATGCTTACCAATAATAATAATAATAATAATAATAAATTAATAATAAATAATCTGTTACCTGAATCATATGTGCGTCCAAGATAGGTTTAAATTAGGACTGTAAAGCAGTCTTCAGAATTCAGTGAAGATTACACTATTTGGTGTGAAAAGTCTAAATTCCAAAGTTCCAAGGACCAAGGCTGTTATTTGCTAAACTTAGGAAACTTTGAAAACTGCTGCTTGTGTGCGGAGCTGGTGGACAGTTCAGCATCTTCTGGAAATGAAACTTAGTGCCATGTTTGGTAGGAGAGGGATATGGGAGAGGACAGTTGAGTGATGGTAAGCCAGATGGCAAGTTTTGATTGGTTGGCCAAGTCAGATGGCAAGCTTTTGACTGGATGGCATGGTGAAATAATAGTGGCTGCAGCCATTTTGTCCATTCTCTTTTGTAAATTTGGATGTGTGCTACAGTGCGGCTGGATCTAAAAGTAATTGACTGTGGTGGTGGTAGTGGTGCCTTTTGTGGGGTTTTCTTCTGTAGCAATTGTCCCACTCTTGCTAGCCTGGTTTCTGGGTGGTGCTTTCATTATGGGTTCAAGAACTTTTGCCAATATAGACCGGCCACGACACTGGAGGAATACTTTCTAGTTTCTTTCTGGTTAATAATATGGTGGGATGGGGTGGGGTTAGGCTTGCCTTGTATAGGGGGGTTGGGCACACGCAGTGGAGGCTTTGGGGGGGGGGAGAACTCTAGTTTCTTCTGTGTGGTTGTTATGGTTGCTGGTCTGGCTGGTGGCACCCATGGGGCCACACATGGATACCCCCACCCCAAAGCTTTATGAAACTTGATTGATCAATTTGATTTGCTTGCTAATGTAGTCTTTGGACTTTCTTTGGTGGAACACCCCAATCCAACCCTCTCCGAACTTGAAGCCTTGCGTGTGTATCATTCATGAGGCATGCTTGGTGGTGGGGGAACTTACTGACCACATACCCTTTGGATTTTTTAATTACATGGTGGTGGGCTTTTTTGTGCTGGCTTCTGTTCTGTCTCTCTCACTCTGTCTTTCATCCTACTGGCAGGTGCAGCAGGGGAAGGAAGGGTTGCATGTGTTGTTGTGCACTTTGATTGGCTAGGCAATTAAGAGGAAGGGGGAAGGAGGATGGGGTGGATGAGTTGTTGCACACGTTGTGCACACCCTGATTGACTAGGCAATTAAATGGCTGCAGCTAGTGCACATGGCAACACCTGCTGAGGCGCCAAACTGGTGCCAAAGAGTTCTGAAGTTTCTGAAGTTTTCTGAAGTTTCCAAAGCTTCAGAAAGAGTACTGAAGTTCCTCCAGGTACCTGGACTGATTATTTGGAACTTCAGAATTCATCCCGAGTATCCAGAAGTACTATTCGGTTCAGCTATAGTTTAAACGACTAACGTATGGAATTGGATTTACTAAAATGTACTTTTCAGGCATTGAAAACACTTAATTATCTAAGATTTCAAAATGTAAATAATACCATCCCTCCCCTCTTCTCCAAAAACAAAACAAAAACACCTATATTTATTAACCATGAAGGACTAGCATTAAAGAGTACTGAATAGCCTGTCCTCTGTAAGCAATGACATATAAGCTGGAATCCCACCCCCCTCCCAATCCCTTCCCAGCTGCAGGAGACACAGCTACACTAGTGCCCATGAACCCAGCCCCTCAGGCTTGTGAGCCTTGATGCAGATGCATCACTTGATCCTAATATAGCTACACCATTGCATATTTTAAAAAGAATTATCCCTTTCTTATAGTTATTGGAAGAGATTCAGAAAATCCTTTTTTTAAAAAAAGGTTTATATGCTCCATCAAAATAAGGATTAAGGACTATTGCAACCTACAGCCTATTTCTAACCTTAAAGTTTTACAAGAATTGCTTTCATCGATTCATTCTAAGCGTGCCTCAGAAGGGCAAAGCAGACCAGAGCACAGCTCATGCTGGTTTCTTTCATGCATTGTGGCCTCTGTGAGGTTTCTGTGAAAACATTTTGTGTGGAAAACAAACACACTGTTCCCACAGAGGAGAATTCTGTGTTAAAAGCACCTGGAAAATGGCTCTAAAATATAGAAACCACAACACTTAGCTTCTGCAGATTATATTTTTCCTCTGTTTCAAAATCAGACATATATACCCACCCCCAAACCCACTCATTTTTCATTCCAGAGCCTGCTGCTCCTTATCAATTCAAGCCAGGGGGTGGGACAGTGAGGGAGGGAATGGGGAGAGCACATTGACATCTCTGCTGGACAGTTTGGTACTGCCAGAATTTGGAGTAGCCAACCAGTAGCACTTGAGGGAGGGCACTATCATAGGCTGTGCTGCACTTGCTTTGACTGCTACTAGCTTCAGACAATTTTTCAGATTCCTCTGTTTTGAAAATCAGACATATATATCCCACACAAACCCACTCATTTTTCATGCCAAAGTCTACTGCTCTTCTGCCCACCAGCCACCTGCTACATTTTCTCTCTCTTCTGCCCACCAGATACTTCTCTAATGGATGGGTGACACCTAAACATTAGAGCCATCAATGAGAATCCCCATACACTGCTCTGGGCATTGTGCCCGCAGAGGGAATAACCTAAAGAATGGGACACTTAACAATTTATAGCCACCATTTGGGCATGGGAAAGTGACTGCTTGTTGATGTTTGGCTCGGACTTCGGCTAAATTGAGTTTAAATCACATTACCATGATAACGTGAAATCCCCGCTTGTGTGCGTAGCAGGAATTTTATGCGACAGCACTATCGTGAGTTAAACACATTGGTTTCTGCCCCAAGCGGAACATCAGAAAGCAGCCAGTGTCAGAGACTCAACTTAAAACTGCTATTTTGTCAAATTGAAGCCATGCAAGTGAATACCCATTGAATTTTTAAATTTATTTTTATTTTATTAGAACATTTGATATCCTGCCCCTCCTGCCAAAGGCAGTTCGGGGTGGGGGGGAGGACTTACAATATATACAAAATATAAACACACACACAAAAATACACAAACACATAAAACATCTAAAATATGTGGATGAGGGTGGGAAAGGGGGGAAACATCCCCCCCGGGAAAAGAGGAGGGAGGGGGAAAATACCCCACCCTTACTACCCCCCATAAAAATAAAAACCCACCCTCACCCACCTCCCTTGCCAAAGACCTGGCCTGAAGTAAGTGGGGAATGCCCTTGCCCATTGAAATGAATGGAAAACAAAATTTTAAACATAAAATAAAAATGAAATGAAAAATGAAACGGGGGGAGGGGAGGGCATAAATGAAATTAAAATGAAAATGTTCCTCCTGCACATCCCTAGTAGCCAGAATCCTATTTTGAGATATTTTTCATCTTGAAGAGAAGCAGGCACTTGTCTTGTAATCTACTGGTAATCAGCATGGCCATAATACCATGATATAGCCTCACAATTTAGTTTAATGGAAACCTTTTTTTCACTTTCCTGTCTCACAGCAAAGAAGCCCTTTAGCTTGTGGAAAATATGACCCTCTGCCTCATTTCAGGGTGCGTTGCTGAAAGCACATTACAACTGTCCTACAGAGTCTGTACTGGCTCCCAGTAGCTTTCTGGGCATAAGTCAAGGTGTTGGTTTTCACTCATAAAGCCCTTAAACAGTTTGGGGCCCAGCATAACTGAAATACCACCTCCTCCCCTATCCCATCACATCCCCTGACGTCAGCTGGGAGGACACTCTTGCAAGTACCATTAGAGTGTCACCATCAGGGGCGTAGCAAGGTTGAGAAGGGCCCACGCTCAAGCCTCAGTTATGGGCCCCTCATTTGCTCATGAGGGACCCATTTCGTGCGCGCTCCGAAACCCAAAGTGGGTGGAGCTTAAGGGATGGGGCAGGGCTTAAGGGATTGGGCAGGCCCTGCTGCCAGCTTCTAAATATACAAAATCCAGCGGCTAGGAGTTATAACTGTGGCCATAGACACGCATGGTCTCCCAATGCTTTCCACCTCCCCAGCCGAGCATCTACCACCACTCCCCAGGAATGGTTCCACTGCAGGGGCAGCCGGGCAGGCAGTGAGGCAGGCACAGAGAGACTGACTGCATCTGCTGCCTTACTAAAGGATGGGAGTGAGCTTAGCCAGTCTGGCCTCCAGAGCCTGTTGCTTCTTGCTGCTGGTGCCACCTGTGCCTTGTGCACGCATGTGGTGGGACCAGTCCAGAAGTGCTGCTATTAAACACACCAGACACCCAAAATGCAGCTACCTTATTAAGTGAATTATGCCATGAAAAGAGACATAATATTATATATATATAAACAAGTTCAGTTGTGCCCCATAATCAGTTCATGCTGTCCCCACCCAATAACCAGTTCATTTGTGCCCCTGCCCCTATATAATCAATTCACACTGATTCACTAGTTCAGTTGTGCCCCCATAATCAGTTCATGCTGCCCCCACCCATAACCATTTAATTTGTGCCCCCGGGGCAGCGTGAATTAATTATATGGGGGGGGGGTGTGGCACAAATGAACTGGTTATGCGGTGCGGGTTTAAAGACAGTATTCCTGTTAGCAATAACTTCATTAAGAAAAGTTAGTGAAATAGCAGCCATAATAATCTCAGAACCATATTTTCAGATTTATTTTCCAAGATAGAATATATATTGCTTTACATCCTAAATTCCTACCTAAGATAGTATAAGTAAGACAGTTGTGAGAACGTGGCCCTTTTTACACAGGCCTCTCCCACCCATGGTGGTGAGTGGGGGATTCCCTGCACCCATGGTGTGTGGGGGTGCATGCACACTCACCTAACATGCATCCCCACTCACACACACACCCCTCGTCCCCACGCACAGAGCAACCGGGGGAAACAGCGGTTACTTCGTGGGTGTGGATGAGTGGGGGGTAAATGGGGATGCATGTGCAGTCGTGTGCATGCCCTGTCCATGCACTGACGTGCCCACGGACCTCCCCACCCATTGGAGTCATGTAAAAATAGCATGTGAGGAGCCACTCGAAGAAGAACAGAAGGCTGCTACCTTGTAAAGAAGGTTCTTTGAGATGGCTCCGAACATTCTCACAACACCCACCCTTCTAGCACCGCATGGAATTTTTTCCTTATATTTCTAGAAAGGTTTGGAAGGAACTGTCATTCTGAGGGGTAGAGTGTTTTTTATACTAGAGGAGCTCAAGACCATCATGTGGTCTATTATTTGAATAGAGTGAGCTGCACAACCCAGTTGTGAGAATGTTAGGAGTCATCTCGAAGAACCTTCTTTACAAGGTAGCACCCTTCTGATCTGCACATAGGCAGGAGCTGTTTGTAAACAAACAGCTTTATTTCCCGATCTGTGTTCCGCTGCTGCTTCAGAGCTACTATGAGGCAGAGGAAGGTGAGGGATAGGGACTGGAGCCAGGGAGGGGAGGGCCAAGGTGCAAATGCACAACCCCCCCAGGCTATGGTAGCTACACCACTGGTCACATTCATATAGCAAGGGCAAGTAGAGAGACATTCCCAGTAGTTGTTCCACAATTATGAAACTCCCTTCTCTGTAGGTTTGCTGAAGACGGCAACGTAATGTGGTAGGTGGAGACAAGGGTGGCAGAGGTGAGTGGTAGGGGATTTAAAAATTCCTTTAATTATGTAATTCTATTTCATATATGCTGTAACTTGCCCTGGGCCCTAAGAATAGGGTGGGATATATATAAATAAAATTTAAAATTGCTTAATTCATTAAATAAAATAAGTTCTCATGAAGGTACTGATGAATTATGTCGAATGGTTGTAGATCTCAACCCCAATATTTATTATTCATCTTTATTGCAAGCACTGTATTTTAATATTACTGAGCTAATGTAGCTAATGGGAAATGCTTGTCAGTGGTTTTCATTTGTATTTTTAAAACAGAAGCATTGATCTCCTGTAAGACAATTGTGTCCAGTGTGTGGAAACCAAATGCAAATGAAGTAAATGAACTATATTTTGTGGTTAATAAATTTCCTTCCGAAAAAAAAAATATCATCATGGAAAGCTGAAATCTAATTATATAAAATGGGAACATTTTGTCATTGCAATATAGCCTATTCAAAATCCTGAACACTTGAAAATAGACTCCTGTAATTTATTTATTTTATTTATTTATTTTTTATTTATAAGACTTCTACCCCACCCCTCCTGCACGCAGCTCGGGGCGGCTACCAGCAATCTTTTAAAACATTATAAAAACAATTTAAAACAACCATAAATATTATAAAATAATTAATATACAGGGCAAACAAAACAGTAAGAACCAAAAATAGGTGGGGGAATTAAAAACCCCACCCTACTCACCCTCCCTCCCAAAGGCTTGGGCGAACAGCCAGGTCTTACAGTTTCGCCAGAATATTAATAGGCTAGGGGCCAGGCGAGCTTCCTCTGGAAGGGAGTTCCACAGCCGCGGTCCCACTACCGAGAATGCCCTCTCCATCGTGGCCCCCC
>QEPC01011113.1:4973090-4986666 GCA_003113815.1 Sphenodon punctatus | reverse complement strand
GACCTACAGCTCAGCCGCTGTCCCTGGGGCTTTAAACCCTGCTACTTCCGGGGGGGGGGAGGGGACAGGTCAGCCCAGGTGGCTGGCCTCTGCGATTCCCCCCAACCCCCCAGGCTCACAGGTGTTGTCTTCTTCCACAGGACCCCGTGGATGGCAGCGGCAGCAACAGAAGCAGCAGCGGAGCGGCAGCGGAGCACAGGCCCCCCCCCACTGGTGGCAGAGCTCCAGGAGCCCCCACAGCACCAGCGAGGAAGGTAAGTACTTAGTCCCCTAGCAGGCTCCTGCGGCTTAGCCGCTGTCCCTGGGGTTTTAAGCCCTGCTACTTCCAGGTGGGGGGGAGGGGACAGGTCAGCCCAGGTGGCTAGCCTCTGCGATTCCACCCTAACCCCCCAGGCTCACAGGTGTTGTCTTCTTCTACAGGACCCCGTGGATGGCAGCGGCAGCAACAGAAGCGGCAGAGGAGTGGCAGTGGAGCACAGGCCCCCCCCACTGGCGGCAGAGCTCCAGGAGCCCCCGCAGCACCAGCGAGGCAGGTAAGTTCTTAGTCCCCCAGCAGGCTCCTGCGGCTCAGCCGCTGTCCCTGGGGCTTTAAGCCCTGCTACTTCCGGGTGGGGGTGGGAGGGGACAGGTCAGCCCAGGTGGCTAGCCTCTGCAATTTACTATTGTATTGCTCGAGTTATGGAGTACAGCCATACTAGGTGAACCAACAATAACTAAGGTTATAATCCTCAAACTTCTTGTTCTAGGGTAGCCCCACTCAAATCAATGGGACTTCTCTGGAGTAAGTGGTTTGAGGCAATCAATTCCAAACCACTCAATATAAATTATTTTTTTATTTTTTTTAAAGATAAATAAAAATAAAACAAAACATATGCTCACTCATTATTGAAAGTGGTAGTTTCCCCACTAAAATGCATCCATGAGGATAATTAACTAAGTACAATTTTTTTTAAAAAGGTTCAATATAAAAGGTAGTAGAGACCAAAAAAAAAGTGAAGGTGAAAAACAGATTTCCAGTGGGAAGATAAGATGGTGATTATTATAAGACATTTGGTCTTTTATTCATTTTCTTGCTTCAGTTACTAATCTAGTGTATGGAAGATCCATGTATGGACAATGAGCTGAACTGACAAATATCTGTCACAGACTCATGAGGGTAATTTGAACTATAGGTAAACTGTGTAGCTGCAGGCAATTCTAGTTATTTATCAGTTCAGTAGCAGATATTTGAATGTTGGCTCAATCCCCCCCCAAAAGATATGTCATAATAGGCAGAACTGTCCACACTCACTTAGGCCCTTTTCACACAGACACTGTAACACTGGGTGTTTTCAGACGTTATGAGATCACGGTCAACCACAGTGAAGCACACACAACCCTGTGGCGAGGCCAAAGGGCCCTGAACATCTGTTCGGCAGGTGCCAGATGTTCACCACAGACAATCCCCAGCAGGGGACAAAATTAACCACCCTTCGGGAGCTCCAGCCCAGACCATCTCTGAAAGGGTGGTCAAAGCAATTCCCACCAGGAAACAACAAAACGTAATGACTGGATGGCAACCACCAGCCGGAATCAAGCAAAACGATTCCCAGATGGGGACACAGCATGCAGTGTGGCTGCCAGGCAATGAGCAACAACACAGGCCAGGGAGGGAGACTTAAAGGGCACACAGCAGCAGGGGAATATGATGGGATTGAGTGAGGCAGAAGGGAGAGAAGAGTGGAGGGCGAGTGAACAAGGGAGGAAGAGGAGGTGCAGGCAGAGGAGGTGGTCGTGCTGCACATGGAGGTGGTGGAAGGACAGCAGCAGCAGCTGGGACAGGCCGCCCCGGAGCCGACAACCAGCCTGGGGGATGAGGCACCCCGGAAATGGGTAAAGGGAGAGAGGAGGGGCAGCAGCACAGGGGCACCAAGGGGTGGCGGGCTGGCAGGAGGGGAGAAAGGGGGAGGGCCATGGGGCTGAGGAAACCCAGCAACCAATCGCCCCCCCCTTATGACCCACAGACACAGAAACGAGCCCGTGAGTGCAAGCCCCTGGAGGAGATGGGTGGAGGGCATGGGGAGGAGGAGTAGGAGGACGAGGACCAGGACCAGGACCAGGAGGGCCCATGCAGGGGATGGCCTTAGCACCAAGGTGGGCAATGGTGGCACAGGGAAACCCAGGATATTATTAGGATCTGGGGGACCCTGGAGCACCAGCTGGCACTAGCCGTGAACCAGTGGAATGAGCACGTGTACCAGGAGATCATGCGGGACATGGAGGCGGTGGGGTACTACAGGACAGTGGCTCAGTGCTGTTTGAAGGTCAAGGAGCTCAAGAGGGGTACAAGACCATTAAGAACAACAACCCACAGTCCAGCCACCGAGCCCAGACCACCCCCTACTATGATGCCCTGGACCGCATCCTTCACATGAAGGGATCCATAGTCGCCCATGCCTCGTGGGGAACGCTGTGGTCCAGGGCAGGGAACGGCCCAAGATACCCCATCCGCTTGCTGGCCCGTGAGAAGGCACCAGCTCCAGGGGCCCCGACCCCCAGGAGGACCGCCCGGGAAAGGCCCCCCTCGTTCACCAACCCCGAGAGCCCCCACCTGATGTCTGACACGGGGGGATCCGAGGCTGGCACACAGGTNAACAACAACCCACAGTCCAGCCACCGAGCCCAGACCACCCCCTACTATGATGCCCTGGACCGCATCCTTCACATGAAGGGATCCATAGTCGCCCATGCCTCGTGGGGAACGCTGTGGTCCAGGGCAGGGAACGGCCCAAGATACCCCATCCGCTTGCTGGCCCGTGAGAAGGCACCAGCTCCAGGGGCCCCGACCCCCAGGAGGACCGCCCGGGAAAGGCCCCCCTCGTTCACCAACCCCGAGAGCCCCCACCTGATGTCTGACACGGGGGGATCCGAGGCTGGCACACAGGTCGCCCCAAGTCAGGGGACACAGGGGGACTGAAGCAACACTGAGGGGCCAGCCTCTTAGGGTTCAGGCACCGACATCGAGGGTAAGCAAACAGGTGGGGGGGGATGGACCAGATGAGAAGGGGCCGAGAGGGGAAGGGGGGCACACCAGCCACAGGGCTGCCCCCAGCAACCCCTGACACCCCAGACCATGGAAAGGGGGCCAGGGGGCCGCTGGACACATTCTGCCTACCCCCACACCACCCGACCCATATCTTCACATGTCATGGCACGCCCCAGCACTCGGGACAGGCAGGCGAGGGGGATGGCAGCGAGCAGCCACAGGAGCAGCCAGAGGTCGCAGGTGAGGCCCCTCAATGAGTGGGGAGGGGCTGGGGAGGCTGGGCAGAGGTACCCAGCCTGTTCAGTGTGGGGGAAAGGGGGACTGGATGCAGGGGGCTGCCAGGGGAAAGCACCTACCGGCCACCCGAGGGGGGGGGAGGACCCCCCAGCTGTGGCACAGGATGGGGGGTGGGAGGCTGGGGTGCCTAATCAACCCCTGCTGTGCACCCCAACAGGGAAACCTGCCGGGTCCCAACAAGCCAGCCCCATGCCCCCGGTGCAGCGGATGAGGGAGCACCATGCCCAGGTATGGCACCAGAGGGAGGAGCAGGTGGAGGACATAGTCTGCAGCACCACTGAGCAGGGCAAGCAAATGATAGCGGCCAACAACTGCATGGAGGCGGCCATTGAAAGGGCCATGCAGAAAGCAGAGACCAGGGACCAGGGGCTGCAGGTGGAGGTGTGCCTCAAACGGAGGTGGGATTGCCGGGAGCACAGCAGGCAGGTGGAGGCATTTGGGTAGCTGGAACAGGCCATTGACTGGATGGTGAGGAAGCACTCTGCCAAGAGAGACCGGTCCCATGACATTGGCACCTTGCTGCTCCTGCACGCAGGGACCACGTAGGAACGTGATGGCCGCTGCCCCGCTGGGCAACCTGCCTGCCTCTGCCACAATGCTGGGCCCCTCGGTGCCCCACTACCTCTGCTACTTCTCCATCCACTGGCATGCCCGCTGGGGATGGAGGGAGAAGCCGCTCAGGGGGGCCCCTCTGGCCCCGGGTCCACCCACCCTCCCAACAACGCCTGCCCCTCAGGACACCGAGGCATCCTAGGACACTGTCAGGGACATGGACAGCAGGGGGAGGGGAGCTTCCAGAACTCCACGGCTGCCACAGGGTGGGGGGGAAGGGGCGAGCGGCCTGAGGAGAGGGAGATGGCACCAGGAGGTGGGAGATGGTGGTGGTGATGGTGGGGTGAACTGTAGGAGGTATTCACAATAGATGTATGGGCACCACAGTCGCGGTCCTTTATATGTTCATGGGCACAGGGCTGGGGGTGGTGGAGATGGTGGTGCGTGGCCTCACGCCTTGGCCTCCCAATGGATCCGCCTAGCCAGAGCAGCACGCATGTGCTTTGTGTACCGGTACTCCCGCGTGTTCTCTGCATTCATATAGAGGGGTACGGGGCCGGGAGGGCGCCGAGGCACTGGGTAGTTGAAAGCAGCCCCATCGGTCTCACTCACATTTGCAGCACACAGCAGGCTTCAATCACCAGGGCCAAGGTCTCCACCGTGTAGTCCAGCCGGCCCGCGAGGCACCTCCAGCGCTGCTTGAGTGCCCCAAAGGCCCTCTTGACCACGGTCCTGCTCGCACACAGGCAGGTATTGTACAGCGCCTCCACAGGGTTCCTGGCAACCAGGTAGGCCTTCATCAGCCACCGGGTGAGGGGATAGGCTGGGTCCCCCAGGATGCAGGGGGAATCAGCACCCCCTCAATCCAGGTCATCCCCATATCCGCGAAGTCCCCGCAGTACATTCAGGCATAGAATTTATTTTATTTATTTATTTATTTAATAAATATATTTATATCCCGCCCCTCCTGCAAGCAGAAGGGAGAGATTGTCATGATCCGGACATAGTGGCTGTGGCCAGAGTGGCCCGTGTAAATGTCTATGATATGAACCACCTCCGGTGGTCCATGACCGCCTGCAGCTGCAGGGAGTGGTACCCATGTCGGTTGACATATTACACAGCCTCCCCATCGGATGGGCAGAGAATCTCAATGTGGGTCCCATCCATGGCGCCCATGCAGTTTGGGAATCCTCCAGCCACGAAGCCGGCCATCACGGCCTCCCGGTCCACCAGCTGGATCACTCGGTCGAAAAGCATGCCCTCCACTGCCTTGCAGATCCCAGTGATGGTGCTCACCCTGACGCCGAAGTGCTGTGAGATGGACCTGAAGGAGTCGGGAGTTGCTAGGGTCCAGACCCCGATGGCCACCCACTGGGCCGTGGGAATGGAGGCCTGCATGGGGGTGTGCTGCTGCTCCAGCCAGGGCGTTAACAGCTCCGTGAGTCAACTGAGACTGCGCCTGTCCATCCGAAAGTGCACTCTCCAGGTGGCCTCGTCCCACTGAGCCAGTGCCCTGGCCCACCACCCCTGTGCCCACTCCGTGACCCATAACCACCAGGCAATGGGCATAGCGAGGTGGTCAGCGTGGCCCAAGGTCTCCCTCCAGCACTGGAGCCATCCAGCCGCCTTGCGGAGTGCAGCAGCCCACTCCCAAGAACAGAGGAGGACCTGTCGGCCCATCCTGGACACCCGCAGGGCCCTGAGCTGGGCCATGGAGCACCTGCACCTGTGGTGGGCTCTCTGGGCTCTAGCAGTGCTCCTGGCCATGCACACCCGCAGCCAGGCAGCCAGGTGCACCTCTGGGGTCTGGATGCACAAGAGGTCCGTGTGTGAGCGGTACCACCCTGCACAGACTGCGAGATGCATCCCGCAGGCACCCAGCCATCCCAGCTCCATGGTGAATGGTGCCCCAGATGGGTTGGAGCCATACCCATTGTAGGCTGGTGCCTGTGTCACCCCACCCCCAGGTTGTGACATGGCGACCGGGCGGGGGGGCCAGGTTGCCTCTGCCCCCCCGGCCGGCTTGCTGGCTCCTGTGGGGTGACCAGGGTGGGGAGGCAGTAGGTGCCCCATTGTGCACATCTGCGGTCCCTGCACGGGGCCTGGCACATGGTCCAGCCAGCGCCCGGGCGTGCGGGCAGCAGCTGCATTCCTGCTGTCATCACCTCCCAACTCTCTGTTGGCTGCCTGTTGTCCTCGCTGCCCTGATTAGTGTGTAGGCTGTCCTGTATGTGTGCTTGATTCCAGTAGCTGTGCTGGGTCCGCACTTCATGCCTCGCTCGTTTGCCGTGCCCTGTTGCGGCCTGTGACCTTACTGCTTGGCCTTGGAGCTCCCTTGCTGCCCCTCCCATCCCTCCAGGGATTGTGGGGCCCCTCTTTCCTTGCAGTTAGTATCATCCGCTAGCTGGACCATGGCTGGCAGTGCTTCCCCAGGGCTCCTGGGCCCCACCACCCTGGTGCACCCCATAGCTGGACCTTCCATGAGACCATGGCCCTGTGTGACCTGTGGCATTCCCCAGCTGTGCAATTGCTCCTGAGCTGCCCGGACAGCCTCACAGGTGCCTATGTGAGTCTGAGCTCCAGCCTGCACTACTTTGACTATGAGACGAGCGCCCACGATTGCCGGCTGCATGCAGAGATGCTGGGCCTGCGTCCCTTTCCCGATGGGCGCATCTCGGAGTTGAGGTGCTTGCATGTCAGGTGGTCAGCAGTGAATACCATGTCTGCTCTCTCTGTGTGCAGCCTGGCTGCCTACATGGCCTGTCTGGTGGAGGGGACCTTGCTCCAGTGACCCCACTTCATGCACCTGGTGGGTCAACTGGCCTTGGGGTCTTTCGTGGCCCCCTGAAGCTGGCTGTGAGGCCCCCTGTGCCTTCAAGGCCCTGGATGTTGGTCCTGCTGTGAGCTCCCACCTCTGCCCTCTGCAACCATTTTTCCCCTCCATGGCTGCCTTCTCCTGTAGCTGTGTCCTGATCTCTGAGGTGTCTCCCAGCACCCCGGGTGCTGCTGTCATTCATAGCCCAGGAGCGATCCCTCCTGTGCCTGTGCCACTCCTCACCCTCCTTGGGTGACTCTGTGACCATGGGGTTACGGGGCCCCCAGACTTCACCTCCCGGCCTCCTCCCGGGAGGGGGGGATTTGACTGGGTACACTGAGCCTCGGCTCTGGCTCACCTCCATCCCATTCATCACACCCTCTCCAGTGCGTGAGGTTCCTTACAGGCTCCTGGACCATTCCCGTGCGGCTCCCTGGTCCGTGTGGCCTCCCTCTGTGCCTGTGCTCTGCCCCTGACTGGTCCCCCCATGCCAGGACTGCCTGTGTATCTGTGGGGTTGCCTGCACAGCCTGTGCTGTTCTCAGGGTTCTAGCTGCTGTTCCCCGTGTCCTGGACTGCCCCCGGGACGATCCCCCTCGCTTCCCTGTCCCCGGTCCCCCTTCTCCCCCCCCGTGCCCATTGTGCCGTGTGTGTTGTCCATACTACTGTGTTCCCCTTTCCCTTCCTTTCCCATGCGGGTATGTATGTGCCCGGGCGTGTGTTTGTGCTGTGTGTTCCACTGTGACCTCATTGTCTCTGTGCCTGTTGTGTTTGCCACCTCAGTGCCTCTTCTCCCTCCTCCCCCTCTCTTCCCATTTCCCTTGTGTGGACATTTCCTTTTGGCCCTTCTGGCTTTGTTTGCCCTCAGTCGGCCATGTCTGCCTTTCTCCCCTCCCCGGTGCTTTCTGAGTGTTCTGACCATGGCCCAGAATCAGCATCACATCTGTTGTGCTTTCCCAGGCCATGGTCTGTCGGCCCAATTCCCTGCCATGGTCCTGGTCCCATCATGCCTGTTCGGGGCCTTCCTGGACCACGGGGGGTGGTAGTTTGGCTCGCCACCGCTGGGAATCCACTGTGGTGATTTGGGAGCCCGTAACGTCTGAAATCACCCACTAATAAAGTGTGTGTTACTTTTAATTATACATGTTGCAGGACTCCAGGTGTGCTCTATGCGTGCCCTGCAGCATGTATAATAAAATGTAACATCCAGTTTATCAGTGTTAGAGTGTCTATGTTAAAAGGGCCTTAGATTAAATATGGATGGTGTTGCATGCACTATTTAAAAAGTGAAGTTGAGGAAGAAAACTTGCTTGAGGAACCAAAATAGGTTGTACATAGTAGTTCTGGCACCAACAAAGGAGAATGTGGTCAGTGATAAGACCCTGATTCTGCAACCAATTTCATGGGTGCTTAATTTTACTACCACAGGTAGAGTTATTGAAATAATAGAATCATAGATCTGGAAGGGACCACCAGGGTTACCAAGTTCAGCCTCCTGTTTGGTACAGAATTTGCTTATAAAATAGGTTCCCTTTATCCAATCTTTCCAACATTTGGTACACATAGTGCCCTCCATTGGGGGTACAATCCCAAGTTTCATCATTATTTAATAAGAAAAAAAAAGTTGTAGCTGGAAATATGTTTTTCAATGTTTTCCCATTATTTCAAAAACAAAAATTCATTTTCATTATTATTATTATTATTTGTTTTTGTTATTACAATAATGAAAACAAAAGCTTCTTTATTAATTATTATTATTATTATTAATAATAATAATAATAATAATAATTCAACTTTTACTCCTCATATCTCTGCTTCCGGCAGCTCTAGGCAGCTTACAATAAATTAAATACAGTATCAAATTATAGGAAACATTCCAAAATACAATATAATATAAAACCAATAAAAACATTTAAAACAAAAAACCCATTCTGCTGTGCAATAAAAACTCAAATAAAACACCCACCACCACCACCATAAACCCTCCCGAACCCTTCCCTATCACCAAAAGCCTGGCGGAACAGCTATGTCTTACATTGGTGCCTGAAGGTGAGAAGGTGAGGACTGAGACAGACACCCACCAAAAGTGAATTCCACAACACAGGTGCGGCCACCAAGAACACCAGCCTGTCGGTCCCCACTGTTCTATAGTGTGGAACATCCAGGAGGGTGCACCCTGATGATTGCAAGGGCTGCCCCAGGTCACAGGGAGTGAAGCGGTTCCTCAGATAGACAGGGCCCAGGCAATGTAGGGCCTTTTAGGTTAAGAGAAGCACCTTGAATTGGGCCCAGAAGACAATAGGCAGCCAGTGCAGAACCTGGGCCACCAGTTGACTGTGCTCTCGGTGGCCCATCTCCATAAGCTGATGGACTGCGGAATTCTGCACCAGCTGCAGCTTCCAAAGCATCACCATGGGCAGCCCTATACAGAGGGCATTATAGTAATCCAGTCTCAAGGTCACAAACACATGGATGACTGTGGCAAGATCAGAGTCTGAGATATATAGATGGAGCTGCTGCACCAGATGTAACTGGCAGAAAGCACTTCTGGCCACAACCAAAACCTGGACATCCAGGCATAGCTGTGGATCCAGGAGCACTTCATGATGGGAGCACCCCCCTCACCAAGATCACCAATTCCACCAACGAGCATCACTTCTGTCTTGTCAGGATTCAGGCCACTTTCAAACTGCCCCCCTCCCCCACCATGAATATTTTGGCTGTGGGAGGGAATGTGCAGCCAGGATATGAGCAGGGTGCTGCCCATCTAAAAGGCCCCCCGCACGGCTTTGCCGGCAGACACACTCAGGGATGCAGAGCAGGAAATCCAGCTGTGCATCCCTGCACATGTCTGCTGACAACGTTGCATGCAGGGAGGGGGGTTCAGACCGGTCGATCCCCATGCATATCCTGGCTGTGCATTCCCTCTCACAGCCAGAATATGCACGGGGTGGTGGTGGGGGTGGTAAGGTCTGAAAGCAGCCTCTCTTTCAATTAATTGGTCCTCATCTAGTACCCCACAGTCAAATAGCACCAGGAAAGCACTGAGACTGCTGGGCCTGGTTCAGATGAAAAGGAGAGGTACAGCTGAGTATCATCAGCATGTTGATGACAAACTTATCCCCCACCAATGCACATCTTCTCCCAGTGGCTGCATATACACATTGAACGGGGGGGGGGGGGGGGAGAACGGAATCCTGTGGGACCCCATACCGGAGGCTCTTGGGGAAAGAAATAAATTCCCCCAGGACTACCCGCTGAGATCGATTGACCAGGAGTGAACGGAACCACTGTAAAGTTGTCCCACCCATCCAGCATGTTTTTATCCTTAGATATTGCTAGCCAAGTTAATGCAATCAAAACAATTTAAACCAGTTAAAGACCTTTGCTATGTGGATCTAGAGGCTTTTGACAAGTAAAATCTGTCTGGACAGTTGAACAAACACTGAAATAGAATATGATATATCTCACAAGAAAAATCATGAATATTCTGTTTTGAATACTAAAATATATTTGTTTTAATAGTTCTTTTCACAACTAAATCCCCATCCTCACCCCAATATCCACCCTGACATAATTGTTCCAAAATGCAAGGTTAAAATATCCTAGTAAAGGACAATTCTCCTTATTATGATGTAACTGGTAGACAAGTAAATAGCATTAAGAACAGCTTTAGACTCACATCTGTCCTTTTTATTTTGTAAAATGTGTGTTCATTTGATGTGAGGATTTCTTTTACAGTCAATTACTCATTATTGATGAAGAACAAAATAATTCATCAAGCAGGGCTGATATATAATTTAAAAGCCCGTATGCTTCAGCAGCTGTCAGTACTGCAATACCGTATATGTTTCATTTTCTGCAGTTGGAATAGTTCTCCCCTCTCCCCCTGTTTTTCTCTGTATCTAAGATCATTAATGTCCCCTTACTTTTTCTGTTCTTTTGCTTTACAAAGCAATATGCCACTTCATGTAAAGAAAAGATCTCTGCTTATAGCGTATTGTATGATGAATTGTGGAATGTTGCGCTACCCAGCCATTTTCTGTGTCAAAATAAGTGAACATGACGTAGAAGTGACATGAACTCTGCTTAGCAAGAGTTCCCTTAAGGTAAGCAAAATGTGTTTTCCAATATCTATCTTAGGCTAGAGCTGAAATGACCAAAACAACCAAATGTCATTTGTCCAGTTCTAGTTTTTACATCACCCATTCTCATAGTTATTAAAGAAATGGAAATGAAAAAACCCCAGAAAGGAACAAAACTGGAAATGAACAAAACTTGCAAAAACAAACAAAATGACCACGATTGTAAAAAAATAAAATAAAAATTGTTTGATTTAGTGTTGTGATTAATTTCATTTGGATGGACTACCTGAAATTGCACAAACATTTTGCAAACATGTATTATCCTGTCTGTTTCAGCTCTATGGGTATTTTCAGATGTTACGAGATCACAGTGAACCACGGTGAATACCCACCTGTGGTCACTGTGGCTCGAACGTCTGTTTGGCGGCCGCCAGATATTCGCCACGGTCAATACCCGCATGGGGTCAATTTGAACCACACTTCCCGGGCTAGCCGGGGGAATGTCCCGGGAAGCGTGGTCAAAAAGATCCCCAGCGGGGACCCAAAAAATAATGTCTGGCCGGTTGCCACGGCCCGGGATCCCCGGCGGGATCCCGGGCCACGGCACATCCGGCCCGACGCGGCGGCCGCAGTGGCCCTGCCTCCCGCCCGTCTCCCTGGAGGGCGGGCTGCGGGGTGCATGGAGGGGGTGGGGCCGTGCGGCCACATGTTGCACCGCGCGGCCCCACCCCCTCCCAGATTCCCCACCGGGATCCCCCCGGCACGTCTGATATGGTGTGACGGGGTGACCCCGGCGGGGAATGAAAGGGTTGTTTTCGGTACAGGGCCAAGCGGCCCCGTAACATCTGAAAACACCCTATGTCAGACACTCAATAGCTGAAAAAGTGTGTGTGCAACTTTAAGGGAATACGACATTAGGGTTGTTTTTTTTTTAAAAAAAAATGACAACCCCCAAACCAACAACCTAGCCACAGGAGATCATTGTGTTTAACTGCATGCTTTCCTCTTTGATCATCTGCTACATTGCCCACAATACATGCTTTGTGGTTAATGTCCCTGATGAAAAATCACTTTAAAAGCCCTTTTCCACGGAAAATGTTTTCATCATTTGCATTCTCAAACCAAGGCTTTAAAACTGATTTGGCAATAAATTGATAATATGATACTGCTACCTTGCATTTTTAATTACTCAGTAAACATTAGAAACTCTAAGGAGGTTTCACCCAACACTTTCTAAAAGATCCTAGAATCTCTTCTTTCCTCTTAACAGAGAGGGAGGAGGAAGTATTTTTATGAAAATATCCACCTGTCCACTTATATCCTCCAGTTATAATGGTATGTTGAATATTACAACTTAGTCTACTGTTAAGTGATTGTAACAGAAGTAGGATAAAACAGTATTTAATTATATACACCAGAGCACCGTCTAGTGATGAAAGTATTGCTTTACTAGCTACGAAGCTCAAAAGCTAAGTGTAATAAAAGACTATGCAAAGTGGTGGACTCTTGACTACAATTAGATGTGCAAACCCTTACTCAGAATAGATTTTCATCACGTGTGTATTTTCATTGGCTTCAATACAATCAAATTAAAATAAGAAACATGTTAATTAATAAACAAAAATGTTACAGAGTAGGATGCAATGGTGGTTCTGGGGAAGGAATCTTAGGGGCTAGTGCCCTCTTCAATTTCATCATGCCTAGAACTAAATATCTTGCATTTCCCAGCTCTTCTTAGCTTCTCTAGCTTCTCATATTACACAGACTAGAACCACCACAGATGGCACATATCCTCTGGTGTCTTCTTTCCCCTTTGTGCCAGTCTTATGATACAAAGTGGGCAAAATCTAGTCAGATCTGACTATCTAAATAATTACCTATCAAGGATGAACCCCCAGCTTGGTGCAGAGCTGGCATATCTGGATTCCATTCCAGGTTTCCAGATGCTCTCAATTACAATATTGGAGGTATGTTAGCATATGGAAATGATATGGGTATCCTGAGCTAATATATGGATTCTTTGGGACTATTGCCAGCTCGCTTACCTTGAAGGCATCTCAGGCTGCTCTAAACAACAGTGCAGTTGAAACCTGTACAACAGACTCCTCAGTGGCCTTTCACAATTTGCTGCACTATGTAGAATCTCAGCATATCAGAAGTATCTATGTTTATCAGCTAAGGGAATGCAGAGTGAGATCCATACTGTCAAAAGGAGATTAAATTTGAATTGTTTTAAACAAAAAAAACTACACATTATTGTTTTTTTAGTTTTGAAAGCTCCTCCTCCAGTAACACGGACAAAGAACTAAGTCCAGTCAAAGGTATAACAGCAGACTTGCATAACGTAAATGAGAATAGCATACTGGTAAAGTTAATCCAAAGTAATAAAATTGCATATCACATTAATTAAAATATTATTAAAATAATTTATAATTCTTCTTGTTAGAGAAGCACAAGAAGGAGGAAGACACTCCTTCAATATTGGGGACCTACACCAATTGGTCTGTATATGGAAGAGACTCTGACTACAGGATCAATGTTGAGGAGTAGAACTGAAATAGATGAAGATGATGATTGATGATGAAGAACAACAAAATAAAACAATCACAATAATAATAATAATCCAAGGTGAATACAAGGAGCTTCAGCAAGAGCTTACAAGACTGGGTGCCTGGGCATCTAAATGGAAGATGAGATTTAATGTGGACAAGTGCAAAGTGATGCACATTGGGAAAAATAATCCAAATTATGAGTACACAATGCTGGGTACTAAGCTAGGAGTTACCACTCAGGAAAAGGATCT
>QEPC01011113.1:4938684-4970452 GCA_003113815.1 Sphenodon punctatus | reverse complement strand
TTTTTTGATAAATACCTTCAAAAGATTGCTGATTTGTCCAAAGGGTTATTAATAGTCCAGGGTGATTTCAATGCAACGTTGTCAGAACTTGATTATTCTACGAAGGGAGAGCCCATGGGAGCCCAAAAAAAGCTTGCAGGCCTTGTGGTTGCTCTGGGCTGGACAGAGGTTTGGAGACATATAAATGGGCGACAAAGGGAATATACTTTTTACTCCCCCCTTCACAACAGTTATACTAGAATAGACTTGATATTAATGTCCAAAGCAGAGGTTCATAAATGCTGTAAAGCATATATCTTACCAGTAATATTGTCAGATCATAATGTGGTTATTGCAAATATTACAATTAATGTGAGTGGGGAAAGGTTAACAACAACATGAAGTTGAAAAGGGGCATCCTTAAAAATGATATTTACAGAGACCAGCTGCAAAATGAATTAATAGAATATTATGATTTGAATAAAGACTCTGTTGACTCTCCTGCAATTTTATGGGAGACAGCAAAAGCTGTCTTAAGAGGTAAAATCATTGTACTAAATTCAAAAATTCTGAAAGAAAAAAGACAATTTCTTAAAGAAAAGTAGGCATCCCTCCAGAAGATGGAGACTCAAAATAAAATTAGACCCTCTAAGTCCTTAGTGAAAGAAACTGCAAAGATTAAACAAATTATTAATGATTTGGAATTCGATAAGGTCAAGGGCCAAATCCAAAGGATGAAATTATTCTTTTACGAAAATAGCAACAAAGCGGGGAAGTCTGGCCAATTTAATTAAAATTAAACAGAAGAAAGCCCACATTAGTAAAATTATGACTCCATGGGGGAATGGTGTAACAGATCCGGGGGAAATACAAGAGACTTTTTTGGATTTTTAAAAAAAATACATACAACCACTCACCCGGATGAAACTGAAATGAAATATCTGCATTTATGGATAAAGTAGAATGCCCCAAGTTAAATGAAGTACAAAAGGCTTTCTTAAATACTCCTATCACAGGACAGGACGTTCAGGAGGCAATTGATGTGTTAAAAAAATAACAAAGCATGTGGGCCTGATGGTTACCCGGGCGAGTTTTATAAAGCTTTTGGTAGGATAATAGTTCCAAATTTAGAAAGTGTATTTAATGATATCTTAAAGGTAGGAGCTATCCCTAAAGGGTTTTATGAGGCTTTAATTTCTCTTATCCCCAAGTCTGGCAGGCCTGTTGATCATTGTGCTAGTTATAGGCCTATTTCATTATGAAATGTTGATTTTAAACTCCTAGCAAAATGTTTGTCCAATAGACTTAGGGCAATCATTGCTGAAGTTATACATGAAAACCAAACTGGTTTCATTCCTGGCAGGCAGGTAAGGGATAACATCCGCAAGACCATTTATATAATTTATGAGTTACAGAGACAAAAGTGCCCTGCTTTAGTTGTGTCTGTTGACACAGAGAAAGCTTTTGATTTAATTGAACCAAGTTGTTTGTTTATGGTTTTAGAAATAATGGGTTTTGAAGGAAATTTTTTGAATTGGGTGAGGGCAATTTATAAGTGTCCTCAATCCTCTCTAATAATTAATGGTGGGCAGACTAAAGCTTTTAAACTACAAAGAGGTACTAGGCAGGGCTACCTGTTGTCACCTTTGCTGTTTGACCTAGTGCTGGAGTTGCTGGCTAACGCTATAAGGCAAAACCCAAATATTAAGAGTGTTACAATAGAATGTCATACACAGAAGCTTTCTCTATATGTGAATGATCTTCTTGTTTACATCACTGAACCAGAGAATTCTCTGCTTGAATTATTGAAAGTATTTGAGGATTTTGGGGCAATTTTGGGTTATTCAGTCAACAAGGAAAAATCATATGCCTTAGTGCTGGCTAACGACCAAGAGCAGGAACAGATGTTGAAAAACTTATCACCCTTCCCAGTGAGTGAAAAGGGCATTAAATATTTGGGGGTGATGATAACAAAGAATCTAAAGGATTTGTATTCTTCAAATTTCCCTCCCCTATTGAAACAGCTCAGAGAAGAAATAAAACCCTGGAGGAAATTGATGGTTTCATGGATGGGTAAGGTCAATCTTTTTAAAATGATGGTGCTCCCTAAATTATTATATCGGCTTATGGCTCTACCTATTCATCTACCGAAATCATTCTTCAAAGATTGTGACAGCCTGGTAAGGGAATTAATTTGGGATGGGAAAAAACCCAGGATTAAGAAATTGGCAATTTTGAGGACCAGGGATAGGGGTGGCATAAATTTTCCTGATTTAAAACTCTATCATAAGGCAGCTATCTTGGGGGCCATCCCTGAGTGGTATAAGGAAATTAAGGCGCCTGAGTGGGTGTCACTGGAAAAAGAAATAATGCAGGTGCACTTGCTAAGGAATATAATAATAGACAAAGGTTTATCAGTAAAGGATCGCATTAAAGAGCACCCTTTTATAGGCATTCTACTGAAACAGTGGGTGGAGACCCAAAGAAAAATGGGAGCTCAGGTGGGAGTCTCGCCTTTCACCCCTATAGATTTTAATTATTTAGTACATAATAATTTGGCCAGGGACCTGAGAGCCATGTTGAAAAATGTCGGGGTTTGTAAAATGAAGCAGCTTTTTATACAAGGGAAATTTTTAAGTCTGGAAAAAATGGAAACAGTGGTAAAGGGTAAAGTGGACAGTTTTCAGTATTTGCAACTTAGGAGTGCTAGCACTATGGGGCCAAATAAGATAGAGTTTGGCAGGGACCCTATTAGGGTCGAGAAGATTCTGTTTGAGCAAGATAAATCTACAGGAAGGTTGGGGAAAATCTATAAGGAACTTAAAAGAATTTTTTATTGTAATCGGATTCTATACATGGAAAAATGGAGAAGGGATTTGGCATTACCTCTAGATGAGAAGGATGAGAAAAGGATCTGGCATCATATGAATAAGTGTGCATACTCAATGGAGGTAAGAGAGGTGCAGATTAAACTGACTTTTAGGTTTTATCTGACACCCGACCGTTTCAAATTTGGGGATAAGGCTGGGAAAGGCCTCTGTTGGAGGGGATGCGGAGAAGAAGGTAATTACCTCCATTGTTGGTGGGGTTGTAATGTGGTCAAGGTATTCTGGAGTAAAATTTGGAAATTTGCAGAAAAAATGCTGGGAGAGGTAATACCATTTAAACCTGAAATTTGTCTTTTGGGTCTCTTCCCAGTGGTAAAACAGGTGAGCAGATACCAGGACTCTTGCAAGGTGCTGTTTTTAGCAGCTTTAAACATTATCATAAGGAATTGGAAAGCAACCAATGACCTTTCAATTGAGATGTGGAAGCAGAGGTTATGGTATCTGTTTAGTCTTGAAAAGTTACATGCGAGACTTCAGAATGAGGAGAGAGTGTTTGAAGACATCTGGATTCCCATCATCTGCAGCCTAGAAGATAAGTTCTTTAAGCGCAAGGACAATTCTTTAAATAACAGTTTGTTAGGTCATCGTAGTTATTGATGGCATGAAGATAAGATCGGCTATTTGGATGCAGAACTCTGTGGAATCTTTATTAGATTTGGATAAGAAAGTTGTATTGTACTGAACTGAGAAAATTTATTTTCTTGTTTGTGGATGTATGTTAAATGATGAAACAATAAAAGTTTTTTAAATAAATAAATAAATAAATAAATAATATGACTCTATACAAATCAATGGTGCGACCGCACCTTGAATATTGTGTGCAGTTCTGGTCGCTCCATCTCAAAAAAGACATAGCGGAACTAGAAAAGGTAAATAGAAGGGCAACAAAAATTATCCAGAGTTTAGAACAGCACCCATATGAGGAGATGCTTGATAGGTTCGGGCTCTTCAGCTTTGAAAATAGACGCTTGAGAGGCGATATGATAGAGGTCTATAAAATCATGAGTGGTGTGGAACTTGTAAACAGGGAACGGTTATTTACCCTCTCAGCTAGCACTAAAACTAGGGGACACTCCATGAAACTCACAAGTGGCAGAGTAAAAACAGACAAAAAAATGTATTTTTTCACTCAGCGTACAATTAGGTTGTCGAACTTACTGCCAGGGGAGGTGGTCAAGGCCAGAAGTATAGCTGAGTTTAAAAGAGGTTTGGACAAGTTTCTGGAAGATAGTTCTATTAGCCGCTATTAGCCAGATAGGATTGGGGAACAAAACCCTTTACTGTCGAGAGCCTGGGGATGACCCACAAGGAATGGATAGCATGGTGACCTGTTGGGTGCTTCTCCCAGGCCACCATGACTGACCACTGTCAGAGGCAGGATGCTGGGCTCGATGGACCATTGGTCTGACCCAGTATGGCACTTCTTATGTTCTTAATATATGGTATACCATCTAGCATTGCAGGTATTTTGTAACTATCCTGTAATGGGGGACATTAAACACCAAATTGAAATACGATATATTACCATTTACCAATAACCGTTTACTGAATTACCATGTACCATTTCCTGCATTACCACATAACCAAACCAGTTCAGACAACGGGAAAGAATACACAAAAGTCAAAGAGCAATTAAATAGTAATGTGATAAATGGTTACCTAAATAACCAGATAGCCAGCAGATACCAGATACTAAATCAGACAGATGCCAACTACCACCCAACCAGTTACAGAATAATGCAGATATTGTAATAACCGGATGGATAGCAGATCGTATAGGTTACTCAAAGAGGTTACTCAAAAATCAGTCAGTACAGAACTGAAGGAAATAAAAAGGGACGTTCTTTATATTCCATGGAGCTGTGGTATTCATTAAGACCACACCAGTAAAATTATGACCCAGACACAAACTTTTGTGGATAAAATTTGGTAGCACCCTTTATTTAATACGGGTATCTAGTAAACCACCAACAAAGAACAGTGCAAACAAACAAACACGAGCTTCTAATAAACTTTCCTGCATGTAAAATGTAACTAAAACCATCCTCCAGCCCAGGACACAATCAGATCCTGGTCCGCAGACCATTCCCTGAAACCAGTCCAACAGGTGGGTAGCCTGTTGGATGACCTCCTGCCCATATTAATCGAGGAGGGATGGAGGTTCATATGCCCCGACCCTATCAGGCTGCCCAGCCCAAGTAACATAACATAACATAACATAACATAACATAAACATTTTAATTTATACTCCACACTCTCTCGTAAACGACTTGAGCCAGCTCACAATATCACAGTACACAGTATACATTTCCAGGTTTCTATCCCACGCAGGGGACCCAGCAAAGCAAAATAATACAATTAATAATATATCACAAAAATAACTTATAGCAATTTCCTCCCCCAACTCCAACTGATGATCTCTATCCACCAACTCCTACATTCAGGCAGTTGGCCCCATCATTAATCAATCTATCTACCCCCTGCTGCCACCAGGGGATAATTACCGAACTCCACCCCTCTCTCACTGAGGGGAGTCTGGTACACCATCAACATAATCAGAAAACAGCATTACCCCACAAACAATACAACTCCCCCCCAATCTCCCACCTTAGCCTCATGGCCCAGCCGAAGGGCACAGCGAAAGGGCAGGCCCCTTTGAACGTGCCCCCAGCACGGGCCTCCAGCATGGCCTCTCACCACTCCCGGTGTTATGGAGAGCATCCCGGAAGTTGTCATCACTGAGCCCCGCCCCCTCAAGGGTGGGGGGAAGGAGAAAAAGTTCCACAGTCCCCTGGTCTCTGAAACAGGGCCCTCGTCCCTGTCCCCTCCACCACATACCAGAACTGTCCTGGTGGAGGGGGGTTGGTTGAAAAGTGCTGCCACCATCTGCCTCTGCTCAGCTAACCGCCCCTGGCTCCCAAACGCCGCTGCGGATGTCTCTATCCCCTCTCCGACTGCTCCCGGTGTTATGGGGAGTGACCCGGAAGTTGTCATTGCTGAGGCCCGACCCTGCAAGGGTGGGGGGGGAGGAGAAAAAGTTCCACAGCCCCCTGGTCTCCGTAACAGGGCCCCCGTCCCCTCCGCCACATACCACCACTATCCTGGTGGACCAGGTGGTGGGTTGAAAAGGGCTGCCACCATCTGCCTCTGCTCAGCTCACCGCCCCTGGCTCCCACATGCCACCACCAAAGTTCCCCAGAAGGCCTAGTGAAGCACCGAAGCCAGCGCTGAAGCCGGCCCCCACGCTGCACTGCTGCCGCCACCGCCGCCACCACCCGCAGCGCAGGTAAAAGGCGATCGGGGGGTTTAACCCAGAATGCCAGTGCCTGATATCATCGTGAGGGCTCCCGGAGGAGAGTTGCCTCCTTCAGCAATAGCCCTGGCTGCCGCTGGGCAGCCAGCGGTGCAGCGGCGGTCTGGAGCCCGCAGGTCCGGCGGTTGGGTTTTAAAAAAAAATCCAGGCTGGGCACTGGCAGGGTGGGTGCAGGGTGTCCTCCCTTCCACCCGCGCAGCCTGGGAGGGGGAGGGAAAGTGGTTTGGTTTTGGTGTGGGTTTTTTTTTTACATTGTGGCCATTGATTTCAATGGCCGCAATGTAAAAAAAATCCAGTGCCGGAACTGGCACCGGTATGGGGAAGTCTCGGAACTATCCGATATCCCCGATACTGCCAAATACTGGCAGTTTCGGATATCGGGAGATCCAAACTTCTCACCCCTACTAGATACCCAGCAGTAATACTGCCAATCCATCCCTTAATTCCTGCAGGTATATTTCGTTTCTCAAACTAGAGAGGTGAACCCCATCTGTCCAAAATAACTCTGGCCTTTTGTACACTATACCCAGATGCTTCACTACAGCCCCCCCCCATAACTAATACCCAGGATCCAATGGCCCTATTGGCCTTACGCCTTGCTCTGTGCGGTCAAACAGAGGAAGGCACATTCGTCCATTTCCTACGTGGAAGTATCTGATTACAAATCCACCTCATACTATGAGCTACACTATGAAGCTTCCATAAGTTAGAGATGACTAACTAGGTCACTTCCCCCTAAATGTAAAACTATAACATTTGGAATGATCCCAAGCAACTTCAGCTTCATTCACTTAACTGCTCCCATCTCATCTCCCTAAAACCATACCAGGTTATATTTGCTCATTCCTCAAGACCCAGGTTTGGTCCATATCCTCTCCTGCACACCTCCAGATGCGCCCAAAAAACAATAATATCACCAGCTCTCCAGATCTGAGCATGAGGAACCAAAGGATATGCAAAAAATGTGAAGAGGAAAAAACTGTCAATAACATACTGGAAACTCTCTAACTCTAAACAAGATTAGGATGAATATAATGCCAAAATATTCAGGACCTCCATGTGCCAATGACACAGATTCCCTGTGCGTCAAACCCTGCAGCAGCCACAGTAATAGCTGCCCCTATATGAAAGGAATGTGAACCAAATTGCCCTCATGGCAACTCTAACCTACCAATTGCTCTCTTAAACATTGCCATAAACTGAAAGCAAGTCAGCAGAGAACCATCCGCGTGAACAAAAAGAGGTTCCAGGCCAACCTGCTCACTATAGTCCTAGTCACCAAACCCCTGCCATGAAGGTTCATCATGTATTCCAAAACCTGCTCCACCAATACCAGGGATGCTGGGTAAACTGGCTGCTTCCCAGCCAAGTTAAAAAATTCCCTGAACCACACCTCATAATTAGCCCGTATTGAAGGAGCTAGTGATCTATTTATTTCCCTCTCCGCTCCAAAGCTCCACAGCTCGACTAGCATCCGAATCAGGGTCATGTCGGCCTCTGGTGCCAACTCCCAAAAGCCGTTTGTCTGGAAACAATAAAGGGCATCAGCAATGGCTCCTGGAACATGTCGAGCCACAAAAAGAATATTACCTGACAAACACTCTAGTACAAAAACCCTAATAAGTCTCATAAACTGGACCAAGCAGAAGGATTGGGATTTAATAACATGAACAACTGCCATGTTGTCACACCAGAAACAAATCCCCCTATTTGCAAAGTCCCTAGTCCATAACTAAGTGCAACCACGATAGGGAAGAATTTTAGGAATGTGAGATCCCTAGACATCTCAGACACCAAACACTCTGCTGGCCAGCATTCTGCACACCAGTGCCCTTTATAATAAAAGTCATTGGTTTATTCCAAAGTCAGTACCTCCGGCAGAATCAGTATGCACCTGTAGTTCACTGCAGAGCTGATCATCTTCCCCCCAAAATGACACCCATTTATAATTCCCAAGACAAAATTTCCAGACTTCTAAATCTGCCCTCATTTCCTTTGAAACCCTAATAAAATGATGACGATGAGCTCAGATTACCACAGCTGCTGCATATAAGTGCTGTAAAAAACCTGTAGCCACTACCGAGCATGCAAAATTCAACTACCTTAGCAGGAACTACAAATCACGCAAAATGACCTTTTTTTGCCATAAATACCCTCTTCACACTCTGCCTCAAGGGAAGTAGCTTTTCTAAAGGGAGATGGGATACCCTGCCTCCGGGTCTAATTCAATACCTAAATAGGTGATCCTTGATACAGGTCCCTCCTTTTTTTGGGGTTCTAAGGGCACCCCAAGTTCCCTAGACATCTCCTGGAATTGACTAAGAAGAAATGCGCACTCCTCAGTCCCAGAATGCCCTGAGAACAGGAAATCATCCAAATAGTGCGATACATGTTCACTTCCTGTCCTCTTCCTAAACATCCATTCCAGCATTCGGCTAAAAGTCTCAAATGCCGCACAGGATATAGAACATCCCATCAGAATTGCCTTATCAAAATAAAATTGCCCTTCGAATTGAAACGCCAACAAATAAAAAACATCTGGATAAACTGACAGAAGACGAAATGTTGACTTAATGTTGCACTTTGCCAGTAAAGCCCCCTTTCCACAATCCCTAACCATGTGAACCACTGAATCAAAAGATGAATATTTCACTGTACATAAAGCTGGATCAATCGTATTTTTGACTGATTTCCCCCCCCCCACTTAGGATAAGAGAGATGATGAATGATATGGTACTCCCCAGGTGCTTTCTTTGGTACTATCCCCAAAGGAGACACCCTCAAATTCGCAAATGGTGAGGTAGGAAAAGGACCAGGCACCCAGACTGCCTGAATTTCTTTCATAATCCTGTCCCTTGCTATGGTCTCACAACCCCTCAGAAACTTAAGATTTTCAGCCCATGTCTGCATTCTACACCCTGTATTGCGAATATGAAACTCCTTGGCAAAACCCCTAAGCAAATAAACAGCCTCCAATGCCTTGGGGTAACTTGACAACCACCTACCTAAAATTGAAGTCCTAACTGGAGTGCATGCCCTTGTTCTGAGATCCTGGGGACAGAGAGGGACCTGAGCCCTTTGATGGGCTGAACTGGTCTTCACCTCTCCCCCTTCCTTTCTCCTGCTTGTTCCTAGGGCAAAAATAGGACTGAGCATCTCCCCAAATACCATCCCAGGTATTCAAACACATTGAGCACTTGTGTCTAAAATTACAGGGGGAACTAAAACATTTTTCCGTCTCAGAAAAATCAAAACACGGGAGGTTGAAACCCTCTTGATTACTACTCCTGGGAAGGTCCACCTCTGATTTGTCATATGAGCCCTTTGTCAGCACATGTCCACTATCAGCCCTCTGTAATGATGTCCAGGCACTCAAGCCACAATTCTCTCGCATGAAGGTCCAAATGCACTGATGGGTTGATTACGGCCTGCTTCCTAAATGTCTCATTGTACCACAACCAACCCGGGCCGTGAAAAGTGTTATATGTCCTATGAATCATGTTGAAGTACTTTAACGTTGCAGATGCTTACCATGACTGTGCCTGCAACAATACTCCCATGTAAATTGGGTATGCTGAAATCCAGTTATTCTAGTTTTGGTCAGCTTTGGGCTTTTTCACCTTTCTCCACCTCCCTCTTTTCTGACTTCTCAATTGGGTCACGGACTGGCTCCATAAAAATTAGGGGGAGAATGTTTACTTTCCCCCCCTTTTCATAGTTTTCCCCTTGTACTCTGCAAAAGGTGCTCTCACAAAGGGGCAGACACCTCAACATATGGAATCACTGATCCTACATACTGTTGCGGGTGACGTGTTTTTGCTGCACCTTGCCCAACTACACTCTGACCTGAGGTGCCCTGCTTCCCAGCACTCTCCACCTTCCCCGGACATACACCAACACACCCTGATGATAAACCTGTATATGGTGGGGAATGTGGTGCCTAGTGAGGCACGCTGACAGGAAGGCTACCCATCTTCCACATCAAGCCATCCCAGTAAAAACTCTTCAAAGTATCCTTCTTCACAGAGGGAGGGGCCACTGACAAGGATACAGTGACTGGAAGTTGACTCGTCCCTGGCACCACCCCCTGTACCATCCCAGGTATTACACACTGAAAAGTTACAGACCTGACCGCTGGGGGCTCACCAACTAGAACAAGGGCCTGCTGTTGCTGCTGTGGCTGCTCCTGTCCAGCTGCTTGCTTCTGAAGTTGACGCTGCTCACTCCGGCTCTGCTCCAGCACCTCCATTCACTTGCCCAGCTCACCAGCTATCCTAACCAACTCATTAATTCCCCTTACACTTGAAGAAGGTTGACCATCCAGCCTTAACCTACTAAATCCCTGTGAAGGAGGGAGAACCCCATCCTGCACTGCTCCTTGTCCTACCATCTCTCCCAGCCCCTGTCCTCTCCTCTTACCATCACCCCTTACCATAGATGGCTGGGGGGTGGGGCTGTCCTACCCGCTCCTTGCACTATAAAAACTGCAAAGCGTGCCTGCAACACCCTCACAGTATCTCCTAACTCTTTCAAGTTATTCCCATCCATGGGAATAACACCACCATCCAAATCCCCCACTGGGGGCCCCTAGAACAGGAATCCACTCAACCACACCTGGCCCTCATTGACCTACCACCCTTCCCGGAGAGGGACCTCCCTTTCGAAGCCCCGCAGCCCTGTCTCACACCTCGGGCAATCCTTGTCTTCAGGGTTCTTCCCTGAGACATCCTCCCTCACCCTAACAGTCTTACTGAAACTAGAAAACCTAGAAGAAGCCCCTGATTCTTCATCTCCTTGCCATGAAGGTCCACTCCAAACATTGCGGTGAAGATTCTAGCAGGGAGAAAAATCGCTCTCGCGAGAGTTCCCCACTGCAGAGGGCGGGAAAGCTGAGCACCCGAAGCTGCTCGACTCTCCCAGTCCGCTACTTATTTCAACTTCCTCCTCCTCCACCTGTAGGTAAGCAGCAGGGGGGTAAACCACCCTCCTTCCTCTCCCCCGTCCTCAGGAAAGCGGTGGGGAGAGTCCCAACTTTCCAGCACTGCTCCAGGCACATGTGCATCCGCATCCCATCATTTCCCCAGGTAAGGGGCATGGCCATAAACTCCCTTGTCGTGCAGTATGGGGGGCATAATAAGGCGTGTCTATTATGTAAACAAGGAATGTCTATTATGTTCTGTTGAGATGCAGGGCTATGAAATAAGGGATGTTCCTTTAATATAAGGAATATCCCTTAAAACAAAGGACACCCAAAAATCCTTATAACAAGCAGAAGGTAATCAATGTATTGGGTCCTGGCCTCACACTCACATACACATTCTGGATCCGCTAGCACTAAAAGGTTATACACACACACACAATTTCCCTTTCGTGTATAATTCTGAAATAAGACAATTGTTCTGGGCTCCATGTTACTAGAAGCATATTGATACACTGGAGGGAGTTCAGAGAAGAGCAACAAAATGATCAAGGGACTGCTTGGATTGATTTATGAAGAGAGATTAAAAGAGCTAAATGTCTATAGCTTGGCTAAGTGATGACTAAGCGGAGATGTGATAAGTCTATAAATATTTGAAGACCATAAATGTAGAGGAATTATTCCAACCTAAGAACATTTGTATGTGGTCACATTTGTCACATATCACCTTGCCTGTCCTTCAAAAATTGCTTTCTTTTCCCCACTAGAATCTTCATTTTTGTCTTTTTCTTTTCTTTTTTTTTACTCAGTGTCCAGTCTTCCATCTATATATTTATTGTTGAAGATCCATTTAAAGTAGTAATTCAGTACTGTACCTGTTAATTTCATCTCACTCCTCATACATTTGCAAAAATTATTTCCTCTCTGAATTTTTTTTCTTTTCTTTTTTCCCTTGGTGGGCTTTTAAAAGATTTTCTTCCTCTACTTAAGCACTTATTTGTATCTAGAGAGGAGCACTCTGTGAAGCGCAAAATCTTGCTCAAATGCACACACTCACCAAGAGAAGCTGGTCCAATTAAAGGTATGATTTTAGCCGCTTTGTCTCCCATCTCCCAGTTCCTTGTGGACATTTTTATGTATCTCATTACCATCACTAAGAACTTTCATAACAACATAATGCTCTTTCTACCATTTACTCATTTGAAGGAGTTTTTTTAGTCCTTAACTTTTCCTTCAAGACGTAACTAAAGCTGAATATGTTTAGCTTGTGTCCTTCTCCTAAGCCGCCTAATATATCCCTAGTTTATAAAGAAGCAGTAGGGAGTTTTCCCTCTTTGTTCTAGTATGTTCTAATGAACACACTTAAATGGGGCAGTTACTCCAAATAAGTTACTCTGTATAACTGCCTTCTCCCACATTGTTCCTAAGAGCAGGGAAAACCAAGGATTAAATACCTTTTCCCATTTCCTAGTATCTGTGCTTGGGTACTTCAAGGGAACTCCCAGAGGGAACTGAAATCAGTCAGCTATGTCAAGATGTTTTTCTCCCTCATACAAAAGAAGAAAAGAGCTGAGGTTTGCAGAGTATTGCACAGAGGAAGACATAACAGAAGAATCACATTGAACCAGTTCACATTAGCATGCTGCCCAGATTAGGAGCCTCCCTCTACATTTATTTGAAAAGATAAGTACCATCCCATAGAATCGTCCATTTATCCCTCATGCTTATGGGAATGTAGGAGACGTTAAAGTGATTTAGGAGGTAATTACCTTTTAAAAATGTCTTTGAGAATAAGCCCCTTATTTTAGTGGGGAGTGTTAGTAGTTGATGACTTGCATGCTGAGCAGATGCTCACTTGATACCTTATTTCGCAGGAAGTGGAAAAGAAAAAATAATTTTATTGGGATCCTCTATTATTACAGTTTGAACCCTCTGGAATGAGAAAGAGCATGAGGAGTGTTCCCCTGGAACTAGGGCCGCTTTTATACGAGCGGCCAGGGAAGCGTGTTCTTCAACGTATCGCTGGGAAAAGCTGCATGGGGTACGTTTACACGCACTGGAAGTGGCCACCCACCATAGGAATCGGTGACGCGTGCGGCCTGTTTGAAGACATGTTCTGGAAACCCTGATATTGAGGTTTCCAGAATGTGCCTTTAAAGAGAATGTGTCTGTAAATGCACCCCATGTAGCTTTTCCCAGAGGTGCATTGAAGAAAGTGCTTCCGTGGTCATTCATGTAAAAATGGCCTAGCTGAGCATGGAGGAAGAATGAAGCCCTATCCCGCACAGGGAAACATGCCTGGGTAAAAAAAATGCCAGAGAGGCTGAGGCAACATCCTCAGCAACAGCTCCTTTGGGCAAGAGCAAAAGCAATTTTAAATGAATAAAACTTTTTTTTTCCTGCAAACATATGGGTACAAATCCAAGCACAGAGTCCTCTATGAATTATCGAGTGGATCACGCTTGGCAAGATATTCTCTATTTTATTTTTAATTGTATGAGGAATTTGGGAATGTGTTCGCTTGTACCTTTAAGTATAGCTTATATTTGTTCATTGCATTAATGATCAAGTTGTTTATTGCAACAGTAAATTACAATGGGAAGGCAGGAGGGTAAACAATATATATATATTTTTTCATAGCTTACTACTGTACTAAAGAACATTTAAGAAAAAATACTGTATTATTAAAGCTAGTAGGCATTAGTTATAAATTCAGACATTAGTAAACACCAATCTGCCTTTTCCCAGTAACATCCAGCCAACTTATTTCAACAAATGCTCCCTTTAGAGATTCTTTTAATATTGTTTTGTAAACTAATCTTAGCTTATGTAAGGGTGAAGTTAATTAAGCAAGATCTACTTTGTAAGGAGAGTATGTACACGACAGTAAAATGTTTCCTACAGTGCTGATTAAGATAAGAACTACGTTCCTTAATATAGATATTGTAAAAAAAATTAAAAATGTACAAATGCTTATATGCTGGAATCCCTTCTGGGAAATCAAATGCAAATTTTCCCTAGTGAGGATTGTCCATAGTTAATGGAGATTCCTGTGCTGTTCCTTTCTTTCATCCTAAGGCTTCCCCCGCACCCTCCAAAAATGCTAGACTCAGGGATAATAGTTTTTTTTTTTTAAAAAAGTAACCAAAACTATTTATTTATTTATTTAATACACTTTTACCCCATCCCTCCTGCCACAGGCATCCCAGGGCAGCTGACAAACTTCAACAATAAAAATACAATAAAATATATAAAAACATTAGATAAAAACAACAATAAGAATGGGAAGACAAAAAGCCCCATAACACTCACCTCCTCCCACCCTCACCCTTCTCCTTTGCCAAATGCCTGGTGGAACACCCAGGTCTTACAATTCCTACAAAAACTTGGGAGGTCTGGAGCCAGACGGGCCCCCACTAGGAGGACATTCCAAAGGCACGGTGTGGCCACTGAGAACGCCCTGTCCCACATAGCCCCCTGGGAAACCTCAGGGACCTCCAACAGGGGGACCCCAGATGACCGCAGGGGCCGGTCCAGAACTTGGGGAGTGAGGCGGTCACACAAATACGCAGGGCCCAGACCATGTAAGGCTTTATAGGTCAAGACCAACACTTTGAATCGGGCCCGGAAGACTATTGGCAGCCAGTGCAGAGATCGGAGCACTGGTGTAATGTGCTCCCAGCGGCCCAGCCCCACCAGGAGTCAGGGCGGCGCATTCTGCACCAGCTGCAGCTGCCAAGCTGTCACCAGAGATAGCCCCACGTAGAGCGTGTTACAGTAGTCTAACCGAGAGGTGATAAAAGCATGGATGATCGTGGTCAGATCTGGAACTTAAACCAGCAGCCAAAGCCTCTGCACCACAGCCTCTACCTGGAAATCCAAGCAGAGCTGCACATCGAGAAGCACCCCCAGGTCATCACCTGTGCTGGATCCCAACAGTCTGTGTGTGGGTTGTGGAGTCCTGGCCCCAGCAGGCCGGGCTATCTCAGGCATGCAAGGTCGCTCGTGGGCATGGGGAGCAGCTCTCCCCGTGCTTGTCCCTGTCACTGAACCCCTCCGTCTCATGCCTGTTGCTTCTCCAGAGTGGGCCTCACTGCTGTCATGGTTGGTTGTTGTGCGGGGCCCTCGGACGGGGATGGGGACAGGGAGGGGTGGTTGTCGTGTGTGAACATGCTGTTGGGGACCCTATGGCAGAGCCCTGACGTGCAGCTGTTGGTGGGAGACCCCCTGTTGGTGGCGGATGGCTTCCGGCGCCTGTCATGGTACATGTGGACGATGGGACATCAGGTTGGGGCCCCAGATTGCCAGGGACATGCCCTGGAGCTTGGCTGCACTCTCTTAAGGCAACTGCTGTGGGCCACCCACCCGCTGTTGCCATGCCTTGGACTGCTGAGGAGATCATGGCCACTCACCTGCTGACAGCACGACCCGGTTATGGCCTCACCTTGCAGTCCAGGGGTCCCCCAGTTGCTTCCCAGTACACTGGCACCCTCCTGCGTGCCCGCGGTGCCCCGTGCGCGCCCTCAGACATGGGGGCCCTCCTGTGGTACTTGGACTTCTTGGCCCCTGATGTTGGTAGACCCCTCCTGCTGTTGTGGTACTCGTGGCTGGCCATGGGTCCTCCTGCACCCCATGCACTGCCGCTCTTTGGTTGGGGGACCTCATTCCCCCATGACTAATAAAATACTGTTCTGTGATTAACTGTCCTGCCTTATTTTTCTGCTGGCATTTCCACCTGGGTGCCCCCTCCCCTTGCCAGACTCCCTGCCCCCATATGTGTGGTTGTGTGCTGGGGGTGTGCTTGGTGTGTACTCGTGGGCACCAGGACTGAGGTGGTACCTGTTTGTGTGGTGTGTGTTCCCTTGGGGGCTTCCCTGCTGGGCAGTTACACCTGCCTGTGCGCTCATGGTGGTATTGGGGATAGGCACCCAGGAGGGAACCCCCAGGGCTCCCCAGTCTGTTGGTGCAGGCCTGCCCCTGCCCCGCCCCTCCCCTCTGCTGTCATACCCTGTTGGTGCTGTCTGTATGCTGTTGTGGAGATAGATGGGAGACAGCAACAGGGACACTGGGTGGCTGAGCATGAGTAGGGGGTGTGCAGCCCCTGGTCTGTACCCCTCCAATCCTCCTTTGTGCAGGGGTCTGGGGTGTTCTTCCGGGTGCTAGATGTAGGGATGGGTGAACAGAATGGAGTTCGCTTCAGTTTGAAATTCGAGTTTGGAAATTCGGTTCAGTTCAGTTCAGTTTGAAATTCCAGTTTGGTTCAGAAGTTCAGTTCGGTTAACCGAACAGACCGAGCTCGGTCAAATTCCGAACTTCTGAACCAAGTTTGGCAATTCAAAACCAGTTTTTTTGTTGTGTGTTGCCACTAGGGATGGGTGAACAGAACGGAGTTTGGAAATTCGGTTCTGTCACGGTGAGGAGGGGAAGGGAAAGGGAGCAGAAGGGTGCGGAACAGGAGGAGAGGATACCAAGAGGAGAGGCAGCTCAGTCTCTAGGACAAGTCTCCTTAAGAAGGAAAAATGGTCCCTCAGGTTGTTAGGTGGGATTTCCCTCAGACTTAGAGGGCAACCCTTTTCATCATAGGGACTGAGACAGTGAGCCAATTGCCCCAATGAAAAGGAAGACACACACCAGAGTTCCAGATGCTCGGGGGAGGGGGTACTCCGGGCCCAGGACACCGTGACATGCTGTGGGGGAAAAAGGGGAAGGATCCAGGGGAAGGGGTTCAAAGGGGAATAGGAATACCAGTGGGGTGGGGGAAGGGCACTCAGTCAAAGTATGCAAGGGCTTCACCAGAAGGGCCAATGAAGGGAACAAGGAATAACGGCAAGGAATCTGAAGGGGCTATATATCTTTCGTACCACAAGACAGGACAACTACAGTGATAAAGGAAACACTTACTCACCCACGCTCACCACAGACTCACTCGGGAAGGGGTAAAAGGTAGGACAAACACAAGACTCCAGACACTTCAAAACGCAAGCTCTCTCTCTTTCTCTCTCTCACTCTGCATAATGATCCAAGCTGCAAGCAAAACCAGGGGCTGGTCTCTCACCAACGATTACCAGCGGGGTCTACAGGCCCTGCTGTTATCTTATATAGGCCTCTTTCTCAATCACGCTGCTGCATATGGGGCGGGGTCAAAGCTCCCAGCTGTTCCGCCTTCTGGAGATTGCTGTGGGGCGTATTCACTCCCTGAGCCCTGAACGGAGCATGGCTCCACCCCCTGGCTGCAACAGCCATCCTTCTGCTGACTTCTGCAGCTCCCTACATGCTGTACGGACCCCCCCCCCGCTGATCCTTTCTCCGCCCTGCGAACCGAGCGGCGTCTGACAGGTTCGGTTAGGTTCAGTTTGAAATTCGAGTTCGGTTCGGAAGTTCAGTTCGGTCAACCGAACATACCGAGTTCTGTCCAAACTTTTGAACCACATTCGCCCATCCCTAGACAGCTGTGCATGTGTGGGTTGTGCCCCATGTGCTGTTACTGCCCCCGGCCCTCCCATGGCCCATTGGTGCAGCTGTTCCCCATCGCCCTGTCCCTTCTCTCCTGAAGCTACTGTGGTCGTGCTTCTGGTGATCTTGTGCCTTGGTGGATGGTCCGGCAGCTGGAGCAGGTGGCATGGGAGATGCTGGTGGCTGGCCAGCTGTTTGATGCCATATGTGAGTGTGCTCTATGTTTGCTAGACCCTGTCCAGCTCTGTGGGGGTGGTGGTGTTCCTTGGGGCCCGTGGCCATCTCTGATGGATCTCTCCTCTCCCTCTGTCAAGCCAAGATTGCGTAGTGAACCCGGGAGCAAGGGGAGGTGTTGGAGCTCCTTCTGCACGTCCTGGACTGACTGCACTGGCTTGACTACGCGCAGGTTGAGTGTTGGTGCTGGGTCGCTGGACCTTTTGACCGGGGATTGCCCGGGCCCTGCCGCTGCCAGCACTCACCCACCCTCTGTTACCCCATCCCCTGCACCACCCTGTTGTCCCCTGTTGCTGTTTCCTATTTTTATTAAAGTGTGTTGTGTTCCTTCCCAGAGTGTGTGTAGTGCTTTGGTTTGACCTCTTCCCTTATCCGGGTGCCTCTGGGGGGTGTTGCGCAGTTGCCTGGGTGGCGTGGGTGATTTTTCCCTCCCTTGTCCCCCGTGGGCCCATCCCTCTGTGTTTTTGTTGCCTTCTGTATGGGGGGTGCTCATCTGGGGGGGAGGTGTTTCCATGGTGCCGGGCTGTCTGGCCTTTGTGCCGGGGTGGGGAGGGGACGGCTCCTTTGTAGCAGCTGCCTCTTCCGGTTTTCCACTCCATGACCCTTTTTACACAGATGCTCAAACACCCATGGGTGTTAGAGCATCTGTGTAAAAAGGGCCCATGGGTGGAGATGGGTTTGTGATGGGTGGAGGTGGGTGTTGCTTGAGAGCAAGACCTCCCGTCCTAACGCTTCTACCTTGGGCCCCAACCCGGTATTCCCCCACGTCATCTCTCCCCACCTGTGTCCCACCCTACCTAGTGTAGGTATATGTGTGGTCGCGGCACAAGGTGTGGGCCTTGCTTTGCCTGCCTTCTCGGTGCCCTATGATGATAGGGGTCTAGCACAGGCAACTGTCTCAGACATTTGACCCACATAGTATTCTGACGCACATTCTCCTTCCCAGTTTGCAAGCCGGAGGCTGGGCTAGGGTGCAGGGCAAGCGATTGAGACACAGAGTGTGCCTGTTTCCCTCTCCCCCCACTGACAGTGTAGGGCAGTGAACCTGAGGAGAGTGGCAACAGTGCAATGGGCATGGTGCACAGCTGGTCGTCGCTATGCCATGTTGACCACCGTGGTGTCCCAGAAACCCCCGCTCATTCTGGCCTGGTTGTCCCTCAACATGTACAGGCGTTGTGTGACCCTTCTGACCCTGTGATGGCACTGGACGCGTTCCTGCACCAACAACTGGTGGGAGAACATGCTGGTCACCTGGATGGATGAGGAATGGATGGACTACTTCCATATGAACCGCTCCCTCCTGATCTGGTTAGGGGAGCTCCTGAACCCCCATCTACAGAGACAGGAGACCAACATGCACTTCCCGCTGCCACCAAAGATGCAAGTGGCCATGGTGGTGTGGTGGCTGGTCACCCCTGATTCCTGCAAGAGCATGGGGGAGCTGTTTGTGGTGGGGACAGCCACCATGAACAGGGCCTTCCATGATGTGTGTGACCTGATTGTGGAGCTCCTCCTTGAGTGGGTCATCCAGCTCTGTGATCCCGAGGAGGTGATACATGACTTCGAGGATCTGGGGTTCCCCCATTGAATTGGGGTGATCAACAGCACCCACATTCCAACATACGGCCCCCACATGCAAAGATCAACTACATGAATAGGAAGAAGGCCTTCTCTATCAATCTGCAGGCCGTTGTGGATCACAGGGACCTCTTTATTGATGTGTACATGGGCCATTGGGGTGGAGCCATGATGCACGTATACTGCGTGCGTTCCCGTTCTAAGCTTGCATGTCCAACAGGGAGATCACCCCCAACCTGTACCGCATGATAGAGGGAGTTCCCATGGCCCCTGTTGTGATAGGGGACCCCGCCTACCAACTCAGCCCTTGGCTCATGAGGGCCTACCCAGTGGCGTTCAACCCTGACCACCGCCTGTTCAATGAGCTCCAGTCATCAGCACACAGTGTGGTGGAGCGGCCCTTCAGGCTCCTGAAGATGCACTGGTGCCTCTTGATGAACAGGTGCCAGTTCAACCTAGACCACACCCCCATCCTTGTCCTGGCAGCATGCATCCTGCACAACGTATGTGAAACCGGAGGCACCGCCCTGGACAACCCACCACCTGTACAGAGGGCAGGCCCAGTGCCGCTGTACCAACATGCCCAGGGTGGGGCATTACGGCTCATCTCCAAGAATAGGGATGCCCTCTGTTGACGCATCGTTGCCCAGACAACTGACAACAGGGCCGTGTCTGACCCACACCCCATCCCATAAACCTGTGAAACCCTTCAATAAAGCTGGGTTGTACCCATTACCTGAAACCTTGCCTCCATGCCATGTGTGGGCTAGGGGGTCCTGAGAATGGGTCCAGTGGGTACGAGAGCCCTCCGGTGGCTGACAGCCATGGGGTACTTGGGCTGCGCAATGTCCTGCATGCCACCACTTGCCGGCCTGCTTGTACAGGGTCCATGTGCACTAGTTCCATGCACCACTTCTACCTGCTGCCTCAGTGGGCAGCCCCCCAGCCCCATCAGCTGGGCAGGCAGTGTACTGCACCCTCCCCCTGCCAGCCCCTCCTGGCCACTGGTCCCCGGAACAGAGGAAGTGATACGGAGGTACATTTGCAGAAATTTTATTTGAGTGGGAACTGTACAATGGGATGGGGGGGGTCTATCTTCTGGGACGCCCTCACCCCCGCTTGGCTGCTCCACCAGGGCTCACAGCCCAGTGAGTCCTTGCTGCCGCCAAGCACAGTGATCACTGACTGGATGGCCCGGGCTCCCTGTCATCCACAGTCTGCTCCACACCAGCCTCTGGTGCAGGTCCTTGAGAGGAACAACATGCATGGGGTGAGCATTCCACATGTGCACTTGGCTCCTTCCGACGCCAGGGCCCAGCCCATTGGGTGTCCTGGGAGCACCCTGTGGGCCCCCTCATCCCTGAAAATGCAACACACTAGAAGTGGAGCAACCTCAAATGGACAAAGCACTTGTACTAACATGACAGTTTTGTATTAGAACACGTATGGTCTAATACATAATTGTTGTGTTTTTACAAGTGCTTTGTTCATTTGAGGTTGCTCCAGTCTACTGTGTAGCTTGTGATTGTTGTGGGTGGTTCCTTTACTTCCCTTCTGGGATATTGCCCTTTCCTGTTCCCCCTCATCCCCTCCCACCTCCCCTAGGGTTGCACCTCCACCCCCCAGGGGGCAGGGGTGATGCAGGCTTACCAGAGGACATGGAGCAGCAGCCAGGGGTGGTTCTTTATCCTGGGGTGCCGGGTCCTGGGGTGGGGGCTTCGCTTCCCAGTGGAGGGGTCATGGTTGCAGCTGGGGGGGTACCAGGAGTGGTGCGGGCTGGAAGGGCAGCCCCACTGGCAGCTCATGTGGACCTATGTGGGGAAGGGGACCCTATGAACCAGACTCGGCTGGGGAAACCACAGTTGGTCGAAGAGCAGGAGGGGGGGCACCTGCACAGGTGGGTTGTTGCTGTGGTGTAGGTCAGCTGCCAACCCTCCATCTGCGGCCTGGAGGGCCCTGTCGCGCTGGGGGTCCTGCTGCAGGGCCTCCACTGCTTCCCCCAGGAGGTCCATGACCCTTGCGGCCTGACCCTCCAGCCTGTCACAGGCACACCGCTGCTTACATTGGAGGGAAGCAGCCTGGCGTCTGTCCAAGAGTTGCTTGGTGCGGGACCAGGCCATCATGGCCACCAAGGTCTCCTGATCCCTTTCCCCCCTCCCCTCTTTGGAGCTCCCTGGTAAGTGCGAGCTCCTGGGAGTGCATCTCGGTTAATCGTCTTGATTCCTCAAGCTGCTCCCTGCCCAGGTCTTCTCTCCTCTGCTGGTTCCTGGCCCACATCTCCTGATTCCTCTCCACGTTGCCAGCAGCTGCACTCCTTGCACCAGTGGGTCACTGTTCTGTGAATGAGAGGTTGCATCACATGTGAGTACAGATGACCAGTGTGCACCACTGCCCCCTACCATGGTTTCCAGGGTGTCATTGGGGGGAGGCCCCTGTGTTGTGGATGCTGCACCATTTCCCTCCCCTGTGGTACCCCCCCCAACCTGCCCTCTTGTGGGATCACCCCCGGCTGGGTATCCCTGCTGGTAGGGCCTGTGGCTGTCCTGTGTTACGTGAGACCTGGTGTGAGGCCAACCACCCCTCCCACCTGCCCCCTCCACGGTACCTGAACCATATAGGGCATGGACGGGTGGGGACACGTGGCATCGGGGGCCTCCCTCCCCACCCTGTATGTCCGCCTACCTCCATGCCATGCCCCCCTGTGGCCCCTTGGACGTTGTGCCCTACCATGGCCTCACCAGGTAGCAGGGGTGCAGCTGGCCCCACCTCGTCCACCTCCTCCTCCATGACCTCCACCTCATGCACCTCCAGGCTACCTTGGGCTGCAAATGGGAATGGGAACCCATTCATGTTTATCAGCAACCTGGTCCTGGACCTGGTCGCTGTGACTCTGCTCGAGTCTCCTCACCCCCAGGCTGGCTGGGTTGGTCATACCTGGATCCTGTTCCACTGCCTTCTGGGGACTGTCTTGGGTCTCCACTTGCTCCACACACACCCCCCTTCCCCATGGCCTGGCAGTCTGTGGGTTTTGTGGGCACAGGTGGAGGGTGGTGGTACTGTAGTCGGATCCCCGGGGCACCTCCTCCCCCTATGGGATGGGGCTCTGCCCTCCTGTTTCCTGGCTGGTCTTGCTGAGAGAAGCTTCCCCCCTGCTCCAGGGGGTCCAGCAGGGGAGTTGTTTGGTAGTACCCTGTCTGCCCCTGGTGAAGGTGCTGCCATGTGTGCAGGATACCATGATGTCCCCATCCATGCAGAGGAACTTGTCCAGCTCCTCTTGGAACTCGGCTGTGTCCATGGCATGGCCGGACTTGAGATTGTTGTCCTTGATATGTTTATATCTGACCTCAATTCCTTTGCCTGCTGCATGCACTGCGTGACATCCCTATTGTACCCCTGCCGCTGCATCTCCTGGGCGATGGCTTCATAGACCTGTTTGGTCTTATAGCTGCGCACCAAGTCGTGCTGGACCCTTTCCGACCCCCACACATATGAAGTCCCTGGTCTCCTGCTTGGACCAGGGCTCCCCCTTTTGGGACCCTCGTGTGGGGGGTCCTCTGGATTGGCAGTATGGGGCCCGCCTGGTGTCTGTGGTATCTGTGGAGATGGTTGTCTCCTGTTGGGGGTATTGCATTGGGGTTACTCACGGTCCCACTGCCCCCCTCCATGCCCCCATGGGGCCTCCCCTCTCCCTCCTGGGGGGTTCCCTCATTCTCACCTTACTGTCACTGCTGCTCCTCTGGCCGTGCCTCGTGGCTGTGCTGTGCTGGGGTTCAATAGTCAGTGCCGCAGTCACTGTGTGCCCTTGGACCTGTGCTGGGAGGTGTGTGCTGTAGTTAACCATGCTGTGTTCCCCCCCTACACCACCTGGCCAGGGCACCCCTCCTGCACCACCTGGCTGGGCCACACACACCCCTGCATCGCCTGACCGGGTCGCCCCCCCTACACCACCATGGGTGCTCCTGGGTTCCCATGCTCATCCAGCCACGTCCCACACATGTAGCGGTGGTGGGTCCCTTGGTCTTGTCAAGTGCTTTCCTTGCGGACATTGTGGGAGCCTGCGCATGCATGTCATGGTTCTTCCCTCCTTTATGGACTCTCCTGCGGACGTCTGGCGTTGCCCCCGGTGGGTGTGCCTGCGTGGAGGCACGTGCATGACCCTTTGTGCCAGTGCACTGCTGTCCCACTGGTCCCATCCATGTGGGTGTGGGTATTTTCACTTTTTCACAGACATGTGTTGAACACCCGAGCGGGTGTTGAACACCATCTCCACCCACGGAGGGTGCTGGCTCCCTCATGGCTGCTCCGTGGATGTTGGTGGGTGGGTCAGGCACACGCATTCACCCATTCATAGACTTTTACATGGACACTTTCCCACCCTTCTGATGGGTGTTTCCAGGTGTTTGTGGGTGGGTGGCGTCCATGTAAAAGTGGCCAAAGGGTGAAAACAGACATGACACTAACCACCCCTAACCACTAACCATGCATAAATGACCCTGAGTGGTCATTTAAGCATGTTTCAATATAGCCCTACAACATGCATAAATAACCACCAAGGGTGGTTAAAGGGTGGTTAGCGTCATGTCTGTTTTCACCCAAAGTGGAGGAAACATTGGAAACAAAATGTTACCCATCAGCAAAGTGAAGAAGATAACCTTTTAAGAGTAAATTTCTGTTTCAGGAGACAACAAGCCTAGTGAGAAGTCCTTTCTCACACAGGGGCACTGCCAGATTTTGTGGTTGATAGATCTTCAGGGACAGCAGTCATACGTTTTGTAAGAAAGACACGTTAGAAGTGTGTGCATAAATGTGTGTTGTATTTTCATCACCACCACCCCCATTCCAGCAGTACAATGGTATACACTTCCTTCTTAGTGTCCAGTGCACAATACAAATAGTTGTGTAGTCACTGTAGCTCCATAGCATGTCCCTTGTTTTTGCTTGGGTCTTAATTTCTATTTGCTTTCCTTAACTATTCTCCGATTTCTTCTCTTGACATTTTTACAGTGGGTTTCTGTGAAGTTGTTGAGTTTATTTACGTAGCCGATGACCATAGCAGAAAAATCTTAGTAATACAAAGAAATATACAAATACAAAAGTCCCATATATATAAAATTAAAAACTAATACTATTCACTTACAGTCACCACAAACCTCTTCCCAGAAAATTAATCACTTTGGAAGTTTAAAAATTTCTTCTTAACATGAAAAGCTAACAGCAAAAATGACATAACAGCTTGTGTAACAGCCGGCTTAATATCTGACAAAAACCAAATCAATAACTCGGAGGACGTTCTGCCCAGCAAGTAATCCAAAAACCTGGACAGAAATTCAGTCCTTAGACTGTCATAGAGATTACAATGAAATAAAATATTCCCAACAGATTCGACTTCTAAATTGTCAAAAGGGCATGCCCTCTGATAAAAAGGGAGTCCACAGCGCCTACCCTCCAGAACTCGTGTGGGGAGCGCATTAAATCTGGCACACATGAAAAAATATATTTTCCTAGGTGAACATTGAACTGTCAAGTATCTAACAATAGATTCTGAGTCTGGAGCCAGCCCACTATAGCAGGCTAATGGGGCAGAGGAAGAAACAGCTGCACAGGCCTCCTGTCTATTCAAATCATCTATCCTCATACAAACCTCTGTTTTAGCAGCTGCTAAACCATTTGAGAGCAGATAAGATATAGAAAAGCCCATTGAAGTGAGCTTAGTCACTATTAGTTTGCTCCACGAGCTTATATGAGAATCTTTCAAAAGTATGGAAATAAGCCTAAGTTTTGCTGTAGACTTGAACGTAGCCATATATTGATGGACATCTTTCAAACCTCATGGTTCCATGCTGTTTGTCCCAATTCTAAGTACACAGCTGCTGAGGGCACACCACAGGGGACATTTAACAGGGCTATCAGAAATTTTGATTGAACAACATGTAGATTGTAAGGGTGCTGAATAGCCTAAATAGCTCCACCATAGAAAAGCTGGGCTCGTGATTTATCCTGCAATACCCTCAAAGCAGGAACCCAATGCCCACCACCTTTCTTGCAAAAAAATCACAAAATCACTGTGGTTCTACCTCTAGCCCTAGTGCTAGCTAAATTAAAATGAAGATCCTACTTGAGGGAGGATTGGAAGAGTACGCTCAAATATTTATAGAACTTAACTTGGAGGATAATATGCCCTTTTATACACCACTCATTAGTTTTCCTCTCTTTACCAAAAATCATGACTTTGGTCTTTGCATAATTAATTTGTAGCCTATTTATCTCACAATATTCAGCCAAGGCTGACAACTGACTTTGAAGACCCAGTCTGGTCTGGGAGAGTATGACTGCATCATCTGCATAGAGCAGACATCCAACAGCCAGAGACTCTAATTTAGGAGGGAAAAAGGATTCATTTGCCATTACGGAGATTAGATAGTTCACCAAAAATTTAAACAGGATAGGGGCCAAAACACAATCCTGACGAACCCCTGTAAGATGTTTATAAGTTTGGATAGCCGTCCTGTCTGATTTAATCAAACTGCCAAAGTGGTTTTAGAATGCAAAATTTTAAGCAAAAAAAGAAGATGTTTATCTATTGAGGTATTTCCCAATTTAGCCCAGAGAAGCTCTCTGTCTATAAAATCAAAGGTTGACTTTAAATCCACAAAGACACAAAAAAGTCTCCTGTTTAATTTGACATACTTTTCAGCCATATGAAACAATATCAGGCAATGGTCTATGGTAGAGCGTTGGTTTTTTTTAACCTGCTTGTTCTGGAAAAATAATCTTATTTTCCATGAGCCATAAAATTAATCGCTTCTGTAGATGTTTGGCATAAAGTTTGCTGATGATACTTAGCAAACTAATTAGCCTATAATTCCCAGGTAGAGCCCTCGAACCACTTTTATAAACTTGAACAACTATAGCATCCCCCCCACCCCTCAGGAATACATCCCGACCGGTCAATATGTGTAAATAAGGCCGCCAACAGCGGAGACCACCAGTCAGAGTGCTGTTTAAGCAATTCGGCTGGAACAAGGTCCGCACCTGGGGCCTTATTTGATTTATGCTCATCAGTTAAGGAAACAATTTCTTTTTCTGTTACCGGAAGCCAAGCAGGAAGATCTTGATCAACTGGAAGCAAAATTTCCTGAGGAGGTTTAAAGGAAAAAATAGAATGAAAATGAGTTTCGCAAGCATTTTTTTGGAACAGGCAGGATGGATACACATCTTTCCCTATTCAGAGAGCTGTTTATGATTTTCCAAAAAACCTTGGAATCCCTGGATTGCGCCGCGGAGACCAAAGAGTCCCAGAGCCCTATTGTATATGCCCTTTTCTTCTTCTGAACCAGGTCTCTATAAAGTTTTTTAAGTTTGAAAAATTCACTAGGTATCTTGGGCAAAACTCCTGTTCTATAAGTGGATTTCTGTTTACATGGCTGTTTAAAAACAAAAAAACCCAAATGTGCACTAGGCGGCACTATTGTGCAGGTTTTAAAGTGAGGGTAAAGTGAGGATTTAAGGAAAAAAACAGCAAAAAACACCAAACCAGGTGAAATTGGGGATGGAAGCTTCTGCTCCAGATGTCATGCTCATCTACTTGGAGCAGCATCCACCCAGTGGTGCTAGCCATCCCTGCCCCCGGTGTCACATGTCAGCAGATAGCTCTCTACCTTTCATAGCCTCCTCTCAGCTGGAGGCCGGTGAGAGGGAGAACACAGGTGGGGGCATGAGGGACTTCTCCTGGGGAGGACTGGGATATGCAGCTACTGCAAGGGTTGGGCTGTCCAAGGAAGAGGGATTGGGAAGGGAGGGGTATTTCCTGACATCTTACAGCACAGTGCCAATGGAGGAAGATTGCTGGCTCACCTGCCTCTCAGATGGGGGGGCATACTAGAAAGGACACTATCGTACTGGTGATCATGGATGCAGGCAAAGTTACAGATGAACCTTATTGACAAAATCTAGGCCCGTGTGTGCCTAATAAGCCCTGATTGGCCCAAACAGTGGGCCCGTGATGTCCCTAGACTCCACTGTGAGTGGCGGCTCTGTAGTGACCATGTGGAGACCACGTGGCAGACACCTAATAGATGGGCATTCCGAAATGTGCCTAATGAAGGTTAATGTGGACTAGCATCTCATTCGATTTCACCCAGAATGTGGAATTGCTTACTACCTTGAGATTGTTTTGTGCATAACCACCTGTATTCCCTTTTGGTTATTTTTCCTGGCTAGTCCGAGGAGGGAAAATTATTAACCTAACAAGTTAGCTAATTTAATAGTTTGCCAGTGTTTTCAAAATTAAGTGGTGCCCTCATATTTTCATAATTAAACATTCACCCACCACACTTTTATGCTCATGAGAAAAAGCGTTTGCCATCACATCACAGGCAAGGACACAGATGTGGGCTCAAAAGGCTGCACTCTCTGTTAATAACTGCAACATCTGGGGGAAATGTGGGGAGCCTGCCTGCCCTGCCCCCTTTATTAAACTGGGATCGAATCCAAATATCCTCAGTTAGCTATCTTAATTTTTGGTAGGAGGTCACCTAGGTGCATCTCGGGTAGCCGCCTCCTGCCTGCTATGCAACCAATTAACTAGCCCCATATCACTTTCCAGAGTTCACCCTAATTGGGGTGGAGTGCTCATGCCAACTCCCCCATCTTGGGTCAGAAGCAAAGGGGGAGGGTCTCCTGAGAACACCTGGAACAGTGATTGTCCTTAGACTGGCTCTTCCTCTCAGTCCCCTACCCAGGATGGTCAAGAACCTGGTCCACCTCCTGCCCATGTGTCCAACCCTACTCCCTTCTCAAATAGAAATGCCTCTGCTTATGCTCTGTTCTCAAACCCCCCAATAGCCACAAACTATAATATGGACCCTGAAAAGAGTGCAACAAGTAGTAGCAGTTATTTAGTCACCTGAACCAAATGCCCAGCCTCATTAGCCAATTGGAAGCAAGTACTGTGGGGAAAGCAAAAACCCAATTGCTCAGACCCAGTTAGAGCTTGCAGGGAAAATTAATACCTGGCTGCAACATGGCAACCAGCTCTCATTCACAATACTGCATGATGGGTGGGTGATAATTTTCACATCTTCCAGGCTCCCATCACTCCCTTGCAATGCATAGGGGAGCCACCAGTCACAAAAGAGTGCCACAAACACCCTGTCTCATAAGAGGTTCCTTTTGCACCACTGCCTAACAACCTCTGTTTTCCAGAGCTGCACATTCTGCTTGTGTCTATCCTTGCTTCTTCCTCCCTAATAGGGGGAGTGTGGGAAAATAGCCTTCTCCCTGAGGAGGGGAGGAAGAGAATTAAAGTTGTATCTGGTCTCACTGAAAAATTAATGGAAGCTTTCATTTAATATCAGTGGTGGATGTGCTGGGCCATTTTTGATTGCATTCTAAACATTTATAACTTACACTTACCATCTCCTTCATCATCCTACAGACTGAGCAGAATTAAGGTCTGGTTTAGCAAGATGCTAGATGGCCCCTAAATGATTTTCACCATTCTCAGGTCACATTGAGTTTACAGGTATTCATGGAGCTCAGTACCTCCCAGACTCAGAACCATAGGATCATAGAATAATAGAGTTAGTAGGAATCTCAAGGGCCATCTAGTCCAAACTGCTGAGCCAAGACAAGGTACCGTATATCTACAACACCCCAGACAGATGCTTCTTTGGAAACAGCCAATGAAGGTGATTCCACTGCCACACTAGGCAATCAACTCTATTGCCCAATGGTACATAGTTACAGTTAGAAATTTTTCTCCCGGTCATTGAGCAACGTGGCATTCTTCCTAAACCAATCCCTTTATCCTCTCCCTCCCCTCCCCACCCAATCAATCACCACTTTGTGCTAAATTTCCTACACTTGAAAGGTATTACCATTACATTCAATTTTATTTTTAAACTTTACATTCATATTTCTTTTACTACTTTTTTAAGCTTCCTGTTCTGTTGTGACCTTTGAAATGCATCATGGGTATAGCATAAATTTTCCAAGACTGAGAACAAATTTGATTTTCCTCAGTTAAAAAAATCAGTTATAATAATAAGTAAGCATGTGTTATTCTTGATGAGTGTATATTACAATGTCAGTTTGCACGTGTTTTCTCTCAGTGCAGCATGATATGAGTGCACAGACAGACACGCACAATTATATGTTTCTTCCAAAAGGTTAATATTACAATAATGATAACTATTAAATAAATGAATGTGCAGTAAGGTAGTGGAATTATATTTTGCCTTGGTTTCAATCTCATCTGTGGTAATTTTGTACTGGAAATTACCAGGAAATTCTCACAATTGCACTTTTATATCTACAGTCATTCATACCATAAACAAAGACATAACTGCCTTATTTTAATCAATTTGCATGAACAATCCATTTTGCATGAACAATCAGATTTACAAATTCAGTAGATGGTTTATCAGCATCCTTTAAAGTTAGGATGCTCACTAGGGGTGTTAGAGTATCACAAATTTGTTCTTGTATATGAACAGGAAATAAATGCTATCTAAGGAAAATGCATCATATGAAATGTGCATAGCTGAGCACACACAGAGGAATGATAAATCTATAGTCTCCCCTCCCAGCAGTTTCTCTTCTTTGTGTCCCATTTATTATAGCTAGAGCTGAATACATTACCAGCCTAATAATTACCAAAATAAAAGAGAGAAAAAAGAGATACAAAAAGTTAACAAACTTTTAACCATTGAAATTTAGAGATGAGAGCATTATTATTATTATGGAATTGCTTTTCCATCTCTAAGTTTAGGGAAATATATTAACTGGCCTTCACTGCTTTATGCTCCTCTGTGTCAGTTTTCTATTTTCTAAAATACTATTAGTCAATAGCAGCCAGCAGTTAAGATCAGGAATTTCATCTAGAAAGTCTACTTGTATTTAGGCCCAGACTTGAGCCTCTTATCTTCAGATTTTTTCTTCCAAACTCTGTCACTTCACCTAGAGAAGACTGCCCTTGTTATTCAGCCATTAAGAGAAAGACTTTCTATTTTACCCATTAGCTTAAATAGCTGTCAGTGTACTCCTGTAACAATATGGGTGGGCAACTAAGCTTTTGGGTAACGGGGATGGTAGATCAGTTTAACTAGCTGCCAACCTTATTACACCAACTCTGATACTTTGCATGTCTCATACCAGTTTGCCATAATCTACCCTAACAACCCACATCCATGATCCATTCCCTCGTTATATCACCCAGGGAGGACTCCCTAAACATCTAACCTTCACCGCCATATATGGATTGCATTGTTGGGGCCCATGATCGATCCCTACAATGAGGTTTGAGGATATAGGGGCAAGGGTGTGTGCTGTGCCCAGACATACAAATTGTCCTTAGCTTCAAGTTTCTTACATGATCTGCTTCATTCTGAATCTCCTGATAACTGTATATTCCCAGAGGATAATGAACTGTCTTTGCTGAGTACTGCAATGGTAATTACCCTGTCTGGATGTCTGCATTTTTGGGTACTTCATTGTGTACCCAATGGTTACCTGGGCACTGATCAGGTACCTAAAAATCCAGAAAAATCAGGTACTTCTGATACTAATTTTTCAATTTATTGTTTCCCAATCCATATATCGATATACCAACTGGTATATCAAGTTAGAAAACTGGAAAAAAAAATTGGCATGATTTTTTTTTTTTTTTAAAGGGCCTGGAAGTAGTTTCACAGGACCAGATGTTGACTTTCTGGGACCCAAAAGTTTATTTTCTGGGGGAAAACCTATTTGTAAAAGAAAACCTGGAAAAAAAATAATTAAATTTGGAACCGGACATAGTTTTCAAGGGCCTGAAGTTGCTGAAGAATTGTTGGAACTTGACAGAAATCTGCAAAATCAATGTTGGGAGTCGGTATATCAACAAAATTATCAAAAGATCCATACTGGAAGTCAACTTTTCAGAACCAAAAGTCGACATTTTGGGACATCTGGTACTAGGCATGGGCGAACAGATCGCGGTTCGTGTTCGGCCGTTTGGTTCGGCCGCGATCGGTTCGTGTGTTCGTGTTCAGCCGCATTCGGTTCGTGTGTTCGTGTTCAGTCGTTCGGTCGTACTTCACGTTCGCCCGTTCGGTTCGGCCGTTCGTGTTCGGCCGTTCATGTTCGGTTGTTCGGGCAGGTCGTACGTTCGTGTTTGGCCGCTCGGTTCGTTCGCCATCGGGTTGTGCGTTCGTGTTCGGTCGTTCAGTGTTCGGGTGGTTCGCGCGTTCGTGTTCGGCCGGAAATATCGCGGGAAGTCGTAAAATCGGCGTCGCACCGGAAATTCGTGTGCGTGTGCGTGAGTGAGGCGAGAGGGTGTGTGTTTGTTTCGGTGGCTGCTTGTGTAGTGTGTTTTGGTGATTGTTTTGGCTGTGCTGTGTGTTTGGGTGGGTTGGTGTGTGTTGT
>QEPC01011113.1:4892296-4932501 GCA_003113815.1 Sphenodon punctatus | reverse complement strand
CCACCCCTGGTGCCTGGAAGTCTGCTCCTAGCTGAGTCAAATGACTTCCCCCTCCCTGCTACATTTGGCCTTCCAGTGACCTGACAGAAGACCATGTTTTAGCCACCCGAACACAACCGAACGTGATTCGAATTGAACGAACTGTTTGGCCATTTCGTAGTTCGGTGTTCGGTTCCATTCGGTGTGTTCGGCCATTTCATAGTTCGGTGTTCGGTTCCGTTCGGTGTGTTCGCCATTTCGGTGTTCGGTGTTCGGTCCATTCGGTGCGTTCGTGTTCGGTTGTCCGAACAGGCCAAGTTCGGGCCGAACACCGAACTACCGAACCGCGTTCGCCCATCCCTATCTGGTACCTGGTAGGGTCATAATTGGGTACCATGTGGTACCCGATCATAACCCGGTTGAATTGAGTACTGGAAACTTGATGGGTTACCCAATTTTCCAGGTTGCCTCCTTCAGCTTTAAAACTGAGGTATGGGTCCCATGCAATGAGAACTTGTCACAAGACCAATAAAATAGTTAGGTCCTTCAGGGAGAATTTAATGTTGACTTCCATCCATAGTGCTGAATGATCTTAAGGCTGATCCCATGTCTCACACAGCATGTGCAGCTCTCATGTATGAACATGCGTGCAAACCGTGGGCCCCTCCAGCACAGGGCCTATAGCATCTGTGCAAATTACGTAGTTGTGCATGCATGCATGCTCACAGCTGCACATGCAGGACATGGAATCAGTCGCCTTGTTTTTACTGTTTACAACAGCGGTTCCCAAATGTTTGCCTATGCAACCCCATTTTAGGGTTTAAATATAAACCAAAACCCTTGACTGTGCAACCCTCACTCTCAGATGCTTAGGATTCAGAGATATTAGTTTCTCTACTAGAGGGAGGTGGAGAACTGAGTAACCATAGACATGACTGGGTTCTTCACATTAGGAAGAAAAGGTGCAATTCTGCAGTGTAGGTTCCCTCCTCTCTTTCGGGACTGCTGGACTCTATCAGTCAGAGACAGGAGGCTTTACTCCAGGAAGCTTCAGACACTGGTCTGCAAGCTTGATTCATGAACCTATACTTTACAGTTTCAGGAGAACCCTCTGTGAGGAGAAACTTGTAGCAAAACTCTCCATGGATATTTCCTTGCCATCTGGACTGGAATAAATGGGAAGTCCAGAAATGAGAAGTTGTAGAGATCTAGTCCAGAAAATTTTGGTATCATAGGGTGATTTCAGACGTTACGCGGTCCCGAGTCACCACAGTGGATTCCCAGCGGTGGCGAGTCGTGCAACCACCCTCCACAGTGGTGAGTCGCGCAACCACCCTCCACGGTCAAAGAAGGCACTGAACAGATGTGAGGGGAGAAGGACCATGGCAGGGAACTGGCCCAGCAGATCACGGGCCAGGTCAGTGCATCAGACGTGACGCTGATTCCCGGTCGTGGTCAAATCACCCCGAAGGCACCGGGGAGGGGCGGTACACAGACATAGTCAGCTGAGGGCAAAAGAAGCCAAAAGCGCCAAAAGGGAACGCCCACACAAGGGAAATGGGAAGGGAGGGGGAAGACAGAGGAGAGCTGCCGGGGCAGCGCACACAACAGGCACAGGGAAAATGAGCTCACAGCGGAACACACAGCACAAACACATGCCAAGGCTCAGACACACCCATACGGGAAAGGAAGGGAAGGGGGCACACAGTGGGACAGACAACACACATGGCACACCAGGCACAGGGGGGAGGAAGGGGGGGCCAGAGACAGGGAGCAGGGGGCAGGGGGGGAGCCGGCCCAAAGTCCGGGGCAGGACAAGGGGAATGGCAAACAGAACCCCAACACCAGCACAGCTTGCACGGGCACCCCCACAGCAACACAGCCAGTCCCAGAATGGGGGGAACCGTAGGGGCACAGCACAGTCACAGGGGGAGGCCCCATGGACCAGGGAGCGGACTGGAAATGGTCCAGGAGGCCAATAGGGATCCCATGTGCTGACCAGGGTGAGATGGATGGGATGGAGACGTGAAGGAGACGAGGAGCAGGGCAGCCGGTCCACAAACACCCCCCCCCCCACCGGGAGGGTGCCCAGAGCCCCCAGTCCAAGGGCCCCAGAACCCCACAGTCACACAGGCACCTGGGGGGTGGGGGACCCAGCCACAGGAGGGAGCAAGGCCAGAGCATGAAGGACAGCAGCACCCGGACCGCCGGGTGCCGGTACACAGGTCAGGACACAGCCGCAGGAGAAGGAAGTCACGGAGAAGAACACCTGCTGCAGAGGCGGATGGGGGGGCCCGTGGACGGGGCCCAGAGCCACAGGCAGGGGCAGCGGAACCCCAAGACACAGCCAGCACAGAAGTGAGCAGGAACATCAGGGAGGGAATGGGCAGTGACTCACGGCGCCAAGGTGGGGGCGGGAGCACACACCAGGGCCAGTATCCAGGGCCAAGAAGGAACAGGGGGGGTCTCACAGCCAGCTTCAGGGGGCCATGAAAGGGCCCGGGGCTGGGTGGCCCACCAGGTACACAATGTGGGGCCACTGAAGCATGCCCCGATGGTACCCCAGCGCAAACATGTGGTGGGCAACTAGGTAGTATGCCTCAAAGGGATCCTGGGTGGAGAGCCCTACCTGCACATTGGATCAGGACCACACAGCAGCCAGTGCCACCACCTCTGCTTCACAGGGCTCTGACAGGCCATAGTCTGTAGGTGGGAGCCATGGAAGGTGACCCAGCACAGACGTAACAGATGGTGATAAATTGCCCCGCGGGATCGCTGGTAACCTCGGGCCCTGTGAATACAGCCAAAGAAGGACACATCCAGGGCAGGGCCCCCCTCCGACAGGCAGGCCATGTAGCCAGACAGGCTGCACACAGAGAGGGCGGACATGGTCTCTGCAGCCAACCTCCCCACATGAGGGCACCTCATTTCCAGGATGCACCCATCGGGAAAGGGACACAGGCCCAGCACCTCCGCATGGAGCTGGCAATCGCGGGCGCTTGCCACGTGGCCATAGTCCCAAAGCCCAGAGCTCATACTCTCATAGGCACCTATGAGGCTGTCTGGACATCTCAGGAGCAATTGCACGGCCGGAGAATGCCACAGATCACAGGACCATGGTCTCGCGGAAGGTCCAGCTACACAGGGTGCTGGGGCCTGCAAGTTCGGGGGAAGTACGACCAGCCATGGTCCAGCAAGCACCTGAGACTAAACACAATGAAAGGGGGGCCCCACAATCCCTGAAGGGACCGGAGAGGAAGCCATGGAGCTCCAAGGCCAAGCGATAAGGCCATAGGCTGCAACATTGTACGGATACAGAACAAGGCATGGGGTGCGGACCCAGCCCAGCTTCTGGAACAGAGCACACAGACAGGGCATCCTATACACTAATCAGGGTGCCCAGGACATCAGGCAGCTGATACAGAGAGATGGGAGGTGATGACAGCAGGAATGCAGCTGCTGCCCGCACACGCCCGCCCGAGGGTAGAACCAAGCACCGTGCCCCCTGCCGGGAAGGCATGTGTGGACAGTGGGTCACCCGCAGCCTCCCCAGCCCGCTGGCCCTGTAGGAGGCAGACCTGCCAGTCTGGGGGGCATCCAGGGTAACCCGGGGTCCTGAGACCGGTTGGCAGGGCGCAACCGGGGGCGAGGCTACACCGGTCCCAACCTACTACAGGTGTGGCCCCAACCCACCAAGGTCACTTGTCAACATGGAGCTGGGCTGGTTGGGCACCTGTGGGATGCACCTAGCTGTGTGTGCAGAGTGGTACTGCTCCCACACAGACCTCCTGCAAATCCTGAACGCAGAGTTGCACCTGGCCGCCGGCTGCACGTGTGCATGGCCAGAAGTGCTGCAAGGGTCTGGAGAGCCCACCACGGGTGCAGGCACCCTGGCCCGCCTCAGGGCCCAGCAGGTGTCAGGGGAGGACCGACAGGCCCTCCTCCATGCCCAGGGCCAGGCTGCGGTTCTCCGTGATGCGGCTGGCCAGCTCCAGTGGCGGAGGGAAACCATAGGGTGAGCAGCCCTGCTTGCAATACACATGGACTGGCGGGTATGGGTCACATAGAAGGCACAGGGATGGTAGGCCAGGGCCCTTGCCCAATGGGATGAGTCCACCTGGAGAGTGCACTTTAGGATGTACATGCGCGTCCGCCTGTGGCTCGTGGAGCTGCTAATGTCCTGGCTGGAGTGGCAGGCCACCCCAATGTGGGCCCCCATACCCATGATCCAGCGGTGGCCATAGGGGTCTAGGCCCTTGCAACACCCGACTCCTGCCACTCCGTGTCACAGAACTTTGGCATTGGGGTGAGCACCATCACTGGGATCCTGCGGGATGTCTGCGAGGTGGTGGAGGGCGTGCCCCTGGACTGAGTGATCCAGCTGGTGGACCAGCAGGCCGTGATGGCTGGCTTTGCAGCTGGGGGATTCCCCAACTGCATGAGCACCATGGACATCACCCACATAGAGATCTTGCAGCCATCCGCTGGGGAGGCCTCAGAATATGTCAACAGGCATGGGTACCACTCCCTGCATCTGCAGGTGGTCATTGACCACCAACATCAGTTCATAGACATTTTCACTGCCCCTTTGGTCACAGTCACGATGCCCGAATCATGACCATCTCCCCCTTCTATGCCTGGATGTACCACGGAGACTTCTCGGACATGAGGATGACCCAGATCAAGGGGGCGATGATGCCCCACTGCATCCTGGGAGATCCAGACTACTCACTTACCTGCTGACTGATGAAGGTGTATCCGGTCGCCAGGAACCCAGCGGAGGTGCTCTACAATACTTGCCTGTATGCTAGCAGGACCGTGGTTGAGAGGGCCTTCGGGGCCCTCAAGCAGTGCTGGAGGAGCCTCATGGGCTGGCTTGACTACACGGTGGAGACCTCCTCCCTTGTGATCGGAGCCTGATGCATGCTGGACAACATGTGTGAGACCGAGGGGGCTGCCCTCGCTTACCCTGTGCCCCGACGCCCTCCTAGCCTCGTGCCTCTCTATGTGAATGCTGAGAATCCATGGGAGTACAGATATGCAAAGTGTATCCAGGCCGTCCTAGCGAGGTGGACCAGCCAGGAGGTTGAGGCATGAGGCGCACCCCCCATCTCCAAATCCCTGAGGCCCCCACCAGCACCCTGGGTGCGCCCCTGTACAGCCACCCACTGTCCCAGGCCCGTGAAAAGACCAAAGGAGGCAATAGTTGTGCCCATACCTTTATTTCTGCACACAGGAAAATGTGTCCCCCCCCCACCTCCCTGTGCCATGCTCCCCACCTCAGACAGCTCTCCCCCTTCCCCCATGTCTCCATGGCCTCCCCCTTGGCCACTCTGTGGTCACCATGGAGCTCTGGGTGCTCCCTTCCCCCCCACTATCCATGTCCCCAACTGTGTCCTGGAAGGCCTCAGTGTCCAGCGGGTTGGACTGTGGTGGGAGGGCGGCCAGGGCCAGAGGGGCCTCCCTGGCCGGAAGCTCCCTCCTGAGGCCTACAGGGACTGGTAGGCAGAAGCGTGACCCCAGTGAGCATGCCGGCGGCTGGGGCAGTGGTGGGGGCAGTGGGGGCACCACGGGGTCGGCATGGGGACTGGGGCAGGCAGGTTTCCCGGCGGGGTGGTTGCCATGACATAGGCACTCAAAGTACCCATGTGTAAGAGCAGCGAGGTGCCTATGTCATCGGACCGGTCCATCTTAGCAGAGTGCTCCCTGACCATCCGGTCTATGGCCTCTTCCAGCCACCCGAACATCTCAACCTACCTGCTGTGCTCCCCATGGTCCCGCCTCCTTTTGAGGTGCACCTCCACCTGCAGCCTCCAGTCTCTGGCCTCCGCCTGCTGCATGGTCCTTTCAGTGGCCGCCTCCATGTGGTCAATGGCCGCAATCATACTCTCACCCTGCTCCATGGTGGGGCGGACAATGTCCTCTGCCTGCTCCTCCCTGCGGTGCTGTACCCGGCACTCCCACATCCATTGGGCCGGGGGAATAGGTCCGCCTTGCTGCTCCATGGCGGGTTGCCCTGTTGGGGTGCATAGTAGGTGATGGTTAGCCATCCCAGATGCCCACCCCCTCTTCCATGGTGCGGTGGTGGACCCCCCCGGCCGGCCCCTGTGGTCGGCCCCACTCCAGGGTCCGGCTTCCCTACCCAGGATCCCCGGGCCTCCCCCACCCCCCATGTTGTGTTACCTCACCTGGGGCCTCTGGTTGCTCCGGGGTGGCTTGCCTCTGTTCCCCTCGCCAGGCTGTTGTGGGTGCCAGAGTGTGACATGCCCTGTGTGGCTATGGGGAGGGGTGGGTGGGGTTTAGTGGTCCATGTCCCCTGGCAGACCCCGAGCCCCTTCTTTGGCTCCCGGGGTGTTGGGCGGGTTTCTGAGGGTGACCCTGTGGCCTGTGTGCCCCCTTCCCACCCTCAGGTCATCCCCCCAGTCCATGTCTCATTCCACCCACCAGCTTACCCTCAATGTCAGTCTCCAAGTTCTCCGAGGCTGACCCCTCAGTGTGGCTGAGGTACCCCTGTGTCCACTGGCTAATGGCAACCAGGGTGCCGGCCTTGAATCCTCCTGCTAGGGACCATGGCTGAGGGCTCTCGGGGCTGGTGCATGAGGGGGCCTGCATGTCCCCAAGGTCCCGGGGCATTCCTCTTGGGGGGTGGGGTTCCTGGAGCCGAAGTCTTCTCTGGTGGCGGCAAGGGGAGGGGGTACCTCGGCCTGTTCCCTGCCCTGGACCACGGTGCTCCCCATGCCCCATGGTGTGACTATGGACCCCTTCATGTGAAGGATGCGGTCCAGGGCATCATAGTAGGGGACAGTCCAGACTCCATGCCCGGACCGCCGGTTGTTGTCCTTGATGGCCTTGTACCCCGTCTTGAGCTCCTTGGCCTTCAACCTGTACTGGGCCACTGTCCTGCGATGCCCCGCCGCCTCCATTTCCCGCACGATCTTCCTGAAGATGTGCTCATTGCGTTGGTTGACCACCAGCTCAAGCTGGTTCTCCAGGGTCCCCCAGATTCGGACAAAGTCCTGGGTTTCCTTATGCCCCCATTGCCCCCCTCGACTGTACAGTCACATCCTATGGGCGCCCTCCGGGTCGCAGTCCTCCCCCTCCCCCTTCTCCTCCTGTTCCTGCTACTCCTCAGGCCCTCTGGCCCTCTCCTCTGGGGCCTCAGGCTCCCAGGCCCATTTTCATGTCTGCGGATCGTAAGGGGTGGTGGTGGTTTGTTACCACATTGCCGCAGCCCCAAGTCCTTCCCCCTTCCCCCCCCCGCCGGCCGGCCTGTCTGCCTTGGGGCCCCCATGCCACCTCCCCCCCTTTTGGCCCCTTACCCATTTACGGGGTGCCTCATCCCCCGGGCCGGCAGCAGGCACCGGGTCGGCCCATCCCGGCTGATGCTGCAGTTGCTGCTGCCCCTCCACTGCCTCCAAGTGCAGCACGATCACCTCCTCCTCTTCCTCCCTTGCTCTCTCTCCCACCGCTCTCCTCTCCCTTCTGCCTCGCTCAATCCTGCCATGTTCCCCTGCTGCCGGGTGCCCGTTAAATTTCCCTCCATGGCCTGTGTTGTTGCTGGTTGCCTGGCAGTGACGCTGCATGCTTTGTCCCCGGCTGGGAATCATTTTGCTTGATTCTAGCCAGTGGTTGCCATTCACACGTTACTTTTGTTTATTTCCCAGTGGTAATCGCATTGACCACACTTTTGGAGATGGTCTGGACTGGAGCTCTGGAAGCGTAGTTATTTTTGACCCCTGGTGGGAATTGTCTGTGGTGAACATCTGGAGCCCGCAAAACAGATGTTCAGGGCCCTTTGGCCCCACCACGGGATTGAGTGTGGTTCACTGTGGTTGACTGTGATCTCGTAACATCTGAAAATACCCATAGAGTTTCCCTTCATAAATGTAGTGAATATGCAGAGATCTTTGGTCTGATGATATTCTGTATTGGTTGTGCACATTACGCCATGTAAAAGCATAAACCTCAAACTTGTACAGTATGGGAATCTTTGGTTTAAAGCGAAATGTACTGTTACTTGTGATGGATTGTACTTGCTGTTTAGTTGGTCTTTTTATAGGTAAGAAAAAGGAAATGGGATGGAAAGAAAATGGTGAAGAAACCATGTCACATTAACATAGTGGAGGATCAGACTTCCTTTGGACATGTTTAGCTTCTTTATGGAGCACATGCAAGAGCCAGATTTTCACTGGTTAAATTACACTTAACATACATTGCTGACATGATTGCTATGAATCACTAGTAGCAGTATGAATTTCATTTTATGGACTCATAATAATAAGAACATAATAAATATTATTCCAAGTACTTTCTGTGCTCCTCATGCACAGTAGATGTTTTTGAAATCTCGTTATTTGGTGCGGGGGTGTCCCCCCATAAAGTACAAAAAGCTATAGAAAGGCTGTTAGCAATAATTCATTTTTCTTAAATGCCATTTTAAAAGCTGAAAAAGCATCTAAAAGTTCTAAAAGCATGCAAATCAATGGATATTTTCCTCCTACAGTTAATGTCCCTTCCTTAAAATAAGACTATTAGTCTCAACTACTGAACTCACAACCAGTTAAATGCATAACTAATGGAGAAAACTTTGGCCAACTTTTTCAAAATAAGCTCCCTAAATATACATTTCCAGTATGACCCGCCCAATGCCAGTGCTAACACTTAGCACTAGTGCAAGTCCCAATGAAGTGAGTGGAATTTATGCCAGTACTAAGAGCTAACATCAGTTATATGTCTTGAGGATAGTGCTTTTCATTGTCTTAATTTGGTGATCTGATTTAAGAAATCACTGCTTCTCCTGTATGTTTCTTCTGTATGTACTCCTTATAGAGTGATTGATACAGCAATCGCTGTATTTCAGCTATAACAGCAGCAGCATCCTGGAGCCTCAAAAGCAGCTTTGATTGGTCCATAACCAATTCAAATGCTATTTTCATGGGTGCTTCATAGCAACAGGATGGAGAAAGTCCACAATGATATAGGGCTGAAACTCAGTATTCGGTTTTAATTGGTTTCAGCCAAGCATCACAGTAATTGACTCGTTTTACCAACTGAATTTTTTTAGCTTTTAAAATGGCATTTAAGAAAAATGAATTATTGCTGACAGCCTTTCCATAGCTTTTTGTAATGTATGGAGGAAAATAAGTCAGAGAACCTGAGAAATGGACACATTATTTGGAACTTGGTACACTGTAATAGGGTAATGCTTACATGATGGTTACCTCCTACAACCCACAAAGAGAAGGAAAATCGATGCTCTGCTTTTATACTGTATGGGGGAATGAGTGGATATGTTGTACCAAAATACTGAATACCGAATACTACCTGTAACATGCCCATAAAGTATTTGTTGCATTATCAAGTAGCTACCAGAAACTCAAGCCCAATCCTTTACTACTCGGAAATATTTGAGAATAAATACTGTTCTACTCATTTCTGCCCTAAATTAGACGGAACTTAAACCAACCATGTTCACTGCAAATTTGATTTTATCAAAAATATAGGATCAAAAACCCTTTGGTTTAAGAGAGTAATTAAGGTGCTTTCAAATTCAGCCCTAATCCTGAAGAGCTAACATCAGTATTATATGCAACATTGCAAATTCAGGCCCCAGTCCTCTTCCCACCTATACATGGTGCACAAATAAGGCGGGAGACTTAACTTACAATTTCATCATCATCATCATCACATTTAATTTATACCCCGCCTCTCTCCATACGGACTCGAGGCGGCTTACAACCAAAGAAAATACAGTACTGGGTGTTTTCCCACGCAGGGGACCCAGAGAACATAAGACAATAAGCTAAGATAATATACAATTTAAAACTTTTCAAAACCACAAGAAAAATCACATAAAAATTACAAGAAAAATTACAAGAAAAATCCCCCCCCCCGAACTAACTAATATCCCAATCCATTACCTCCCCCACAATAACGGGGTAGGTCCCACAAACTGTCACTCCGTCCCCTGCTGCCACCAGGGAGAACCTAACAACCGCCACCCTTCTCTCACAAGGGGGAGGTGGCTCCATCAAGTCTGAATCATTTCCATGATTTACTAAGCATAGTTGGATTTGTAAGCACCTTAAAACCTCTCTTAAACTAAAGAATTTTTGATCCTATAATTTCCATAGTTTTTGAAATGAGAATAGACTACATTTCCCCCTCCTATCACAGTAGCAGAGTCGAAAAAATAGACTGTTTTTGATCTGGCCTGTAACGTGCCCTTAAAGAGCTTCAGAAGCCCATAAACTCTCATAATCACGATAAGACATCAGTCTGTGAGGAAAGATTTTTTTTTTTAGGTATTATAATTTTTTATTTTAAAATTTAAAAATTATTTTTCTTTCAAATTATTTTTACTTAATCTAGCCTATGTATTTTTGTCTCTATTTTATTTTATGTTTATCTATGTATTTAGCAATTATTTTTTTTATTTATGTATTTTAAATTATCCTTATCTATTTCTACTTTTAATACGTTTTTAAAATGTCTATTTAATTTAATTTATTGATTTATGATAACAGTAACATTTTCCTATTTCAAATTGGTGATTAACTAAGAGTGAAGACACATGAGATAGGGTGGGCACCCAATCCCCCACCTGCTCTGGGATGGGCAATTGCAGCCACCACACTTTGGGCCGGTGAGAGCAGGCCAACCATCTGCCCCATCCCCACTCCATGGGGAACCCGAGTGGACAGGTGGGCCACTGTCAGATGCCCCACCACACCCTAGGTGGACTGAAAAGCTGGCCACACGTATGAGTACCCAGCCCCGACCCACCCACCATCCACCGGCCATGACATGGCTGTGTAAGAAGGGAGAACGTGCCCACGACCAAGGGTGCCAGAAGACCTCAGAGGCATAAGGTCAGAGCAGCACAAGTCCAGTCACATGGGAGGCAGCCTATTAACCCAATTTGGGCAGCATTGCCCCACTTTGGGCAACGTTACTATGCAATGCATCTCTGGAGGACACATTGTGTGTCAGCCACCTGCCTGCCACAGGGTGGGGCTTGGGGAACATCTGGTGGCTACCAGTCATATGATCTTCTACATCATAGGGTAAGGCTGCACAATATGCATAACACTTCTCAAAGTGGGTTAGCATTTTGTTTGGCTTCACCCAACGTGCCTAGACATGAGATGGAAGAAGGAAGGAGGGACCTGTGGAGCATTTCCCTGCAGTGAAAGGGGAAGTATTGGGTACAGGCTCACAGATGCACATCTTCCATACATATAGCAGAGTGGGTCGGCAGCATTTGCTGAAACTGGCACAGTCAGCTGCTCCCATGTACCCTCTCCCTTTTCAAGGCCCAAACCCTCAGGTCCTGCCTTCTGGCCCAGCATCCAGAATGTTTATGCTGTTTTGTATATTTTTATATGAATATTTTATACATCGTAAGGTACCCCAAGCTGCCTTTGGCAGAAGGGAAGGAATTTCAAATGTTTTAATAAAATAAAATAAAATATAAATAAATCCCTCAAGGCCACTGCTCCTGGCTCTTTCCTCCCCTCTCCTGGTCCCAAATTCCTGTCCCCAACTGATGCAAGCCCCCTAGATCTGTGGAGCCTGGCGAGGTCTTGCAGTCTTCAGTGCCTCAACTTGGTCTCTGCAACAGTATGAGAAGTGGATCCCCAGTGGGGGGCAGCTGCACCCTGTCTGGCTGTGGGTGGGATGGGGGGAAAGAGATGAGCCCAGTCCTCTCCCACCACTTTCCTTACCTGCACCTCATAGTGTTGGTCTGCCTGGATACTCCACCATAACCCTGTCCAGTGAAACGCAGCTAATGCATCCCCAGTGATGGGCTGCATTTGCAGGGGAGAGTGCTTCCTCTATTAAAGTGACAGGGGCTGAAGGGAGTTTCTTCTGCTGCTGTTTGCCACTCCAGGGAATGGGGCTGGGCTCCTACCATAGCTCCTAACTTGACCTCTGCTCAACCCATGACCCTGGAGCACCCCTACATACCTCTTCTCCCCAGACAACCCATGGCCATAGAGCACCTAATGCCTCTTCCCCTGCCCAACACAGGGTCCTAGAATACCTCCTCTGTGCCCCCCTTCCCAAAGTAGAGCCTTTGTGCACCCCCACACTGCACATCTCCCCCAGCCCGCCCAGAAGCCCCACCAGTCCTCTCCCCTGCCAAAGGGGTGGTGGGAATCTAGAGCACCCCTATGCCTCTCCTCCACCTGACCCATGGTCCAGGAAGGCCCCTTCTGCACCTCTCCCTCCAGCCAACCCATAATGTTGGTTTTGACCTATAAAGCTCTATACGGCCTGGGCTCTGCCTACCTGCAGGACCTCCTCATGCCTTGGGCCTTGGTGCAGCCTCTGAGGTTTACTGGGGGTGCCCAACTTGAAGTGCTCTGGGGGTAATTTCAGACGTGCAGGGCCCAGAAGTTCAACACGCTGAACCCTGGACCGGGATCCGGCTCAGATCCCGGTCAGTGATTAAGCCGTCCATCCTTTAGACAGGCTGGCTTCCATCACACTGGGGAACATGAGGGGGTGGGGCTATGCAGCGCAACGTGTGGACACATAGCCCCACCCCCTCATGCTCCCCAGGACACCTGCCCTCAGGAAGACAGGTGGGTGCAGCAGCCAATGCGGTCGCTGTGCCCAATCCCATACCACGGTCGGGGCCACGATCTATGATGGGCCAAGGTAACAGAAATTACTTTTGGCCCATCATGGATTGTGTTCAAGCAAACAAAGGTTCTGGGGATGGGGCTGGCACCATCCTCAGAACCATGGTTAGCTTTGACTCCCACCAGAGATTCACTGTGGTGAACATCTGGCGGGGCTCAAACGGACGTGCACGAGATCATAGCCACCACCCTGACTCCACTGTGATTCAGGGTGGTTGACTGTGATCTTGTCATGTCTGAAATTACCCTGGGTGGCAAAGATGGGAAGGGCATTCTCAGTGGCCGCACCTAGACTGTGGAATTTCCTCCCGATGGAAACTCGTCTGGTCCTAGACCTCCTCTCTTTCTGAAGACAGTGTAAAACCTGGATGTTCCACCAGGTCTTTGGTAGAGGAGATGGGTAAGGGTGGAAGGGAGCTGGAGGGAGGGTTTCTATTTCAACATTTAAAATGAGTTTTTATGTAATTTTATATTATCTGTTTGAAATATTCTATATCGTGTATTTTTTATACTTTGAATGTGAGCCGCCCTGAGCTGCCATGTGAGCAGGAGGGTGCAGGCTAGAAGAAGGTCTAAATAAATAAATAAATAAATAAACAAACAAACTCTTCAGTGTCTCCCCTCATCCACCATGTTGTTAATTTTCAGAATTCTATGTCACTGTTCATCATTCTCTACTATTTCTGGGTGTTAAATGTTCAGAATTTTTCAGGGCATTTTGGAAATTTCTGATACGTACCGAGAATGTTTGGAGGTTTTTTTAAGGACTTTCAGACAATATTCAGAATTATTCAGACCCTTTGGGAACTTTTAAAATTCACCCAGTCCTTGATGGAGAAACCAGGCCACCCTCAAACCTGTTCCAGTGTTCTGTGAATGCACTGCATAAGTTCACTGGTTCACTCTCTCCATAATATAACATGAGACCTACAAAACTGTGAAACTTAAAAATTAAACAATCTATTTTAAAAACCTAAACTAGAATGTTCACTTGAACTTTCAATGTCCCCCAAGGAATAACCTGAAACACACACACACTTTCCTGCATCAACTCATCCTGGTCTAAAAACCCTCCAAAAAACCAGTTCTTTCTATGATATTCAAACTCATATAACTCAGCCATTTCTCTTCCATTCTGTCTGATATTTGGACAGATTTTACCTCTCACCCAGCAATCCTCCCTGAAAAATTTCACAATGATAGGATAAATCATCTTGGTTTTATAAGAAGTAGAATCTCCATGGTTTTAACAGCGAGTTCAAACTGCCTTAACTAGAGCCACTCCCACTTCACATTAATTAGGATCTTATAAGGCATATTATTTCTCTTAGCAACTTGCATCAACTATCAAACTCTGCCAAGCAGATACATCAGTCTGCTTCAGACTTAATAGGTAACAGCTGTATCTGTTAGGGGTGTGCATTTTTGAATAATTTAAAACATTATTGGTTTATGTTTTTATAATAATAAATGAAAATGCCCATTTTTGTTTGTTATTAAAAATGAAAAACATAAAAAAATCAATGACATAAATCCAAATGTTTAAATTTCCATGCCATCACAAAGTGCTTCCAACAGTGCCTTTCTGACACTGTCCCTTCCTCAAACTTGCTGAGAGTCCCCCAGGGTGGCAGAAATATCAGCCAGAGATTGGTACACAGCAGCTGTGTAGAGGACAGAGAAAATCCTGGCATGCAGTGGGTGCTGGGGACTGAAGCAGCCAGGCACTTGCACAGGAGGAGACAATAGTCCCCCAGTATGGCAAGGCTTCAAGGTAAAGAGAAAGCCCCCCAGGAGTCAGAATGTCAGTGTGAGATTAGCACGCAGCAGGCAGACACAGGCGAGAAGATTACTTAGGCAGCTTTCACACCTGTGCAAACAGGCTGTTAGAAACTCGGGAGAGGGGATGCATATGCACATCAGGTTTGTCTTTGATCAGGTGGGAATGCCCTGAGGTGGGTGATTGATGCTTTTTTGTGTGTATACAAAGGCGATTGACTGAGCTGCAAAATCTAGCAAAACGTTGACTATTCCCTCTATTAAAATTCCACTTTACCTTGAATTCTTTTAAAATCAGCTCTTTTACATAGTTTGTACACATTATTCAGAAATTCATAATCCTAATGTTGTTTCACATTTTATAGTTCTATGAGAACTCTTGGGAAATGGTACAAGTAAGCCTGGAAGCATGTGAAATCTCTGTGTAGCAGGACCCTACCCTCAGGGGTCCTCACCCGGGGTCATACAATGGGAGAGGGTGCCCTGTTTCCCCAAGAACCTGCCAGAGTCAACATGATCCCTTTTATACCAAGTTTATTTACCATATTCACAGGTTTTCTACAATACACAGGATTGCACCATACAGGATTTCTATAACCCATGCTTTACAGCCCCCCCCCCTGTGATTTTTGTGGGCACACAGGTCCTTTTATGATCTGGGTCCTTGCCCTTCTCTGGGCTTTGGTCTAGCACGTCCCCTGTTGAGGCTTTGCCTCCTTTCTCAGTCCTGGGCTTATTGGCCTTTTAATATCCTTAGCCTCTGCCAGGCTTTACTTCCCTTCTTCAGGATCATGCAGCCTCTTGTTCCTTCAGGCATCCCCGGAGCTCTCCAGGCATCCCTGACTACTCACAATCTCTTTGGACCACAGTGTAACAACAGCAACTCTCTCCCGGCGTCCAGGAAATCTCTGGGTTATGCTTCCAAGCAGTGCTCTCCTTCTGGTCAGGATGATCCCAGCTGCAGCTGTGTACATTCTGTTTGGCCAGCCCTTTCAACCTGGCTGCTGAACAGAGCTACCAATCAGGGCAGCCTAGGCTAGCCAAGCCTTTCCTGGCTCCACCCTGTCTCATCAGCTGCTCTCCTCTTGTTGACTCACTGCCAGCAGCTTTTATAACAACTCACAGCTATCAGCATTTCCCTAATCAAAGCAGACAGCCTCTACACACAGCCAGCCCCGCCCTGGTCAGTTTCATGCAACTTTCCCTTCTCGCTCATGGCCTCAGCCACCATGGCTAGACAGGGCTCTTAAAGAGCCAGCGCTCAGCAGTTTCACACCACTTGGAGCAGGGACAGCACCGAGCCTCCCTGCTATACTCTGTTCTTGGATGTTTTCAAAACCCAGCTTGATAGGCATCTGTCTGCCAGTGGCATAAATTTTCCCAAAACTTTGTTGGGACTTTGGGAAATGGCTTGGGGGAGGGGGGAGAAGGGGGGGCATAGGGAAACTCCACCTGACTCACCAAGTCCTTGCAGAGGAGAAGATGAAGGCTCTCTTCCCAGGGACAGTGGCTGAGTACTCGCCTCCCAACAGCTGGGTGTGGAGGCTGAGTCCAGGGACAGACAGTGTAAAGCTGTGGCTGCAACTGAATAGTGACTCTCACACACCCTGAGGGTGTCCTGTGTGGGAGAAGTCAAACCCTGTGCCTTCCCTTCTGTCCCATGGAAGGGGGATGGAGCAGCCCCATCCACCTGGCTGAAAATGTAGTGGGGGATGGGGCTATTGCCATTTCCCATACCTCCGCATTTGTGGGGGACATGTCCCCTACGTCCTCCACAATAATTATATCCATGCTGTAGGCAGAAGAGGACTCTTGAAGTCCCTTTCAACCCTACAATTCTATTATTATGTACGCTGCATTAACAAAGCTTCTCCTTCTCTTCTTCTCTAAGTGCTTGAGTATTTTCAACTTTAGATCTGAATATCTCCTTCTCTATGTAGAGTCACCTTTAGCTTCCCAGCTGAACTACTGGTTTTAAGTATTCACAGACAAAATCATCAGTGTGTTCTTGTGATCTTTCCTTCATAGCTTTGCTAGATAAAAGCAGAGTCTCCAGTGATATCATTGTAGAATCAGCTGCTTCAGAGACATCGTTCCTTCACAAGATCAACCAGTTCCCTTGGGGAGTGGTTAGCTGCCATGAGCAAACCATGTCCTTTAAGCTGCCCCCACTGATTGCAAGTAGTACTCCCTTGATCTTTCCTATTGGGATTTTCCCAGCAATTTGATTTTCCCTTAGTGGCATACTGTTGTAATATATAGGCAGACAAAAGGAGACAGAAAAAAAAATGAAAGTCCTGATGAAAGGAACTAAAATATCCGTAGTCCTACGGTAGCTAACCGATTAAAGATCCCCAAGTACAAGCAGAAAGGATGACATGTAAGGCAGGGGAGCACTATATAAATATTATTATTATTATCATCTTACCTAGCATTCTATCAACTATGTTTGTGTTTTTTTTTGTTAAATATAAAATAAAAATATAAAAATAATACTCCTCGGAGACTGAGCTAAAATGAAAATTTTATCTTGTGGAACAAAGTGTCTCTCTGTTTTCTTTAATAATGGGTGTTTTGACACACACATTTCTCCTGGATGGTTGCTGTTACATCCTGAACTTTCTGTGTCTAAATCACTCGCCCAGATCTTAAACATCTGTATCTTTGAACTTCTGCGTAGAACTTCTCCCAGAACCTCTCTGTGTAAAAAGTTGTCCTGGTAAACTGCTTTGCTCCAGGCTGCTGTGGTCACTTGGTTTCCATGGCAGCCTGTCACATCTACAGCTGTGGCTACTTTAGGCTGCCTCAGGGCAGTGTTTGTATGAAGAATGCATCCAGGAACTGCCTCAGGGCAGTGTGTGTGTGAAAAATGAACTTGTGGACTTGTAAACCCATAAGACTGAAACATCTGGAACTGTAATGTGTGTGTAAAAATGCCCATTAATAAGGCATCTCAGGACATGTACATTCTGCTAGCTACATGTTCAGAGGAAGTCCATTTTGCATACTAAACCTGCACATACAACCAATTGAATTTACATGCATAAACTCCATTTTGCATGTGACCAGAGACACATTTAGAGAATTTGGCCCAGTATATCAAAATAATATTGTTCTACTCACCTTCCTTCTCCCTGACAACTTTTCACTTTAATTTAGAGTTTTCCCTGATCCTCTTTTTCCAATTCATCTCTTTCTGGCACTAGATCATTTGTTACTCCCCATTTCTCTTTTTCTGGTACTTCACTCCATCTAATCATTGGTTTTCTTCTTGGTCTTCTTTCTTCTACCTGTAACCCTTTTGCCAATGACGTCTGGGGCAAGATGGGCTGGGTTACCTTTTCAAGGGGTTGGCACAACTAACACAGTGGCTCAAGCCACTGTCTGGGACATTAAATTTTACGGGGCAGACTGGCAGGCTGCTACTCTTCCCCACTTGCAAGCATGCCAGCTAGGTTCTGAACAAAGGAGTTTTACTAAAAGTTAGGAATGAATGAAGTATTAGCACAAAGGAACATATGGTAGTGAAAAAACTTCCTGCACATAAATCTCACCCTCTGAGCAAGATTCTGTTCTCACAGCAAAGAGTCACAGTTCTCAGTTCCCAAACCCCATCACTCCACTCATGGTTTTTTTCTTGTTCAGTTCACAGAACCCTGGTTGTCCCACGCAGGTGGCTGCTGCTCTTTGTTGCCAGCATCCTCAGACACACCTCAGTAGTCATTGCCTCAACCTGGCTGAGGGAGGCTGTTCCTCATGCACTGCTGAAGTTCCCTATTGCCATCTTCACGGGACTCTGGGAGCCTGCCTCCTGTTTCAGAAAATGAGTTCAGCAAGGGGCTGGATCAGAGGGGTTTACCAGGCTCATTTCTCTGATGCTGTCCTCTGGAAACCTTGGAAGCTCACCTCCTGACCCAGCAAGTGATTTCAGCTAAGGGCTGGATCGGGGGGAGGGGGGGGCTTACGAGGTCCAGTCATCCCATGCAGGCTGCTCTCTCTGGCCATCCCACACTGGCTGTTTTCTCTGGTGCTTTCAGACGCCATGGTCTCTGCATTGCAGACCTGTATGTTGTGCATATGTTATTTCCACTTAATTCATGGGCTTTATAAATTGGGAAACCCCCCTTTAGAATCACTGCAGGCTTTCCTAGGCCCAAACTCCCCATATTTGAGGTTCTCTGGGCTATATATTTTACATCAGGACTTCTTGCACTCATGTTGTAATTTCAAGTTTATTTGTGTACATCATGTTTTGGAGGCCAAAGCAGACAACCCAAAGCATGGAGCCCTGTTATATTGCACCATCTGCATTTTCCTAGATCTGGCCCTGAATGTTGCTCAGAATTCCTATCTACCTGAGTCTTAACATAAATTCTCTCTTGTACACTAATTTGTTCCATCAGAGAACATATTACTCTTTTGACTTTTATGGTAGGGGTTTTTTTTTGTTTTTTTTTTAAAAGAGCTCCATTCTGTTATTGAACTTAAAGTCAAAAACTTAGAACAACCTAATAGTCAGCAAGCATATTCTTAAGGCAAATAAGTAATGCACAGCTAAAAGCAACCAAACAGCCAATGTTCCCCATGTAAAGGGAAGATAAACTTCATATAATATGATCAGTGCCCAAATTTTACAATGAATGTTTTTCTGACCTTGTGAAATAACATCATTTGTTACCATTAAGCTGCTGGCAGAAATTTTTCAATGGCAGCTTGCATTTTGCAGTTCCAGAAGAACGATTTAGAGTGCAGCGTATGCGTTCCGTTTCTACTTGGCTGACAATTAATAGGTTAAAGAAGCTCTAACCTTTTCAGGGAACCTAATTTATAGAATACTCTGACAACAAGCCTGGCGACATATGCAGAATGAAAATGTGTTTGAGGCATTGCTTAGCCTTTTCTGTAAAACGGCTCATTAGAAGATCCCATTGTCTTTCATTAGGGATAAATGCGTTCATTCAAAAGGTGACTGTCATTCGTTCAAATCACTGACACTGTAATAGCAATATTATGTTATTACTAATAATATGGTAGAATAACAGATGGCCTCCTTATGGGAGTGTGTTTTTGGTTTTAACTTATGACACGGTAAATATTTTGCTTGCTAATTCATGACAATCAGTTTGATGCTGCTTCAAAGTAGTTTAAATTTGAGAGTCTAACCCTGTGTCGATTGAGTTCTATTTGTGAACAGGAACGTTGCCATATAGGACCAGATTAACCTGCTCTGGTCCTGGTGTCAATAATATTTGTGGAACCCACATTAAGCAGCAAGAACTAAAACTTGTGTAACCACTGGCTTCAAATACCGGATTCAAACTCACTGTGAAATGACTTCCTCCATATGGTCTCAGCAGGGATGTAGCTTTCATAGGAACAGGAGAGACATTTATCTCAGGGACCAAGTTGGGGTGGGGGGCATAGTGACCAACATTGGAGGCCTCACAAATCCTGTCCTCTTGTGGTTCAGCCAGGCGGAGACTGAGCAGAAGAGAAAGGTTTCCAGTATGTGGTGCATGTGGGAGCCACCCCGTGGGTGGTCCAGGAGGAGCAAGCACCAGCAGCAGGAACACGAGGCAGGCAGTGTGTCCGCAACGTCCAAAGCTCAGTCACAACAAGCGGAGGGAGGAAGAGGTGCTGCAGTGTCAGGAGTGGGATGGGACAGGGGAGAGCATGGTGATGTTGGGGGGAGAGGGGGGGGAAGAGTCAATTTCTGGGTCCATTCCAACGTAGCTATGCCCCTGGATCTCAGGATCCACCTGTTGCTGCTGCCAACCCTTTCCCCCTTCTAGTGCAGCTGAACTGTGGATCTGGAATCATGGAAACTTGGTGTTGGCCATCATAAAGGTTGATCCACCCCTGGAGATAAAACAGCCGAAGGGGATCCAGAACTCTCTGGGGAATATACCCATTGACTTTGATGGCTACTCTCTTCATGTGAACTGTGGAATAGCATGTTGACCTTGATCATGAGTATGGTTGTATCTAAGTGTCCATTATCATCCATGTGAAGTCAGAGGTACCCTGGAATACAGAAGAGTTAAGGTGCCTGAAGTGGAAGGATAGGCAGTAAGAGTAACAAGACTCTCATCTCTTGCTGAAGGCAACAAATTATAGCATCAGGTTTTTTTAAACAGATCATGTTGTGACTATGCCATGGTGGAGGTGGTGATGGAGAAGGCACAGATGAAGAACATTTTCTTCTACAGTGCTACAGTGTAGGAGGGAGCAGGCTAGCTGGGATGCATGACCTTTAAGGTAGCACCCACATGGGCTTCAGGAGTTATCTGAGGCTCAGGGGAGTAAAGGAGAGCATCTGATGCCTCACACCTGAGTTTGGCTGTGGCTGAGTCAGCCTAAGATAAAGCCTGAGCAGTAGACAGAGTTGCTTGGAAATCGTGAGAACAGACTGGGAGAGGCTTATATTTGGTTTGAGGAAGGACAGTGCCCAGCCAGAGGGGTTAGGATAGAAGACAGAGCCTTATGCCTCGGAGAGATGGATTTTGTATATAGGAAGTGAGATAAAGAAGTACTGTATCATAAGAAATGCCATCTTGGGTCAGACCAATGGTCCATTGAGCCCAGCACCTGTCTCTAACAGTGGCCAATCTCAGTCGTTTTGAAGAAGTACCCAGCAGTTCACAATGGACCAATCCATTCCCTATTATTCACTTCCAGCTTCTGACTGTAAAAGTTTACATTCCCCAAATCTACCTGGCTAACAGCTGATAATGAACCTATCCTCCAGAAAAATGTCCAACCCTTTCTTAAACACAGTTATGACCACATTGACCGTGACAATATAGTCTTGACCACATTGTCTGGCAACAAATTCCACAACTTAATTGTGTATTGAGTGAAAAAAAAAACTTTTAAAATTTGTTTGAAACCTGTTAGTTTCATGGAGTGTCCTCTAGTTCACGTACTATTTGAGAGGGTAAATAATGATTCCCTATTAACTTATTCCACACTACCCATGATTTTATAAACTTCTGTCCTATTCCTTCCATCATATCTTCTCCAAACTGAAGAACCCCAACTTATCCAGCCTCCCTTCATAGGGGAGTCGTTCCATACCCTTTATCATTTTTGTTGCCTTATTGGGACCTTTTCTATTTCTACCATATATTCTGTAAATAAAGGACACTTGGAGTTGAGATTCCTCTGTGAGTGTGACTCTTTGGATTGCATCCTGTGAGAACTTACCCAGGTAGCACCTTGACCCTGTTACACACAACATCTGCAAGGTGCTGTTCATAAGAACTGTTCTGGGTGGTGAACAGCCTAGTAAATCTAGATTGAATTTGCCTGGAGACATAGGGTAATTTCACACATTATTTGGCCCCGGACCGGGATCCGTTTCATATCCTGAACAGGAATCAGTATGGCTGTCCTTTAGACATGTCAGCCTGATTCCTACAGGGGATCGGGGAGGGGGCAGGGCTGCATGGCATGACGTGCGACCGCACAGCCCCGCCCCCCGTTCTCCCCCGGCTGCCCACCCTCTGGGAGACAGGCGGGTGCAGCAGCCAATCTGGCCGATGAGCCCGATCCCACATCGTGGTCCTGGCCATGATCCGGAATCAGCCAACGTAACAAAAGTTATGTTTGGCTGATTCCGGATCTTGGTCCAGCTAACCACAGTTCTGCACCTCTGGGCAGCTGGAGGTCCAGAACCATGGTCAATGTGATTCCCCATGGTGAACATCTGGCAGGAACCACTGTGGGTAACTTTAGATGTTACCATACCGGGGCCACCACAGGGGGTTCACTGTGGTTGACCGTGGTATCGTAACACCTGAAATTATCCATAATCATGTATTGTCCAGTATGACAAGTTTGCCACCTATTTTGTGGACAACATTGTTCATGTTCAGTTGTTTGATTAGAAAGCTGGAGTTTAGATTTTGGGAGTCTTGGCCTTCTGTTCATATGGATCAATTGCCATTAGTATTGCCCAGGAATTTAGAGGAGGTGCTTTGAGGAATATATGAAACTGGTTGCAAATTAGATCTGTTCCTGTCCTGGTTAGTGACATACAACTGGAAGCAACTGGGTCCATTGCTGGCTGTTCTAGTCTGAAGAAACTCTTGAGAGGTGCTGGAACTGAGCAGAGGGGTCAGTCCAAGCAAGTTCCAACTATGTCACCACACAAGGCCTCATGGGTTGGCAGTCTCCACTGAGTCCATGAACAAACTTCAAATGACAACATGACAGTGAGAATAAATATGGGCCCACAAGGCATCAAGAGCAGGAATGGAGTCATGGGGTTGTTTTTACCTGACACTCCCATAGCTGTTATCACCCATCCGCCTACATCATGTGGAAATCCGAACATTCACTCACTTACCATCAGCTGTCCGCTGAGCATCCCGAGGCTGTCTCCCTGCCGTGGCCATTCTGCCGCTGGAGGATCCCGCGGAGCACCTGCGGAGAACGAGGAGTGTGGGGGGTCTGTAGGGAAGGGAAACTGATATTCTTTCCCACCCTCCACCCTTCCCCCCTCCCTTGCACCGGCTACTGGAAGTGCCCGAGGGCACTTAAAAGAACTGACCGGCGACTGCATTCGAGTGCAACATTCACTCACTTACCATCAGCTGTCCGCCGAGCATCCCCTGAGGTTGTCTCCCTGCCGCTGCCATCCTGCCACTGGAGGGTCCCACAGAGCACCTGCAGAGAATGAGAAGAGTGGGGGGTCTGTGGGGCAGGGAAACTGACATTCTTTTCCCCGCTCCCCCTTCCCTCACACTGGCTACCGGAAGTGCCCGTGGGCACTTAAAAGAACTGACTGGCAACTGCGCCGCAGGCCACAAGCTGTCATCTGCGAGCCAAAGGGCTGCGGCCAAAGCGTGTGGCCCTTTGGGGCCCTTCAAGGTTCAGAGGGGGGGAAAGCTTTTTGTGTGTGGGGGGGAAATAGTGGAGGGAGATAGTAGAGTGTGTATCATTGGTATTAATAGCAATAGAGAGATGAGGGTGGTATTGGAGGAGAAATAGATAGTGGCAGCATTTCTGCCGAACCTTCATCCCCCTGGTGAAAATGAGAATGAGGGGATATGGAGGGGGCTTTGATGACATCTAGGGAGGATGATAAAGGGGGGTGTCCTTGGCTGTGTCCCTGGGGTGGGGTTGGGGATGGAGATGGGAGAGGAGGAGGAGCTAGAGGAGTTGCAAATGATCACTGATGTAGGGTTGGTGGGACCACCTCCCCCTGGTGGGAGAGGGGTGGAGGTGGTCAGGTATTCCCTGGTGGCCACAGGGGATGGTTGGAATGCAGTTGGGACCTACCCCGTTGTTGTAGGGGAGGTCATGGAGTGGGATGTCAGGTGAGTCATATGGGGGGGTGTATCTTTTGAAATGTATCTTTTGAATTGTTTTGTGAATGCTATAAATAGTTTATTATGTTAGAAATTGTATATATTGACTTTGGGCCCCTGTGTGGAAAATCCAAGAATGTATTACCTTTGTAAGCCACCTCGAGTCCTTTGGGAGAGAGGCGGGGTATAAATAAAAAGTGATATGATATGATATGATATATGATAAGATAATAACATCTCCCTTTCAGAGGGTAGGTTGGCAGATGGACAGGACACCCATAATTTGTCAATTGTCTGGTCTCTGTTTAAGATCCAACTCTTGATGTTGATTCCCTAGCCAGTTATCATCCTGTACTTAAACTTCCATTTTGGGAAGAGATGGTTGTTTGGGTGGTTGCCTGCAACTTTAGGCACATCTGGCTCCTTTTTTGATTCCTGGACATCTGCCAGCTTGGCTTTTCTTCTGGGGGTGCTGTTTCCCTCATCAAGGGAAATTTTATGACCCCAGGTCTTATTAAATCTTTGGTGACCTTTGATACTGTTGATCATGGAGTGTTGAGGATTTAACTGCTTGACCTGGCCGGTATTGGTGGACTCACACTAGATTGGTTTAGCTTATTTTTCACAGGTAAGTCTCATGGGTTGGTGTTGGATGGCTGTTCATCATCTCCTGGGGACCATCACTATGGAGTTCTCCAGGGTTCTGTACTTTCTCCTTTCCTGTTTAACTTGCTATTTGAAGTCACTGGGTGAGAATGTTCATCTATTTGGAGTAAGGAACATATCTGAGTGACACCCAACTCTGTCTTTCTTTGCAGTCTGATCTGGGTCTTGCAGTCTCAGTGCTTACTGAATGCCTGTGCAGTTTTGGACTGGATGAGTGTGAGCCAACTGAATTAAGACAAGACTGAAGTGTCATTGGTTGACATGTATTGAGATACAGAGAGGATGGGGCACCTCTCATTGATGGCATTTGACATCCTTTGGTTACACAGTAGGGTGAAATGGATTGATTTTTCCACACCCATGGATTTTTTCTGCAGAGATGAAACAGCCTGAGGACATCCAGTGCATTGAACACATTGGGTGTTTTTAAACAGACATGGAGGAAACCCCCCATCGGAGCTGCTCCAGGGGTACACCCCTGTGTGCACTTGCTTCCAGACCCACACGGCTGAGCTTTAGATGGATTGTGACAGCTCCACTTTAGATGGATTCAGTGGGTTCCCCTGGCTGTGGTCCACCTATGCAATGCACTCACCACCACATACCATTTAGTTGTGGGCAGTTGCCTGACACTCTAGGCTGGCACCTGCAACTCTATGGTGTTTCTGAGGCAATGGCCGGTTGGAAATGCAACTGCAACGTGGGTCTGCCGAGCAGATGGATATCAGCTGTAGTCCAGGCCAGTGCCCTGGGATTGGCCACTCTTCTCTACTGGCAGCACCCCGGATGTTCTGGAGTACCACCAGCGGGGTTGGCCAACAGAAGCAGAGCCTGCTCCACTTCAACATCTGGTGGGCTGCCTTCAGACAGACCAGCCAGTCTGGGGATGAAGCAGGCTGGCATTGCCACCCCTGGAGCTGCTGTCCATCTGTTTACATCAGTTGTGTCAAACCTCTGCTGATCTGTTTTGACTGGAAGGGAGAGGGGAACCAGAGCCATCTCTGACACCACTTCCTCTGTGCAACTCCCTTTTGCACATGCATAGTGGACAAAAGGCCTTTGGGTTCAGAGCAGAAGGTCTGCAAAATGGTGCTGTTCACAGGGAGTTATCCTGTGTGCGGTGCCATTTTGAGCATGATGCCACACAGATTTGCAACAGCTTTTGTGATCTTATCCACAACAAATGGACTCCAACAGCAGGCTCTGGACCCCAAGGCTCATATAGCAGTGACCTCGATTGCCAGGGGGAAGCTTCAGATCATCTATATTTACTTTTATATAAAGTTAATCACAATTATGTAAGCTTTAAAAAAAGTCATCTCCTTAAGTATGTTAGCTTGTATATTGGCATAGTGATAGAGCACAGTTGCACATTAAATGAAGACTTCGGGTGTTAAAAAATGAGACTCTTCCCATGATGGCCTGCTATGGTTCACCTGGCCCATAGCCTTACCTGCATTTCTGTTAACGGGCTGTCAGATGTGGGCCTACTACAGCCCCCGACCACTGGCGACCAGGTAGGCAGCTGCCCAGGAATCATTGGTCTGGAAGGAAGTGGACCCACAGTCCAGACCCAAGGATCACCCAGGCAGGCCATAGCAGGAAACAGAAAAACAGTGTGTTTTTTCACACCACCACCCCAGCCCTGGAAAGGGGACCGGCCCAGGCGGCCACCATGGCTGCCTGTTATTGGCAGCCATGGCTGTTCATTATGGATGGGCTCTGGACACAGTGCAGAGATGGGTCCAGCTAGTCTCATGCCTCTTCTGCCTCCCCTCCCCAGTTGATTGGCAGAAACATTTGTTCAGTTCCTTCACCTGACACAGCTTGGAGTGGTCCTGACATGTAGTCGGTGTTGAGGTACTAGTATGTAATACAATGTGTGTTCCTCCACAGAGGCCTAGTTCTGTCCTTACCTATTCACTTTCTCTACAGCTGTAACTCCACTGAGTTTGATGAAATTATTACTGATCTATGTCATAGGAAGACAGAAAAGAATCAGGGCCAAGTCATTTTGACCTTTTGCTAGGAAAATAGAAAATGCTAGCTTCAATTTAGAAATGAGAAGTTTGACATTTTAAGTTATTGACTTCTTTTTAAAAAAGCCCACCTCAGTCTGAATAGTACCTGGTTGTTTTAAAAACATCTAGTGTCACCCTTTCCCTCTTCTATCTCACAGTCCTAAAAACAATGTCCTTGGAGGAGTATGTGCTCAAGAAATACATGCAATAAATTCTATGCGCACTCATTGTAACAGGCTCTGCAGTCAGAAGTGAAGCGAATGAAATCTTAACTTCCATTCATGAGCATGAGGCAGGGTTTCTTCTTCCTTGCCAGAGAAAATAGTCTTACTTCCATTGTGAAAAAGAAAAAAACAAAAATGACAAAAACTAAACACTTTAGCTCCTAGCAGTTCTATCACTAAGATTCAAACTCAAAGTAGCAGATACTGCAAAAAGTCTGAAATGATGATAAACCTGAGATGATACTGTGGCTGAATTGTTTAAAAAGTGTAAGGGTGAGAACCAATTATTTGGGGAAAGTGAGTGCTATGCAGAGGAATGGGAGTGACTGCTCTCTTCCTTCACCCTTTTGTTTGGAAGCAAAATTCTGACCTTCCATCCTGCCATCATGAATAGTTTTTTAAAAGCTCTGTGCCTAGCCATGTGTAATGACTTTCTCTCGAATAGTCAGAATGGTATTCCCAAAGGGCTCAGTCTTGCTTGGGTGCAGATGAGTGCTCTCTGAGTATAGCTGGTCAGATTTATTTTGTAAGATACATTATTTGGCCAAATTCTTTGGTTTTTAAATAATTTCTTCGCTGATATATTTTAAAATATTTTTTTGGCAGGATTCAAGCATCCTGAGAGCTGATCAACACTGTTTATCAAAAGGCATTTCCTGATATGTAATACAATTATTTAAATATTAAAATTAAATATCTTATACCGTCTCTTAAAATGTTCAGTTAATTCAGCCTCAGTACAGAGAGGTATTGAGTAGGTCTGATGATTGGGATATTTTGTTGATTTGTTAACCTGCTGCTGTGTCCTTATCAAATTAAAGAACAAGGAAAGCAGTCAGCAGGACTGACTCTAACTATCCTGTCATTCAAAACAAAAAAAAACCTTTGCCTCCAACTCCTCCAACTCCTGGAGCTTCCCAGTAAGTCTTTCCAAAGAGCCCTACCTGGCTCTTGTCTTAAGGCCAGGCATGCTGGAACATCAGTGGACATTCAGGGGTGGCAAGAGCTGCTGCTCTTTGCAGCTAGAGTCCTGGAGCTGCTCAGGGTCAAAATGAATAGTTTTTGTTGTCACAAGAAATGTTCAGGTTTCCAAAAAGTCAGCCAAATAATCAGCTGGTGGTTTTGGCCCCAAACAGGTATTTACGTATCTATTTTTTTCAGTTTTATTTACTTGTTCTCCCTTGTTATAATCAGCCCAGATATCCCCCAGGCTCCCAAATTCTACCCACTGCCATGCCATCGTGCAGCTAATTAAAATGAAAGGAAATATCAAAATTAATAAAGAAAAACAAATGACTAGAAAGGAGTATTTGTTCCAGGCAGTGAAGCAGCAAGCAAATATCATTCTGTAGTCACTTTATCAGGTGAGAAGAGAGACAAATATGCCAAATTCATCAAATTTTGCTGAGGGTATTCATTTCCATATGACTGCTGGAGAAGAACTGCTGTCCTTACTCCTCCTTGTGATTCAAATTCTGAACCCTAAGAACCACCCCATCTGGAGCAGGGCTGGATTAGGTTGTGCCCAAAAAAGCCCCCTGCGTCAGGCCCAAGCCCAGGGTGGGACTGGAACAGTTGAGTTTGGGGCCTTGCTCAAGGATTGTATGCCCCAAATAAGTCATGGTATGTTGAGAAGCAAGCTGTCAGAAATAAAAGCTTTACTATTGGCAACCATAAGCATTCAAAAATCTTGAATCGGGTTAAAAAGCATGAGGTTGTTTGGGTTTTTTTCTTTTTGTAATTAGGATTGTTCTTATTTGCCACTGGATGTGGGACATGAAATATATTTCATAACATATGTCACAAGTCACATAGACATGGCCCTGAAATCACTGTCCCAGCACTGGGCATTACTTGCCACCATCTCAGTCTGCACTGGGGTGAAAGAGAGGTAATGCTCAGAGCCTAAGGGCACATCATTGCTCAGTCAAGTAGAACAGGGCAATCCAGATTTAGTATACTCATTTTCCTCTGCGTTCCTTGCTTCCACTTATCGGTATCTGTAAGGCACCTAACATGCATCATTCATCCATCATCATCATCAGTTTTCTAGATCCCTCATAGTGCAGCTTTCATCTGGGCTATGGCACTGAGAGTGCGCTTGTGGCTTTGGTCGATGACCTTCACTGTGCATTAGATCAGGGTCTCTTGACTCTGCTGATTCTATTAGCTCTATCAACTACTTTTGATACCTTTGATCATGATATATTGGTGATTCACCTGCGGGACCATTCTCAAACTGCGGGAACTGTTCTCGAATGCTTCCGCTCATTCTTGGCTAGAAGAACTCAGCGAGTGGTGCTCGGAGACCATTTTCCATATCCCCAGGACCTCTTGTGTGAAGTCCCGCAGGGTTCCATTCTGTCCCCTCTCCTGTTCAGCATGTATATGCAGCCATTGGGCAAGGTTGTGGGGAGCTCTGGAGATCGTTGACATCAATATGCTAATGACACTCAACTCTATCTCTCTTTTACATCCGACCCAGACCCCGCAGTCTCGGTGCTTACACGATATCTGGCGGCTGTGGAGAATTGGATGAGGGTGAGCCAACTGAAGTTGAATCCCGACAAGATGGAGATGATGCTAGTGGGGAAGGTGATGGGTGTGGTGTCCCCCATCATTGATATAGTCCGCCCCCCTAGTTCGTCAGTTCAGAGTCTGGGAGTGCTCCTTGATGCATAGCTTCATCTAGATGCCCAGGTTGGAGCTATGGCAAGGAGTGCATTCTGCCAATTACACCTGGTGCAACGACTTCAGCCATACGTCTCAGACTCTGACCTGGCCACAATCTTCCATGCTTTCATCACCTCAAGACTGGACTATTATAATGCACTCTACGTGGGGCTGCCCATGGTGACAGTTTGGAGACTGCAGCTGGTACAGAATGTGACAGCCCATCTCCTTATGACAGGGGTGCTCAACTTGATTCTATTAGCCAGACAGGATCAGGGAACATGATGGCAGTTGGGGGAAAACAACAGGGAATGGATCCTCAATTGTGATCTGTTGGATACTTCTCCCAAGCCACCGTGATTGGCCACTGTCGGAGACAGGATGCTGGGTTAGATGGACCATTGGTCTGACCCAGTATGGCACTTACGTTCTTATCTTGAGAAGCCTGCCGCTGGGATGCCCTGGAGGATCCCCAGATTGCTCTGTGGTGCACTTCTGGTGGGCACCCTACAGACACACTGGTCAACCTGGGGGCGACTGGGACATCTGTGGGCATCCTCTGAACTGCTGTCCATCTCTTTACACCCACCGTCTTCGGTGTCCTAGTTTGGAGAATATGCCCCAAGATTATAGGGGATCTTTGACAAGAGCTTGCATGTGTGTGTGTGTGCTTTTTCTCTTTTCCTCATCCACAACCTTGAGTCTCTTGCATCCACCAAAATTACAAGGGGACCCTGCACTACAACCCAGGATCAAAAGGTGTTGTGTCTCTTCCACCCTCCTCAGTTACACCATATTATGGTCATTTCTGTGGAATATGCAAAATGAATACGGGTGTGCAATTTGTAACATTTTAATTAGTTATAAAAATGAATGTGGCTTCATTTGTTTTCATAACTAAGGTAATGAAAACAAAAGAATAAGCAAATGACCTTTGTTTGATTTCATTCATTTTTGGTTTTATTTTTTTCAGTTTTATTAAAAATAATAAAAAATAACTTTAAAGAACTGTGTGCGTGCATAAAATGGCTGTCAGGGCTGTTCTGCACATGCTCATCCTTTTCCAGAATAGTGCTGGCAGCAGAAGTGGTATTTTAGAAAAGGGGAGCCATTCTGTATAGATGCTGGGTGAAAACAGACATGACGCTAACCAGCCTTTAACCACCCTGCATAGGGCACCAATACAGCCCTGCAACATGCATAAATAACCACCAAGGGTGGTTAAAGGCTGGTTAGCGTCATGTCTGTTTTCACCCGCTGGCCCCATTTTGGAGAAGGGTGTGTGCATGTACACAGTGGTCTGGCAGTCGTTTTGTGCAGGTGCAGTGATTTTTAAAAATGTTTTAAATCATTTTTTTAACAAATAAAAACCCACACTGTTCAATATGCAAAAAATGGGCACTGGACCATTCTGCGCATGTGCATCCTTAGCGGAAATGACACGGACAGCAAGACTGCAGATTATGAAACAGAGCACCTAGTCTGCTCAGGAGCGTACTGTTTGCCCTTTTTCAAAATTATGCTGCTGCTGCCAGCACTGATTTGGAAAAGGTTCCGGTGGCCATTTTGCAAATGCACAGTAATTTTTCTTTTTAAAAAAATATTTTGAAAATAAAACTAAACAAACCCCTCAAAACAGTAGAGTCATTTATGAACCCCCAAAATGAAAATATAAATGAATGGTGTGCCTTCTGCACACCCCATTATAGAGACACATCCAGTGCTTCAAGAAAGAAAGTGCTAGCTTGTTCCGTCACCCTTCAGTCTGTCTGCAGACTATAGAGCAAACCAGCTCACCTCAGCTTGTTCCCCATGGGGGGGGGGAGCACTTTGTGTTCCCCCTCTCCCACAATCCCCACAGCAAGGCTGCAGAATTAGGCAGGATGTGGGAAGAGAAAGACAATTATTCCTCAGTGTGAGAAGCCATGGAAGCCAGATCTGCAGAGGCCTCTCATACAGAACTCTACTACCAGAGGCCTCTCATACAGAACTCTACTTCAAAACATTGAAACAATCAACCATTTTCATGTAAATGCAGCATTGTGTTACTTCTCACTAGACACATCTGAGAAAAGACCTACTAAAAAACTGGTTTGATGAATCCCAGGATGCCTGTCAACCTGCAAGCTGAGGGCATATTTTAGTATTTATTATTTTATTTTACTTTTAAATAGTTCTTTGAATAGCAAACTTTAATCTTCAACAAGCAATATGAAGACACTCTTTTAAAAGGTGAATTTATAAAAATGGTGTGGCTGTTGCATGACTGAGTGTATTTGAAAACCATGCTGCTGTTAAAAAGTTTTTGACTTTCACTTTTCTCAGGAGCCTTTACTCATAAAGAGACTAGTTCGGTATTTATTAACGAGTGTAAAGGTAAGCACGTAATGCTCAAAAATGAAATGCTTTTACTCTGGGAAGGGTATATGTTGTAAATATATATATGGGATGCTCAGTTCTTTTGAAGAATGTACAGAACTATCTTTGATGCGCAACTGATACTTAATACAGAGAAGTAAGGTCACAACTGGGCGTTATCCTTCAAATAGACTTTAGCCAAGTACAAAATACAGGATAAGGTCATAACCCCCCAGTCAAGCCCCTGACATTAAGCAGGATCCACAACACCTACACCATCCCTAACCTATTCTTAATAGAATCACCATCATTTGTAATTTAGTCAGGCTGGTCGGGGTGTGAAACCTCTGATTTCAAGAGCTGGGAGTGGATAATAGGGGTTGGATTGCTCTGTATATGGCCTGTTCTTCCTCAGAAGCATCTAGTAGTGACCATTATTGCTAGATGGACAAGTGGTCTGACCCATTGTGGTACTTTTTGTATGTCCTTATGTCAGCAAAATTGGTAGAACTGATTGCCTTTGCAGAAATGCCCCTGTATACTGCTCTAACCTCCACAATATTTACACTCTACCAACATCACTTAATTTTCTACTCACTCCAGAAAAAGGACTTTTGAAAATAAAAAGTGATTTTAGTTATTTCTTTTCTGGGATGCTGGCTATGAGACACTTTAAAGTAGAGCTGAAACAGGGTTTGTTATTAACTGGCATTGGGTGATTTCAGAAGTGACGCATTCCAATTCACCACAGTGAATCCCACCCCGGTGTGAACGGATTCACCGCGGGCTGTGGTGACATGTGCGGCCCCAACAGAAGTGACAGGATCGTGACCTGCCCGGGGGCAATCAGAGAGAACATGGGCCTGGGGAACACAATAGACATGCAGTGGAGAGGTGGACCACGGTTCGAGCCCCAGAATGCACCGCGGCTGGGGTCAATTCCTTCCACCGCGGCTGCGGGTTTCCATTCAGAAGTTACTTTTCATTCACCCCTGCCTTGGTGACCATTCACCACACTTTTGGACCTCCTCCTGCCCCTACCTCATGAAGCGTGGTTAGCTTCACCCCTGGCCGCGTTTGACTGTGGTGAACATCTAGATGTGAACAAACAGACATGCACGACGCTTTCACCACCCTCCACGTTTCACTGAGGTTGACTGTGGTGGACATTCACCACGTCACTTCTGAAATCACCCATTGTTTGCATTTGGGGGGTTGGTCTTTGAAAACCTAAATAATATCCATGTCCAATTTGTTTTTTGGGATTTTTAGTTCAGTCATTTCCATTCTTTGGATATTTTGGTATTTCAGCTATGTTGTTCTTGCCAATTGTATATGAGCAATAATACTGATATTGCCAAAATGATATAACCAAAACACTGAAACAACCAAATAACAGTACCAAAAATCATCTAAAATAGTATTGGGTAGCAATTTAGCTACCCACGGGTAATACCCACATTTTCAGCCCCTCCAGTGGGCATCATAAGGGGTACTTGCCCCCACATCAGGTACCAGGTGCCCCAAAATGCAGGTATTATTGGGTCATCCTGGGACACTCCGGGACACTCCAGGACACCAATTCTGGCACCCACAGCTCTCCGAATCCTAGGGTGACGTACCTCACTGTCTGGGCTGCTACTTCTCTGATTCCTGGTGGCACCTTGCTTCTCCCTGGCCCATGTGGCCAAGTGCAGGCCAACATCTTGTGGCCCCTAAACATGCATGCTGGTGGCTTGCAGGCCAAAGCGTTAAAAAGTGGGCACAGCGAGTCACCACCACGTCTACGGCTGAAATGAAAATCTGGCACGTTCTCGCAAAATCTTTCTGAGATTTTGGGGAATCTTGAAAGATTCTCAAAAATCTAAAAATGGGCTTGTGTATGCAAAAAAATGGCCGCTGTTGTCATTCAAGTGGTTATTTTAGCAAAACTCAGAACTACTTGTCAAGATTGTTGCTAAAAATACTCAAAACACTTCTGAGTGCTGATTTCAGTGGGATTACTCCAGTTTGAAGACTGCAGTCTATAGAACTAGTAGATATTTTATAAGGAAGTTTTACTTCGAAGCCACTTATATTTCAAATTCAAGCCAAGACAGATATAATCCGACAAAGAACAATGTATTCAGATTTTCATTGGTTTTCTATCAGATAATTGGCATACTCCTGGACAAAGAGTCCTAGAACCTATTTGTAAAATCTGGCTTGGTCACTGAGATCTCAAGTTGATATTTTTCTGAAATGTGCAACTTAGCCCCCTAGACTATGCACTACAGAATAACTGCTAATTAGAACATACGTTCAGATTTCCTCATTTACAAATGTATAATCTCCTTGCTAATATTAATTAAGCATTTTATTTTGAATTATAACTTTGGAGATGAGCTTAGAACTGAAACAAAAAGTAGATTTTGTATTCACAGATATTTTCGGAATTTCTGGATTTCTATCCAAGTAGGCACTATTTGGCTTTCTCTAAAACAGATAATCCTATATCTCTTTATTTGGGTATTCTGTTTCAGTTAGTTCTCTTATTTTGGTTCAGTTATTTGGTTACTTCAGTTTATTACTTTGTCACTTCAATTTATTACTTTGTTTTGGCTGCTACACATAGACAATAGTGTCAAAATGAAGTAACCCAAATACGCCCCCCCCCCAAAAATAAATGAATTACCAGAATAACCAAGCCAAAATATCCAAAATGGGTAGCTGATGAAACACGAAAGGAATAATGGGTATTATCCTCTTTCTCAGTTTTGGTTTGGATAGCACAAAGTTGAAAAATTTATTGATTTGCACAAATATTCAGTTCAGCTCCAGGGGACAGCTTTCAGTTGGGCTGGACGAGGGAAACGGTATAGGGCTGTGTGGCCACTCCTGTGGACAGCACCTTGACTTTGAGATGGACCGAGCTTCCCAGTTTCCCCATGCTCGTGTGCCCAGTTCTCGGTGCTGGCTCCCGCCATGCTGCAGGGCCAGTGCAGTCAGCTGGGCACATGAGCATGGGGAAGCTAGAAGACTCAGCCCGTTTTGGAGCCACTGGGCCGTGCAGAGCTTGGGCTCATGCAGTTTGTCTTGCCTCACCCTTAATATTATCTTCTCTTCAACTGCTGAGTCATGCAGGAGGGCTGAGGCTGATACAGGGAGTCCTGGGCCAGGGCAAAACTAAGTCCCCCAGAAGCTCCTTCCCTGTTGACCTTTCTGTTGCAACTGAAGCTTCACCTCTTTATATAGTTTCAGAGCGTCTAAGGGACTTTGTCCTTTTTGGCTCCTGGATGGCTGCCCATCTCAAGCCCCTCCCAGGGAGCCATCTTAGGTTCAGCAACCATTTTGTACATTCCTTAGCAACTGTTATCATGTGGAGTTTTAAAAGGACAGGGCCTTCAGCAGGCTCCCTATTACAGTCACACACACACTGCCCCAAACAAGACAGGGTGGCCAGGAGGGAGACCTGCAACAAAGGCAAAAGAAAAACATCCAGTGCACCCTCGTCAGGAACTCAAGAGGGTGGGGGACCGATCCCATCCGATCATCCCAGTTCCCAGCTCTGGGACCCTAAAAAGGACTTATGCCACACCAAGAAGAATATAAGCCCCCCAAAATCCCTCCCAGGACTCTCAGAAATACAAATGAACAAACACATCATAATTCCATTAAAAGTCCCAAACCAACACCCAGTGCACTGTTTGCTCTCTGTGTGGTGTGTTTTTTAAAGCCCAATGGTTCATTTCTACCGTCCCCTTAACTGCGAAATCACCAGTGGTATCAATTAGAGAATAGTTTGTGTTATAGCTCATGCTAATCGCTCACACTGATCCTTTTCTAATCTATGTGGGGCTCCTGCGATCCATTGATAGACCACAGATTTATAATCCCTGGGTCCATCTATAGGGTCCATCATAAACAAGTCTGCATCACAGTATCGTAGACTCCTGAGGCTGTGGCAGCGTAGAGGGACAGTTATTAAAGAATCCCCTGAAGGGATCATTAGCTGTCTTTGGGATAACCATAGTCCCCTCTAATCTTGACTCAGGCTGAGATTTCGTGTCCTTTATCTGGCCTCAGTTGCCTGAGATTGCCACTATATAACTATCTTTTAGTTCACTGGTCTGTACGCTTGCATCCTGGCATAAGGGGGCTGCCTGATTACCGGTGTCCCTGGACTGGAGACACTCTGTTTGACACCCTGTCTCTGCATCTTTTATGCATTTTTAAACTCCCTTATGCAGCCCTATTGTACATTTTGAGGAGATTTGAACCCCTTTGTTCATTCCTCCCCAAGGTGGGGACATCAGTAGAACTTTGGCTTCTGGGTCCTTTTCACCTGGGTTGTCTCCTTTCCCTTTTTGGGGGGAACAGGGGAAACTTGGTTTCCTGAACCATTCCTGACTTACACTAGAGTGTCATCATTGGGTTTCAGGGCAGCCTTTCCTCCTTTATATTAGCCATTTCCATCCAAATCTTTGGGGTTCCACTGTAATGTAACAGCATTCAAAGTGTGGGTTCAGGTCACAAAAGCGGTAGGAAATGCCTTAGCCACAACACTTTTATGACATGCCTCCACCCCTTATGGAGTGCCGTGACACCATAGCATTCCCTGGGAGCATGGTCACCTGGATAAATTGGGACCAGGCTCAAGAGACCACAGCTTCATTGGGCTTAAGACAGTCTCATGTCCAAAAATCTGACCTAAGCAGGTCTCTACTAGCTCATAACAGCAATTGTCTCTCTATTATAGCATACATTTTCTGCCCACAGGATCCCGTAACATTATTCTTGCAATTTCTACTCTTGTGGTAAGTAATGCACTTTCGCTGCTGTTGTGTTTGCCTCTGTTATTTCATTCTCTGAATTTCCCAAATATTTTTTTGGCATTAAAATTGTCCATGTTCCAATTTAAACATTGAAATTGCCCCTCTTTTCCCTTGGCTCATGATCTCATTCTATCTACTCTTCTACTCATCCACTACTACTATGGAACATAAACCTGACTTATTACAACACTATACCTTTCAAAGAGGCCCATCATCATAATGCACATCCTGTATAAAGAAGCCCCTACATTCATCTGGGTTCCTTTCAGTACATCTGTGAATAAACATCCCAACCTAGCCACACACATGTTCTATTTTGCTCTGGTGACTCCTCAGACAAATCCTATCATTTCATCTTTATAGGTAACTGTTACCCAGCTCAGGGTTTCTCTTTTGTTTTATGACATGCAGCTCTGTTACTATTCCTGCATGGGTGCCTTAGAGTTATGATGACAATTTATCCTCAGCTTTTTTCATTCCACCCACTATGTGTATCTATCTCTCACATTAAAACAGTTACTCCTGCTTAGAAGTGAAACAAATATTCAAATTTGTTAGCTTTAAACCAAATCCTTCAAACCAGATATTTGCTCTTCTCCTCCAGCATTGATAGTTCACTTTAATTTATTCCTTTTGGTTCCCCTGGTTGGATTTATTTGGTTTGCAATATCAAGTGGTATTGTGCATATGCAATATACCAAATACACCAAATATCTGAACCAAACAAACAAAACGAGAAAGACATTTTTGGTTAATCGCACCAAACCAAACCGTTTGGAATGGATATTTGGCTGCCTATCTGAATGTGAGAATAATATCCGTGAATACTGAATAGCCTACACATTTCACCACTACTTCTGTGTGATAATGTGATCACTTCTAAATACTGCACCTTTATGCATGATGTTCACAGCTTTCATTTGACTTTTCCATTACTTTCAGTGCTTCTGTGCTAAGGACATAGTTCAACAGGTATCATACAGGTATCCTTAATCCTCTTTCAACCATCTGCCTTTTTGCTGCTTTTTGCTATTTACTATTTAAATAATGATAAACCATGCAGGAGAAAAGTGGATTTCCTCAATATTTTTAATTACAACAGCAACAATCTGCATATTTAAATAATCAGTGTTGACGAAGGGAGGGGTCACTGTTCCCTGTGGGTGGGGGGTTATGATCCCTATCAGGGGTTTTATGGATACCACCACCTGGTGAAATCTGGGGGTATGGTGGGCCATGGGGGTCTCTGTTACTGACTTGGAGGGATGGCTGGGTGCGAGGGGGTCTGGGTGGGGAGCCAGTTGGGGGCGGGGGGGAGATACAGCCATAGGGGTCATGATGGGCTGGGGGAATTATGGTCCCTTTGAGGAGTGTATTCGATCTATGAGACAGGACAGGTACTTGGTGCCTGTTCCCCTCATCACCACCTTAGCAAATAGTGAGGTGGTTCATGATCAGAGAGCCCCTGGCCTGAATCTGATGCTGTTGAACGCAAGGTTGTTTCTAATAAATCTACAACTGTCCAGGGACTGATCTTGGACCATGCATATGACCTCGTGCATCATGGAGCCCTGGCTGGACACTGAGTCAGGTCATATTTTGGCTGACCTTGTTCCAGCTGGGTACTCCATGCAGCATCAGCCCTGCTCAGAGGAATGGGGGTGGGAGGGAGATGCTGTAGTCATTCTTTTTAGGAATTAACGGTCCATTAGGAGGGATCAGGTGCAGCTTGTGTCGGGTATCGAGGGTCTCCATCTTGTGATTTATTTGGCAGGAGACAGATTAGGGGTGCTGCTAGTGTACTGTGCACCCACCTGTATGGCAGCATCCCTGCATGCTCTAGCTGAGCTGGTGTCGGAGGTGGTACTGTGGTCTCCAAAGACGTTAGACTTGGGGGACATCAATGTTCACGCCAACGCCAGTCTTGGAGGGGCTGAACATGAGTTCATGACTCCCATGAGCCTGTCTCAAGTAGACATCGACCCAACTCATGATGTGGGACACACCCTAGACCTGATTTCCTGCACCTGCCTTGACGCGGGGATCTATTACTGGGGGATGTATCAGCAATGCCCTTGTCATGGATGGATCAATATCTCCTACGGGCCTGTCCCCTGGCAGATGTCTGCTCCTGTAGAGGAGCAGAACCAGTTTGGTTGGTTCACCCCCGGAGACTGATGGAACCAGAGTGCTTCCAAAATGTTCTGGGGGAGGTACCCTTTGATCTTGCTGACCACTTACTAGTTGACCTCATGGCATTTTGGAATAACTTGCTGTGGCCAGTAACCGGATGGCTCCTAGGCATCTGCTTCCTGCATGTCAGCACCAGAGGCCTTCTTGGTTTACCGAAGCTGCTTTTAGATGTGCGCGATGCACATGTGGCATAAAATCATACCATATGTAAAAATCCCACATGTGGGATTTAGATGCGACTTTTCATGTGTTAAAGCAAGTCATGCATTCTTTTAAATACCTCAGGGTCAAGGTATTTAATTTGTGGGTTTAAAAGAACATGCAACCAGCTTTAATGTGTAAAATGTTGCATCTAAATCCTGCATGCGGGACTTTTACACACGGTGTGATTTTATGCTGTGTCTTCTCTGCACACATCTAAAAATGGCCAGAGGATCTGCGGCAGATGAAGTGGGAAGGGCAATGCTTGGAGAGATGATGGCACCGCTCTTGTGCTGATGGCGAAAGATTGCAACATAGATCAAATTTATGAACCTATGTCAAGTTGTGTGGGCAGCGAAGAAGGAGTTCTTTGCTGCCCTCATAGCTTCTGCGGAGTCTCATCCAGTGGAGGTTTTCAGGGTGGTGAGGGGCTGGTCGGTTCAGCTCCCTCTGTCTGAAACTGGAATCTTCCAGTGCCCACTGTGACATGTTTGTTGATTATTTCATGGATACAATTGCTCATATTCACCACAATTTTGATGCTGCACTTATTACAATAGGAGAACCAGAGGAAATGGAAGTCCTGCCTTGTCTGGTTTCATAGGATCAGTTTCAGTGGGTGTCATCTACTGATGCAGAGGATGTCCTTGAGGCTGTCAGAGCCACCTCTTGTGACCCATGCCCATCCTGGCTGGTTAAGGCCAGCCGGGAGACGCTGGGGCCGTTGTTGGTGGGGGTGGTCAATGCCTCCCTTCAGGAGGGCAGAGTGCCGAGATACCTCAAAGAGGCAGTGGTGTGGTCTCTGTTAAAAAAAAACCATTGCTTGACATTGACTCCTTCACTCACCAGCTATCGGCTGATCTCTAACATTGGGTATTTTCAGACGTTACGAGATCACGCTCAACCACGCTGAATCCCGCAGTGGGGTCAAAGGGCCCTGAACGTCTGTTCGGCGTGCGCAATATGTTCATCACGCTCAATACCCACTTGGGGTCAATTTCAACCACGCTTCCCGGGCTAGCCAGGGGAATATCCCGGGAAGCGTGGTCAAACGGACCCCCACCGGGAACCAAGGAAAAGTAACGTCTGGATGCCAATCCCCGGGCGGAACCAAAGGAAACGAGCCCCAGCTGGGGACAAGGCATGCAGCATCGCTGCCGGGCAACCGGCAACAACACAACCACCAGAGGGAGATTTAAAGCGAAATCAGCAGCAGGCAAGCATGGCGGGATGGAGCGAGGAGGGAGGCGGAAGAGAGCAGAGGGAGAGAAAGCGACACAGGTGGTGGAGGAGGTGGAGGCAGGGGCAGCGATGCAGGTGGAGGGGGCACAGG
>QEPC01011113.1:4868731-4878820 GCA_003113815.1 Sphenodon punctatus | reverse complement strand
TGCCTTTACAGGGTATAAAATGCCCCATCTTAGAAAAGTAATCAACAATTACCAAGATAGAGTCATACCCATTTGTTTTTGGAAGTCCCACAATAAAGTCAATGGCTATCCTCTGCCACGGGCCCTTGGGACACTCAGTAAGTTGCAATAGTCCTATTGGTAAAGTTCGTGGAATTTTAGTCCTTGCACAGGTGGAACAACCTTGGACATATTCTTTAACATCTTTATACAGAGATGGCCACCAAAAGGATCTACGCAGTAGTGATAGGGTGCATTGAAACCCTGGGTACCTGACAAGGGGGGAGTCATGATGGGCCCACATTACCTGTGGCCTGAGTTTGGGGGGAATTACTAATTTACCTTTATGATAAAGCACCCCCGCTCTAGGGTGACAAGCAGGCAAGGGGACTTCCTTTTGACTTACCGCTTGAAGCTGGGTAAAAGAAGGGAGAGTGGCGGCACATGTCTTTGGTGGGAGAATTAGTCCTTGAAGGTCATTTTCTTTATCAACCAGGGTATGGTATCTAGACAAGGCATCCGCCAAGGTATTCTGGGCGCCGGGTCTATATTGACTAGAAAAAGAAAAACACGCAAAGAACAAGGCCCACCGGGCATGCCTTGGATTATTAATGTGAGCTGATTGTAAATATGATAATTTTTTATGATCAGTATAAACTAGTACCGGGTGAGATCCCCCTTCCAAAAAGTGCCTCCACGTCTCAAAAGCTGCCTTGATGGCTAATAATTTCTTATCCAGGATCGGGTAGTTTCGTTCCGCTGGGGTCAATTGCCTTGAATAAAAGGCACAGGGAAGACGTTGTTTGGCTTCTCCATTGGCTTGAGTTAAAACTGCTCCTATAGCAACATCAGAGGCATTGGTTTCAATGATAAAGGGAGAGGAAATATCAGGGTGACGTAGTAAGGGAGCCAACATGAATGCCTGTTTAAGACATGTGAAAGCCTCTTGTTGATGGGTTCCCCATTCGAACCGAGCCCCCTTTTTCAATAACGCGGTAAGAGGCTTTGTTTTATCAGTATACCGAGGAATATATTGTCGATAATAGTTCACACTACCTAAAAAACGCTGTAATGCCTTTACCGTGGAAGGGGCTGGCCAGAGGTTTATGGCTTCGAGTTTCCTTGGGTCCATATGCACTCCTTTAGTCGAGATGATAAAACCTAAGAAGGGGACCGAAGAGGCATGAAATACACATTTCTCTAGTTTACAGTACAACCTATGTTGAAGGAGACGTTCTAATACAGTTCGTACATGATGTACGTGCTCCGCGAAGGAGGACTAGAAAATAAGGATGTCATCAAGGTATGCTATGACATATAAGTCCAATAGATCTCTGAGGATATCATTAATAAAATGTTGAAAAGTGGCGGGGGCATTGGCCAATCCATAGGGCATAACTCAATATTCAAAGTGACCAAATCGGGTACGGAAGGCGTTTTCCATTCGTCCCCCTCTCGGATTCGGACCAGATTATAGGCACTCCTCAAATCGAGCTTGGTGAAAAAGGTTGCTCCTTGGAGCTTACCCAGGAGTTCAGAAATAAGGGGAAGGGGGTAACGGTTCTTAATGGTGACCTGATTTAAGCCCCTATAGTCTATGCAAGGTCGGAGGTCCCCCTCCTTCTCAGGCACAAAAAACAAGGGTGCCCCCACGGGGGAGGTAGAATGACAGATAAATCCCTTAGCTAAATTTTCTTTAATATAGGTACGAAGGGTTTCAGTTTCCCCAGGAGAAAGGTTGTAAATTCGCCCATATGGGGGTTCTTTGCCTGGAATGATATCAATAGGGCAATCATATGGCCGATGGGGGGGAAGTTCCGAGGCTTCTCTTTTACTAAATACCCTCTGGAGGTCGGTATACTGGGAAGGTATTGGGAGCGTTGGGAGGGGAGAAGATATAACTGGGTTAGTTATACTTAAGGGAGGGGGAGGTATGATATGAGGGTGACAATCTGGAGCAGTCAACGACAAGGTTTTAGTAATCCAGTTAATAGATGGGTTGTGGGTCTGAAGCCACGGTAACCCCAGCACTACAGGGAACAACGGGGAAGAGATTAAATCAAACTGGAGGACCTCCCAGTGATTCCCAACAGTACACTGCAAGTGGCTAGAACTAGTCACAAGAGGACCAGAATTAAGCAGGGACCCATCGATAGTGTGGACCATTTCGATCGAGGATCGGGTCTGATGGGGGATTCCATGGCGTGAAGCATATGCTGCATCCATGAAATTCCCTGATGCCCCAGAATCAACTAGGGCCTTGACTACCAGGGATCGTGGAACATCCCACTGTAAGACGAGAGGAACATATAATTGGGGTAGGGGCACCTTGTGCCCATTGGGTCTAAGGAGGGAAACGTAATCAACTACTGGGGGTTCCCCCCACTCCCACGGCCACCGGCGTTTCCCGAACCCAAGAGTCATGGAGGACGAGCGGGACATTCTCGAGAAAAATGGCCCGCCTTACCACAATAAAAACAAACTCAGAGAGCGGCATCTTTCACGCTCTTCCACACTGAGTGGCCCCCGTACCACACCGATCTGCATGGGTTCGGGGAGCTCTTGTCCTCCTGGAGGTTGCAATGGGGTAGGAGGAAGGTGAGAAACCCCCCAGCCCCATCCCCTACTTTGATCCCGTCTCCTCTCTCGCCTCCTCTCAGTGAGGCGTTCGTCAATCTGAAGGGATAAGGTCACCATCTCCTCCAGGGTAACCGGACAGATGGAAGTACAGGCAACCTGATCCTTGATCTCATCGCTGAGTCCCTGTCGAAACAGGGCTCGGAAGGCAGCATCACTCCAATTACGATCAAAAGCCAATTTCCTAAATTGGGTAATATAATCCAATAAAGGAGTTTTCCCTTGACGCAAATGCAGTGTGGCCTGCTCAGCATCCCTTATACGATAGGGATAGTTAAATAGGAATTGAAATTGTTTTATGAACCCTTTATAATTACGGACCAGATCATCATCAGATGCCAAGAGAGGGGTAGCCCAATCCAACGCTACTCCTCCTAACAATCCGATGATATACGCTACCTTAGACTGATCTGACCTATACGTGAGAGGCTGCATTTGAAAGGTCAAGTTACATAGGGCTAAAAAGCCTTGGCAAGCCTTTCTATCCCCGTAAAATTTGTCAGGGCGAGGGGCCTTAGGTTCTCTAGGAATAGGGACTAATTGGGGCTCAGGGCCCTCAGCCCCCGTGGAACTACTCCCTTCTTCTCCCATAGGGAATTCTAGGGACCATTCCCCGCTATCCTGCAAGGCCCGATAACGTGCCCTGAGGTCCTGATTTTCCTCCTTGAGGTCCTTAACCTCCATAGTGAGGGACTAGACAGTATGCATTAATTCTCGAATTTGGTCATCGGCAGACATAGTGCCCAAATAACCTGGGGGGGGGGAGGGAAACGGGGAGGAAGGCCGGTAATTCTGTCAGGGGGGGGAAGATAGGAGGAGGAGGAACTGAGGAACAGGAGAGAGAGGGGGAAATGAGGTAGGTAATTTGACGAACAACAGGACAAAACCCCAAACCCCGCAGCGGCTACCTCTATGCTTAGAGTCTAGCTCGGTACAGCTAGTGTCCCTCAGGTTGGAAGGTGGGCTTTCCTTCGTGTTCAGAAGGCAACCCTTTTCATCATTGGGACTAGGCGAGAGGTAACCAGTTGCTGCAGGGATCAAGGACCTAACAGTAACAGAGGTGAACACATAATCAGGGAAATATACAAGGCCCCAGGTCCCGTGCACAACCAGGTGAGGGGAGCTGGGGGAAGGAAGAACCCCAGGGGGAGGGGAAAGGTAAGGGAGGAGGATATCGGGGGGAAAGGTCTGGTGTGGGAAAAGACTTACACGCAAGGGGAGTATGGTGAGAGGCAATTTAAGAAAGGAACAACAGGGCAAGGAAGAAGGTCCCAGATAACCCACTTCATGCAAAATCACAACTCTATCACGCTGGGTAACAAACACAGTAAACAACAATCACTCACTCTAATTCTCAAAGGGGAGGGGGGAAAACACAGGACTCACGCACACAGGATAATCAATGAAGGAGCACTCGGGAAGGTAGTCAGAAAGCAAGGGGCCAGTCTCTCACAAGTGATTACCGGCGGGGGAGCCAAGCCCCGCCGGTAGCTTTTATAGCTGTTCCCTAATAGGAGTCAGGTGTGTTTGGGGCAGGGCTCCTGCCCGTCAATGAGCCTAACGCCGCTCTGGACGTGAAGGGGGGGCGGAGCCAACCCACGCTGCAGGACACTCCTGGCCCCGGCCCCTCCATTCCCCGCTCCCGCATCCCCAGCCCTCAACGCCTCCGCAGCCGGCTCCCAATACCGGCGCTCGGAGAGTAGGGGGAAGGCGCGTGCTGACAAAGGTACCCAATCCCTCCACAAGGGCGTCCCCTTGAGTTGTGGCTCACTGCTGGAGTACTATAGGCCCTATACCCTTCACATGAAATTGGCATCTTAGACCACGTCTCCTGCAGTAACATAATCTGTCATTTTAAGATAAAGCTGGTGAAGTCAGGGTCATCAGCATGTCTAGCCCAGCCAGCTATATTCCAAGAGGAAATTGTAACCACCCCCTCCACTAAGGAAGTTAACTGTCAGTCCGCTTGGGAGGACATGGCATCTTGAGTACAGCTCAGACCCAAATCCACCCCCTCTCTATCCTGCTCCTGACCTGGGGGCTGCCCTCCCCCCAGCTCCGGTGCCGGTGTCAGCTCATTTTCTGGGACAGGCAACACTTGCTGCAGAGCCCACTGTGGAGGGGGTCTATTGCCCTCTATCCCCTCTGTATGTCCCACTACCTGGTCCTTTACCAGCCCATTCTCCTGGTCTGACAAATCCCTTAACCTTAGGTCAATGGGACCTCTATTCGGGTGTATAAATGATCTAGGCTGCTCATTAGGCCCTACTTGTGCGCGTTCATATTTTGTGTTTAAAATGGCAATATCCTGAGTTGGAGTAGAGGTTTAGACTAGATGATGCACGAGATCTCTTGCAATGCTATGATTCTACTTTTTTATTATACCAAAACAAAGGGACATAAATACTGTTTTCGGTGGTTAATATAAGATTATATACTTATTTTTCAATAAAACAGTGCATATATTTTTTAGTTTTTTAATAAAAACAGGGTGTTTTTTTCATTTCTGTTGTACTAGCAAATAAAAATTTAGAATTAGATTTCAGTTTCCAAAACACACCATGAAGTAAATGGAATTCAATGGGTGTAAGACAGATTTTACTGCTGTGTTTAAAGGAATAAAAAATCTTTGGCTTACAAATATCAGTGCAATTGTTGTGCTGGGACACTATGCATCCAGCCTACAAGTGTGCTTAGAGACAGAATGGTTAAGGCTAGGGCTCAAAATTCATCTGCTTTTTTTTCTGGATTCTCAATGAGATTCAACCTTCTTGGCTCAATTTATGCAAGAATTTAGAAACACCGAATTCTTGACCCTTTCTCGATAACTATTTTTTTCTCAATTTACTTACCAGAGCCATGTCCCATGCAACATCCCGCATCTCACATCTGTCTGTCTGTCTGTCTCTTCTTTCCTGCAGCCACCAACTCCACACCGTGAGGGGAAAAAAAATAAAAAGAGCAATGCCACGTGAGCAAGATGGCTTCAGATCCATTCTGTGCATGCACAGCCCTTTTCTAAAATTACGGTGATGCTGGCAGTGTCATTTTGGAAGAGGGCTGTGCATGCACAGACTGGCCTTGTGGCCATTTGGCACATGTGCAATTGCTTTTTTCTTTTAAAGCGAGACTATTGAAATATTCTTATACTGTTAGAGAGATCTTCTTGAGATCTCACTAAGTGTTCTCGATTCTTATTATCACGAGAATCAAAACAGATTCTTCTTTCAGCCCTATCTACGGCCACACAAGACAGGGTGGGTCCAATCCCCACCTGTCCCAGAAAGGAAGAATACAGCCACCACACTTTGGGCCAGTGGGAGGGGTAGTCCAAATGAGCAGCCAGATACAGCTGTCACCAGCCCCTCCATGTCATTGGTTGGGCTGACAAGCTGACCACAAAGGGCTTGCTGCTTAAAATCCTGCTGCACTGAATATGCGTCTGCATAAGGGACCAATTTTGTTTTCATTTTTGTTATGAAAAGTTATGTTTTTTGCTGCCTTTTTTGTTATTGTTTTTCTTTTTCATTTTTGTTTTCCATTGGATTCAATGGGAAATGGATTTCTGACTGTACATTCTTTATTTGTCATCTGATTTTCAGGAAATTTGGAAAGACTGTACCCCAAATCTATAGGATCTTTCCTAAAATATTTCATAGTGATTGGACAAAGTGTCCTAATTTCATAGACAATTAATATTTTGTAGTTTGCATGCACATTTCATGTAGGTGCTGAGTTCTGCTTTTATGAGCACATGCAGCAAAGCTGAATGAAGACTGTGGCATATACAGTCACACATACACATCACTAAGCCAGCCTACGAGCCACACAAGCCATGGTGGGAACTGTGCAGCTTGGCAGAAGCTTATATTTGCTTCCCAATGCCCAACCAAGCCTTCCTGATTGCAATGATTGGGTACTGGAAAGTTGGAAGCCTGGTAGAAGCATCTCCAGCGAATGAGCCTATACAAGGAAGGATTATTTTATTTTTGTCACAGTGGTACAAGATGGGTTTGTGATGCCAGTTGGACAGCAGAAATGTCAATCATGTATCCTCATTGTGAGAACAGACAGAGACATGCTCTGGGGTAAAAAGGCCTTGGCCGCAACTTTATTACAACATAATTTACACATACATAACAAACAATAGTAAAGAACCTGTGTTCATAATAGGGGGGCAGAACCTCTGGCGGGAATCACAATGAGCACAATTCTGGACCTCCGGCCGCCTGGAGGTCCAGAATCATGGTGGGATCGGGCTCAACCTTGGTTGGCTTGGTCACGATCCAGAAAGGGCAATTGAACTTTTGCCTGTCATGTGGAATGGTTTGCAGCACACTTGGTTGGCCGTGGGTTGGCGCCACGCACAGTATGGTGTTGCCTCGTGGCCATCACCTTTTTCAGGAAGGCGCGGGGGTTGCCAACCCTTGCACAAGTTACCAGCTTCGTAGGGCTTTGGACGACTGGGTGAGGGACCGGGGGCCACAGAGGGATACTTGACAACTGGTGCCAGTTGACACACTGGTTTGCTTGTTGGCAGCACTGCCCCACATTTGCTCGTCCCCCTACGAGGGGTTGCTTTTCCAGGATGCCTTTTCAACTGCATTTTTGGGGGAATTGCGGATCAGTGAATTGGTTCCAGCATCACAGGGCGATCATAGAGACGTGGCCCTGGAACTCAGGGACGTAACCCGTGTCCCCGATACTATCACCATCATGATTCGGCGATCTAAGACCAATCAAGGGGGAGGGGTCAGCAACTGATGCTGCACCAAGCCACAGTAGGAGGTGGGGCTGTGGGGCCATATGTCACACCGTGCAGCCCCGCCCCCTCCCCGTGCAGCCCTGCCCCTTCCCTGAATCCCCTCTAGAATCAGGCCAGCACATCTAAAGGAGGGACGGCCTGATTTCTGACCGGGATCTGAAATGGATCCCGGTCCGTGGTTCAGCATGGTGGGCCTCCAGGCACATCACGTCTGAAATTACCCTAGGTGTTCAATTGGTCTGTCATCATGCTGACCAAAACTGACCAAAGCCCAGCACTGTCTGTGTACATAGCACATATCAGATCTACATCAGTTTTATATATCATAATCGTTCATATATTTGTATTATAGACACACATTTAAAATCAATGGTATATATCCCTCAAATTAGTTAGTTACCTTTGTCTATTTAAACTAGGCATATCACAAAATGTCAACAAATAAGTGACAACCATATTCTTTGTCTCAACGAGACTTCTCAACAAATGTAAAACAAAGCACCTGGATTATTCTGGTTCATAATGGTGAATTCTCTCAGGCCAATTTTGTATTACTTTGACAGGTTTCAGTGAAATATCGTCTATGGGCAGGTGGGTTTTTTTTCCACAAAAAGAAGGCAGCAATAAAATGTTCATGGCAAGCGTGCTCAGAGAGGTGTTCTCATTGGCTTCGCCACTATACAGCTGAAATGATTACCTAATTTTGGTAGTTAATAACTGATATTCCACACAAACTATTAACAAGTCAGCAACCAAATACCATGATGGCAATCGGATGTTCTGACTAACCATCATTGGTTAACCAACTTTCCAAGATACCAAATGGTACCAATAATATTACTGTTGGCTAACCAACTTCCTGAAATACTGAATGATAGGGTATTTTCAGATGTTACATTACCACACTCAACCATGGTGAATCCTGTGTGGTGGTGGATGGTCCCGTAACGTCTGGTTGCTCACCACCAGATGTTCACCACGGTGAACTACCGATGGTGAGCAAAATAACCACGCTTTCGAGGATGGTCCGGGCACCATACCCAAAAATGTGGTTAATTGAACCATGGCCTGGAATTGGCAGATGGTAACATCTGTTACCACTGCCAATTACGGGCCGTGGCCCAGACCCCAGGTCGGAATCAGGTGCAGCAGCTGTATTGGCCGCTGCACCCACCCATCTCCAGGAGGGTGGGCAGCTGGGGAAGTGTGTGGGGGGGGAGCATGGCTGTGTGGCCACACATTGCGCCGCACTGCCCCCCTCTCCCAGATTCCCTGCTGAAATCAGCTGGCATGTCTGCTGGACATGATGATTTTTTTCCAGTAGGGAAGCAAAAGGTGATTCCGTGATGGGGCCAATAGGGGCCCCGTCACGTCTGAAATCACCCATACTGACAACCAGGTATCCACTGGAAAACTGAGTTAAACATGAAACCAAGTTGGGGGATGAGGGGAGTTTGAACAAAGAAATTATGGGCAAATGTAAGAATGATCCAGTAACTACAGAACAAATGGTAAAATGTCAAAGCAGCATACAGTATATAGCAAATATTTGCAGTATCAATAAATTGGTTAAACTGCTAGTTAGCAACCACTTTCTAACTGGTAAACAATCATTACTGGATCAGTTTGGTTACTGTGAATCTGATGGTTACTGGTATTTGCACAGATAACTCTTTAAGGCTTAAGCTTCATATCACAGCTCTGGATCTCCCTTCCCTGGAGGTTCACCAAATCTCAAGCTTGAGCACTGTATGGAGACACTGGGTGATTTCAGATGTTACGCGGTCCCGATTCACCACAGCGGATTCCCGGCGGGGGTGAACCGAACAACCACCCCCCCATGGTCAAAAAAAGCCCCGAACAGATGTGACAGGACCGGGACCACGGCAGGGAATCGGGCTGCCAGATCACGGCCTGGGGCGGTGCAACAGACATTACGCCGATCCCGGGTCAGGCGGTGGTCAAAGAACCCGGAAGGTGCCAGGGCAGCCTGTCCCAGCTGCTGCTGTGTGCCCTTTAAATCTTCCTCCCTTGCCTGTGTTTTTGCTGGTTGCCTGGAAGCGACGTTGTGTGCTTTGTCCCTGGCTGGGAATCATTTTCATTGATTCTGGCCGGTGGTTGCCATCCAGACGTTACTTTTTGTTGGTTCCCATCGGGAATCTCTTTGACCACGCTTTTGGAGATGGTCTGGGGGGTGGGGTGGGGAGCTCCAGAAGTATGGTTGATTTTGACCCCATGTGGGTATTGACTGTGGTGAACATCTGGTGGCCGCTGAACAGACGTTCAGGGTGCTTTGGCCCCACCGCGGGATTGAGTGTGGTTCACTGTGGTTGACTGTGGGTATTTTCAGATGAGACGGGGCGGCATTCGCCCCGTCCCAGAACCACTCTGCAGATTCCGCACCGGAATCAGCCCGTCACATGCAACAGACGTGCCGGCTGATCCCGGCGGGGAATCAGGGAGGGGGCGAGGCCACCTGACGCAATGCCAATGCGGCTGCAGCGCCTGCCTGAATTGACCACGGCCAAGAATACTGCCAAAGATTCTGGGCCGTGGTTTCCATTCAGATGAGACGGGCCCCTTCATCGCGGTGGAGAATCACATTCACCACGCGATCGGCGCCGGCCCGCCGGTTCCACCGATCGCGTGGTGAATGTGATTCCCTGCCG
>QEPC01011113.1:4855585-4868631 GCA_003113815.1 Sphenodon punctatus | reverse complement strand
AATGTGTGTGTGTATATATATATATATATATATATATATATATATATATATATATACACACACACACACACACACACACTTTATGTTGTTACCCACCAGAGCCTATGTGGGGTGGTTATCTAGAAAGTAAATAAACAAATAAATAAATAAATACATTGCTGACATGTAATTCTTATGACTGACCTGTGTAGGGTTGGTCAGAATTGAGCACATATCAAAATGGAGACTTAGTGTATAGATGTTCCCTATTTGCTCCTTCCATAAGTACCAAAATGCACTTGACATTTAAGGGCAGGGGGAAAAAAAATACACCTCTGTTCTGCTCCATGAGTGTTTGCAGAACCTATGCAAAGTGGTTTCTTGTGCTGTGGAAGCCAGATTGTATATTTAATTGAATTAGATTCTCATATTGTCTGTTGATCCCCTTAACAGGATGTCAAGAATTGTTTTGCACAATAGAACATGGCCATGAATCTATTTTTCTAAGTAAGAAATGTTCTAAGCAAAAGAATATGCTGGCACACTGAATGCAGTAAGTTCAGCACCTCTATTTAAGAGAAGTCCGTATAGATTAATTAGTTTATTTCAAGTTAACAGCACATGTGCTTGGTTTTAGGCAGACCTGCTTCACAATCATCCCACAGAGAATAAGGCTCAAGGTTCTGTTAATTTAAATGTGATTCCAAGAAGCTATGTGAATTTGCTTGTCAAGGAAACTATAACTTTCTGTTTTTATTCATCTGATCAGTGATCACCATTGGAAATATACTCTTTGATCTTCACCAACTATGGCCCAAGACACTCTAACGCTGATAAAATAGGTGTTACATTTTCTTATACATGGCACAGGGCAACACTGCAGGCCTGCAACATGGGCCCTTTTCACACAAGATGCCTCCACCCAGTTTCACTGGGTGGAGGCGTCTGTGTAAACACCACGGGCGGTGGGTGGGGTGTATCTCCCTGGGTGGAGATGGGTGGAGGTGTCTGTGGAAACACCACTTGTGGTGGGTGTAGGTGCGTGCATGCTCCCGTGCACCCATCTCCACCCACCACCCAACCACGGAACAATCGACATTGGAGTCCGTTGCTCTATAGGTGGGTGGTGGGTGGAGATGGGTGTTGCACGGGAGCATGCATGCACCTACACCCACCGCAAGTCGTGTTTACACAGACGCCTCTACCCACCTCCACCCAGGGCCCATGTTGCAGAGCTGCAGTGTTGCCCTGTACCATGTATAATAAAATGTAACACCCATTTTATTGGTGTTAGAGCATTTGTGTAAAAAGGGCCTATGACCTTGGGCACCTTTAGACATAACAAAGATCGGGTGTGAAAATCCCCTAAGCACATGTTTGTCTGTTGTGTGTAAGCACCATAACAATCCCAACACCCATTTGGCCACCCATTGAACATGCGATGTGAACACCATTGTATCACAATGACAATTTGTGTGTTCCAGTTGAACACATGGCCAAAGTTGTTTCTAATAATATTGCGTGGCATGTTAGCAGGTACAACACAGGGAATAAGGCGGCAGCACTTGCGTGCTGACATCAGGTGGTGAGCAAAACACTGATTTTTCCCAAGATGGGCTGTGGGTCTATCCAGCGCTACATGGTGAACACAGGGCCAAACTGGTGTTCATATCAAGGTCAAAACACACATTCAGACACCCATTGATGTTATGTCTAAACACACCCCTTGTTCTGGAGTATCTACAAAAGTGAGCTTAAGAAACCTCAAAAACAATTACAATCTGATGATTGTGTCTACACATTCACTTAACATTGCTACAGGTCCTCACACTCTCTTCTGTGTCCAAACTGTCCATGCATTTTTATGCAGTATTTAACTGTCTAGAATCAGAGATGCCCTCTATTAAAATACTGAGCATGGAGGTAAATCAGCCTCCATTGTCATCTGTCAGCCTCCAGCTTTCAACTTTGTATCAAATTCTCCATATGTCCTTTTAAGTACCTTTCAAAAGGTACCAATGGCAAAGATACTACACAAGGCACTTTCCACTAGGTGCTTGTAAAGGTATGCTTGTACCCCCGCAAAATAAAATATCAGGGAAATGTTCCCAGAGTGAGGTGTCTGTAGTTGTTTTTTTCTATTTCTGACTTTGCCAGTAGCAAGTGCATTTTTATACTTTAGGAATGAAATTTGCTATTCTTTCCTTTACATTAAAATGATGGTTTGCTAGAGGCACAGGTACAATACTGGCTTTTTGGAGCTCACTGCAAGCAATACTGTTACTGACTCCCATGTCCCTAACCCATTAAAAACAAGAAAACAAAAGACCTTTTTCACAAAAGAGAATTAATGAACAATGAGCAGGTAAAATTGAGAAGCAAATTAAGAACTATTGAGGGCTTGTCCAGGAGTCTCATGTCCCTATGATGCCCTGTTTAATGCTACCTGCCTGTCCTGTCTGAGATCCAGAATTCCTGATCCCTGTGCATGATACGGATGTTCAATTCATTTTGCTTTTATTTGTTTTTATTAGTTACTAAAACAAATAGAGGGTGATTTCAGATGTTACAGGTGCCCGAATCACCACAGTGGATACCCAGCAATGGCGACCCATCTAATCACCCCCCGTGGTCAAGAAAGGCCCCAAACAGGCATGATGGGAGAGGGACCACAGCAGGGAATAGGACCAGCAGACCACGGCTCAGGGCAGCACAACAGACGTTACGCCGATCCCGGGCCATGGTCAAAACACCCTGAAGACACCGGGGAGGGGCAGGACACAGACATGGCCGGCTGAGGGCAAAGGAAGCCAAAAGCACCTACAGGGAATGCCCACACAAGGGAAATGGGAAGGGAGCGGGAAGAGGGAGAAGAGCCGCCGAGGCAGCACACACATAAGGCACAGGGAAAATGAGGTCACAGTGGCACACAAAGCACAAACACATGCCTGGGCATGCCCCCACCCACACGGAAATGGAAGGGAAGGGGGAACACAGCGGGACAGACAACGCACACGGCATACTGGGCACAGGGGGGAGGAAGGGGGAGCGGGGACAGTGGGGAGGTGGGAGTGGGGGAACTGGCCCAGGGGCCAGGGAAGGACATGAGGAACAGCATCCAGAACTCCACAACAGAACAGCCTGCATGGGCACCCCCACAGCTACAGGCAGTCCCAGAATGGGGGGACCCCACAGCGGCACAGCACAGGCTCAGTGGGAGGCCACATGGTCCAGGTAGCAGCCCAGGAATGGTCCAGGCGGCTGGCAGGGAGCCCATGTACTGGCTAGGGTGCGATGGATGGGATGGAGGCGAGCCGGGACCAATGAGCAGAACAGCCATTCCACAAGCCAGCCCCCCCTGGAAGGATGCGAGGAGGTGCAGTCCAGGGGCCCCAGAACCCCACAGTCACAGAGGCAGTCAAGGGGGGTGAGAGGGCACTGGAACAGGAGGGAGCGAGGACGGACCAGGAAGGATAGCAGCACCCAGGGTGCCGGGAGCCAATGCAGCATTCAGGAAACAGCCACAAGAGATGGAAGCCACAGAGGGGAACACCAGTCACGGAGGTGGACAGGGGGGGCTCACAGAGTGGGCCCAGAGGCACAGGCGGGGCAGAAGGACCCCAGGCATGAGCCAGCACAGCACTGAGACAGGGACATCATGGAGGGAGTAGGCAGCGACACACGGCAGCGGGGTGGAGGAAGGAGTTCACAGCTGGCTCAGCATCCAGGGCCCGGAAAGCACAGGGGCCCTCACATCCAGCTTCAGGGGGCCACGAAGGGGCCCGGGGCTGGGTGGCCCACCAGGTGCACGAAGTGGGGCCACTGAAGCATGCCCCAATGGTACCCCAGCGCAGACATGTGGTGGGCAACCAGGTAGTATGCCTCGAAGGGATCATGAGCGGCGAACCCTACCTGCACATCAGACCGGGACCACACACCGGCCAGCACTGACACCTCCACCTCAGAGGGCTCCAATAAGCCATAGTCAGCAGGTGGGAGCCACGGAAGGTGACCAAGCTCCAACAGGCAGTGATAGATCCCCCCTCAGGACCGCTGGTAACTCCAGGCCCCATGAACACAGCCAAAGAAGGACACAGCCAAGGCAGGGCTCCCCTCCACCAGACAGGCCATGTAGGCAGCCAGGCTGCAAACAGAGAGGGCGGACACAGTCTCCACCACCGACCACCCCACATGCGAGCACCTCATCTCTGGAATGTGCCCATTGGGAAAGGGACACAGGCCTAGCGTCTCCGCATGCAGTCGGCAGTTGGGGGCACTCACCACATAGCTATAGTACCGCAGCCCAGAGATCAGACTATCATCGGCACCTATGAGACTGTCCAGGCATCTCAAAAGCAATTGCACGGCCAGGGAATTCCACAGGTCACACAGGGCCATGGTCTCGCAAAAGGTCCAGCTATGGGGGGCCCCAGGGGTGCTGTGGCCCAGGAGCCCTGGGGAAGAGCGGCCAGCCGTGGTCCAGGGAGCGGCGGTTACTACATGCAAGGAAAGGAGGGTCCGTCAATCCCTGGAGGAACGGGAGAGGAAGCAAGGGAGCTCCAAGGCCAAGAGATAAAGATACAGGCCACAACATTGTACAGCTACAGAGCGAGGCATGGTGTACGGACCCAGCCCAGCTGCTGGAACAGAGCACACAGACAGAACAGCCTACACACTAAGCGGGACCCCGAGGACAGCCGGCAGCCGACACCGAGAGGTGGGAGGTGATGACAGCAGGAATGCAGCTGCTGCCTGCACGCCTAACTGAAGGCAGGACCACGCACCATGCCCCCTGCAGGGAAGGCATGTGCCCGCATTGGACCACCCGCTGCCTCCGCACCCTGCTCACCCTGCAGGAGCCAGCCCTGCCAGCCGGGGGTCACCCAGAGCCCAGTTGGCAGGGTGCGACCAAGGGGCAGGGCAACACAGGTTCCAATCTATGACAGGTGCGGCCCCAACCCACCCAGGGCACCGGTCACCATGGAGCTGGGCTGATGGGGCACCTGTGGGATGCCCCTAGCCATGTGCGCCGAGTGGTACCACTCAAACACAGACCTCCAGCATATCCAGACTGCAGAGGTGCACCTGGCCTCCCAGCTCTGGGTGTGCATGGCCAGGAGTGCTGCCAGAGCCCGGAGAGCCCACCACGGGCACAAGCGCTCCCTGGCATGCCTCAGGGCCCAGTAGCTGTCTGGAGTGGCCGGACAGGCCCTCCGCCGTGCCCGGAGTCAGGCTGCTTTGCTCTGCGAGGCGGCCAAGCGGCTCCAGTGGTGAAGGGAGACCATGGGGCATGCTGCCCTGTTCACAATACCCATTGCCTGGTGGGTATGGGTCACGGAGCGGGCACAGGGGTGGTGGGCCCGGGTGCTGGCTCAGTGGGGCGAGGCTGCCTGGAGAGTGCACTTTCAGATGGACATGTGCATCCTCCTGCAACTCACGGAGCTTTAAACACCCTGGCTGGAGCAGCAGGCCACCCCCATGTGGGCCCACATACCCATAGTCCAGCAGGTGACCATTGGAGTCTGGGCTCTTGCAACACCTGACTCCTGTTGCTCTGTCTCGCAGCACTTTGGCGTTGGAGTGAGCACCATCGCCAGGATCCTGTGGGACATCTGCGAGGCAGTGGAGGGCATGCTGCTGGACCGAGTGATCCAGCTGGTGGACCAGGGGGTCATGATGGCTGGCTTCACAGCTGGAGGATTCCCCAACTGCATGGGCACCTGGACGGCACCCACATAGAGATCCTCCGCCCATCCGCTGGGGAGGCCTCGGAATATTTCAATCGACACGGGTACCACTCCCTGCAGCTGTAGGAGGTCATGGACCACCGGGGTCGGATCATAGACATTTACATGGACCACTCTGATCGCAGCCACAATGCCCGGATCATGACCATCTCGACCTTCTATGCCTGGATGTACCGCGAAGACTTCGCGGATATGGGGATGACCCAGATCGAGGCGGTGCTGATGCCCCCCTGCATCCTGGGGGACCCAGCCTACCCACTTACCCGCTGGCTGATGAAGGCATACCCAGTCGCCCAGAACCCTGCAGAGGCACTCTCCAATTCTCGCCTGTGTGCAAGCCGGACCATAGTCGAGAGGGCCTTCGGGGCCCTCAAGCAGCACTGGAGGAGCCTCGCGGGCCACCTGAACTACACGGTGGAGACCTCTTCCCTCCTGATTGGAGCCTGCTGTGTGATGCACAACATGTGCGAGACTGAGGAGGCTGCCCTCAACTACCCCGTGTCCCGGTGGCCTCCCGGCCCTGTGCTCCTCTATGTGAATGCAAAGAATCCGCGGGAGTACCAATACGCAAAGCGCATCCTGGCTGCCCTGGCGAGGTGGATCATCTGGGGGCTGAAATCTGAGGCCGCGCACTCTCCCCCACCACTCTGGGGGCCCCAGCAGCACCCTGGCTATGCCCCTACACACCTATGCGCCCCCAGGCCCACAAACAGACACACGGAGGAGACTTTGGTGCCTGTGCATTTATTGCTTCACCCTTCTACAAGTGCTCGCACCACCTTGCCCATGCCCCACCTCCCAGTGGTTCCCCCCCTCCTCAGGCAATCCTCCCCCTTCCCCGCATCTCTGGGGCCTCCCTCATTGCTGCCCAATGGGCACCATGGAGTTCTGGGAGCTCCCCTCACCCCCGCTGTCTGTGTCCCCAACAGTGTCCTGGGAGGCCTCAGTGTCCTGAGGGTTGGGCAGTGATGGGAGGGCAGACAGGACCAGGGCCAGAGGGGTCCACCTGACAGGCAGCTCCCTCTGGAGGCCTAAAGGGACCAGTAGGCAGAAGCGCAGCCCCAGCGAGTGTGCTGGCGGTGGTGGCGGAGGCAGTGGGGGTGCCAAGGGTCCCAGCATCAGGGTTGGGGCAGGCAGGTTGCCTGGCAGGGCAGCTGTCATCATATAGGCACTCATAGTACCCACGTGTAGTAGCAGCTAGGTGCCAATGTCATGTGACCGATCCATCTTGGCAGAGTGCTCTTTGACCATCCGGCCTATGGCCTGTTGCAGCCTCCCGAACTCCTCCACCTGCCTGATGTGCTCCTGGCCCTCCCGCCTCTGTTCAAAGCGCACCTCTGCCTTCAGCCTCCGGTCCCTGGCCTCCACTTGCTGCATGGCCCTTTTGGTGGCCACCTCCATGCGGTTAATGGCATCGATCATCTGCTCGCCTTGGTCTGCGGTGGAGTGGACTATGTCCTCCACCTTCTCCTCCCTGCGGCGCTGTACCTGTGCCCAGTGCTCCCTCATCCATTGGGCCGGGGGCATGGGACCACCTTGCTGGTCCCTGGCGGGTCACCTTGTTGGGGTGCCCTGGCTCCCCGGGTCTCCCTCCCCTCGTCATGTTGTCTAACCTGGCCTTTCTGACTGCTCCTGTGTCTGCTCACCTCCATCTCCCTCGCCAGGCTGTCACAGGTGCTGGGGAGTGCCATGACCTGTGTGGGAATGGAGAGGGGTGGGTGGGGGTCAGTGGGCCGTGTTCCCTGGAGGACCCTGCGCTCCATTTCTGGGGTATGGGGTGTAGGGGGGTTTCTGGGGGTGGGCCCATGGCCTGTGTACCCCCTTTACCCCCTCAGGGCTGTCCCCCATTCAGTGTTCCATTCCACCTGCCAACTTACCCTCTATGTCGGTCTCAGAGCCCTCCGAGGCCATCCCCTCGGTGTGGCTGAGGTCCCTCTGCATCCACTGGCTGATGGTGACCAGTGTGATGGCCTTGGATCCTCCTGCTATGGACATCTGGTCTGCTTGTCCCCGAGGTCCTGGGGTGTTCCGCTTGGGGCTGGGGTTCCTGGAGCCGGTGTCTTCAATGGGGGCAGCGAGGGAAGGGGGTACCTCAGTCCGTTCCCTGCCCTGGACCATGGCACTCCCCATAAGGCATGGGGCGACTATTGACCCCTTCAAGTGAATGATGCGGTCCAGGGTGTCTTAGTAGGGTGGGGTCCAGGCTTCATGCCCAGAGCGCCTGTTGTTGTCTTTAATGGCCTTGTGCCCCCTCTTGAGCTCCTTCCACCAGCACTGCGCCACTGTCCTGTGATGGCCTGCCACCTCCATTTCCCACACGATCTCCTTGAAGATGTGTTCCTTCTGCTGGTTGACCACAAGCTCCAGATGGTGCTCCAGGGTCCCCCAGATCTGGATAAAATCTAGGTTTCCCTGTGCCCCCATTGCCCCCCTTTTCCTCCCTTCATATGGCCATCTCCCATGGGCACCCTCCAGGTCATGGTCTTCTCCCTCCTCCTACTCCTGCTCCTCTGCCTGCCCTCTGGCCCTCTCCTCTGGGAGCTCGGGCTCCTGGGCCCGTTTCTGTGTCTGCGGGTCATGCGGGGTAGGGGGGAGGATGGTTACCGGGTTGCCATGGCCCCGCTTCCATCCCCCTTTCCCCCCACCCACTGGCCCGCCCACCTGCCTTGGTGCCCCTGTGCCGCTGCCCCCCCCCCTTCGGTCCCCTTGCCCATTTCCGGGGTGCCTTGTACCCCGGGCCGGCTGCACGTGCTGGGGCAGCCTGTCCTGGTTGTTGTTGCTGCTGCTGCTGCTGTCCATACACTGCCTCCAAGTGCAGCATGACCACCTCCTCCTCTGCCTGTGCCTTCACCTCCTCCTCCACCTCCTCCCTTGCTCTCTCACCCACCGCTCTCCTCTCCCTTCTGCCTCGCTCCATCCTGCTATGTTTCCCTGCTGATGTGTGCCCTTTAATTCTCCCTCCCTGGCCTGTGTTGTTGCTGGTTGCCTGGCAGCAATGCTGCATGCTTTGTCCCAGACTGGGAATCATTTTGCTTGATTCCGGCCGGTGGTTGCCATTCAGACATTATTTTTTGTTGTTTCCCATTGGGAATCGCATTGACCACCCTTTTGGAGATGGTCCAGGCCAGAACTCCGGAAGGGTGGTTACTTTTGACCCCTGGTGGGGATTGACTGTGGTGAACATCTGGCACCCGCTTAATAGACGTTGGGTATTTTCAGACGTGATGGGGCCTGTATTGGCCCCATCATGGTATCACCCATTGATCTCCCATAAGGATCAAATTGGCACGTCCAAGAGATGTTCCAGCTGATCCTGGTGGGGAATCCGGGAGGGGATGGGGCCTTGCGGCTGAACGTGCAGCCAAACAGCCCCCCCACTCCCTAGGCCACCCGCCCTCTTGGGGACGGGCGGGTGCCACTGCCAATGTGGCCGCAGCACCCACCTGCATTGACCATGGCCCCGAATCCCGCTGCTGATTCCGGGCCATGGTAGGCGGACAGACAAGACGGTCCCCTTGATCATGAGGGGAATCACATTGAACACGTAAACGGAGATGGTCCAGGCAGGACCTCCATTTGTGTGGTCAATGTAATTCCCCCCCATTATTCACGGGGTGAACATCTGGCGGGAAGCTTCCGTTCCCCCCAACAGATGTGACGCGAGTCCGCGACCACGATCATCATGTGGGAATTCCCCGTGGTTGAACGTGATCTTGTAAGTGTGGTTCACTGTGGTTGACTGTGATCTCGCAACATCTGAAAATACCCAGAGTCTCATTCTGTAACTAATGTTCCAAAAATGAATGAATAAGCAAATGACTTACATTTGTTTTCATTCATTTTCAGGGTTTTTTGTGGGTTTTTTTTTTTAAGTTATTGTGCATGTGCACAATGGCCATTAGGGATGTTATGGACATGCACACCCTTTAAAAATGATGATGACACTGCTCGTGCCACTTTGGAAAAGGCTGTTTATGCAGAATGGTCAAGTGGCCATTTTGTACATGTGCAGTGATTTTTTAATAATTTTTTTTATTTTTAATTTAAAATATTTTTTTAATTGACATGCATGTGAAGAACAGGCCCCTCCAGCCATTTTGTGCATGTGCAGTGATTTAAAATATATATATTTTTACATTTTATCAAAATTAAATGAAAAAAATATAACAAAAACGGAGAGGGTTCTTACAACTCCCCTTCCCCTGAACAGATGGGTTTTTCACCCATAAAATGAAAAGAAAAACCAAAAGGTTAGTGCTCATCACCCCTAGTGCATGTATCACTCATGTTCCCTTCATGCCTGGTGCAGAAGACACATAGTATGTCCCAAAGTCCTGGCTTTGCTGCCTCAGTTGAATTTCATTAGGGATCCCCCATTTGGCTGATGTTACTGGGGATGGGCCTTATCTCTCTCTGCATTAATCCACTACTGATTAAATTTTGATTTTGAAAACAGAGTACAATCCTCTGCCATTAAAGTCAATGGCAAAATTTCCATTGACTTTCATGTTGGAGATTCATTCGAACAATGACAGTATCATAGACATAATACATCTCCCATCCCTTTACCAGTTCATTCTTACACACAAAGTTGCTTTCTTACTAGCTTCAAGGAATATTTAAAATACCAGTGTCGGCACTTAAACAGATGACAAGCTGAAAGGAAAGATAATATGGGATATGGTGGAAACAGTAGATATCTGTGGAGTTCTGGAGAGAAGTTCCCCCTTTCTTGGTTCCATCACCAAGAAGATAAACTGAGCATAGTGCTGTCCATTTCTTTTTATTAGAATACTGTATACAACTGTCCAGGGGTATTTTCAGACGTTACAAGATCACAGTCAACCACAGTTAACCATGGTCAATCCCATGGTGGGGCCTAAGCGCCCTGAACATCTGTTTCACGGGCGTCAGATGTTCACCACAGTCAATCCCCACCAGGGGTCAAAATTAACCATGCTTCTGGAGCTCTGGCCTGGACCATCTCCGAAAGCGTGGTCAAAGCGATTCCCACCGGGAAACAAAAAAAAGTAATGTCTGAATGGAAACCACCAGCCAGAATCAAGCAGAACGATTCCCAGCCAGGGACAAAGCACGCAGCATCGCTGCCAAGCAACAACACGGGCTGGGGAGAAGATTTAAAGGGCACAAGGCAGCAGGGGGACATGGCAGGATGGAGCGAGGTGGAAGGGAAAGGAGAGCAGAGGGCAAGCGAGCAAGGGAGGAGGAGGAGGAGGTGGTGATGGAGGCACAGGTGGAGGAGGCAGTGGTCATGCAGAACATGGAAGTGGGGGGGACAGCAGCAGCAGTCACCGCTGCCATGAGGACAGGCCGTCCTGGTGCCTTCTGGGTGTTTTGACCACAGCCCGGGATCGGCGTAACATCTGTTGTGCTGCCCCGGGCCATGGCCTGCCGGTACGATTCTCTGCCGTGGTCCCATTCCTGTCACATCTGTTTGGGGCCTTTCTTGTCCACAGGGGGTGATTAGCTGGCTCGCCACCGCTGGGAATTCACTGTAGTGAATCGGGTGCCCGTAACATCTGAAATCACCCCAGGAGTCAGGCCTCAGGTTCCAAATGAGATGGGATTGGCTAGGAATACAAACAAACAAGGCTATCACTTTGGCTTAAATGTGTGAGGGATGCCGACCTCACATGAGCCTCACCCCCCTTAAAAAAAAAAAACTGGGGGAGGGGAGAATTTTGTGGGGGACACATACCCCATGTTTTGTGTTATAATTAGTCTCATGAAACTGCTACTCTTCATACAGTTATGGTCAAGTATTCTCAATAACTTTGTGTTTACCTGACTTGAGGCTATAAACATACAAAGTTTACAACTTCAGGATGTCTGGCTATGATGAATTGTTCGACCCTGGGGCAACTCCCTCTAGGTCAATCAATCAATCAATCAATCAATCCAACTTTATTGTGATAGCACTTGGCTATCTAAGTATGATGTTGAGGCTGGGGTTAGGTAGTTAGGAAGAGTTTAGGACGTTTCCTCATTTTGCGGAGAAACAGCCTTATGACCCTAGACTTCTTCACAGAGTACATGTTCAAGCACCTGGCTAATGGAGCTTGCAATATAAATTTGTAATAGGGGTCCTGCAATGATGAGCTTGATCCCATGATCTACAGATCCTACGTGGAGGGTCACGCGCAGTGCAGATGAAACACATGCAAAAACCATGTGGAGAAACAGTCCACTTGGAGGGTGGTGAAATGGCAGGCTATGCACGTGGAAACTGCATGGGAAGGTCCTAGCCATCAGCAGAGGCAGATAGGCCAGGGTGGCCAGAACAGAGAAGAGAGTCACAGTGGAGGGAGATTGCTGTTTGTGTGGTATAGGGCACGGAAAGAAAACATCAAACCCCATTGTGCAGATAGCCAGGAATACATAAATTGCATGGGTGCAGTAGGGGAAACCAATTGGCCACGGAAGAGAGCAGGGACAATGGTATCTGGGCAAGCAGGAAAGAGAAGGAAGGCAGGGCATCCCACACACATCTCAAAGGGCTGCAATTGTTTGACAAGAATCCTACCGACCAGGCCACCAGGCAGCTCCCTCAGCAGCGGCTGGCCAGGGGAGGTGGCGAGGGCCAAGAATGGTGAGGAACATGGGGATTTCCCTGCCTCCCTTCCAGAAAGGAAGCTAGTGGGAGGTGAGCAGCCAGCCCTGATCAAGTCCCATTCAGCAGCAGGGAGAGGATCTGAAAGATAAATAGAGAGCACAGAATGAAATTGCTGGTGCTGTTCCACAAAACCAGTGTTGCATCAATGTCAAAAGTGCAGGAACCCCCAAGAGCCCCCCACAAAGCCATACCCACTAATTATATGGCCATGTGCAGCTAACACAGTTGGTCACTTGGAAATACACATCCCATATGCAGCAAGCCACACTAGCACAACATGTACAGAAATCGCTCCCGGTTTCCCCAGCAGTCAGTCAGTTGTCCAAAAACCCACCCAGAAGGCCTAGAGCGTCACTAGTGTGCTGAAGCCGGCAGCCACAGTAGAGCTGAAGCCGGCCGCCAAATTGCCACCGCCGCCGCCCGGAGCTGAAGCCAAGGTACTGGGTGATCCCTGGGTGGGCGAGGTAGGATGATCCCTGGGGTGGGGGGGTGTTAAACCACCCACCACCACCACAGGGATCAACAGGACCGGTACACTTACCTGCCGGTGTGGGCTCTGGGTCGCTGGCGGCGGCCCGGGTCCGGAGCTCAGCCCAGGGATTTAGGGAAATTTAAAAAAAAAAAAAAAATCCAGGCTGGGCAGGGTGGGGGGGGGGTATCCCCCCTTCCACCTGCACAGCCTGGAC
>QEPC01011113.1:4827213-4853451 GCA_003113815.1 Sphenodon punctatus | reverse complement strand
TGAGTCCAAGTCCAGTTTGCCTATGTGTCATTCCGTTGAGGCCATGACCGCACAGCATGCAAACTTTTGGAATCATTGCTGGGTGTACTGCTATCCCGAGAAATAGATCCATGTAATGTTGCACACTCCTGCGATCCGTTCACGCGCCTCCTGCAAAGTGTGTGAGAGAAACTCCAAAAGACTGCACAAATCACTAAGACAATGCATTCCTATGCTATGTGTGCACATGCCCCCCTCTCCACCCCATGCAGTTCCATCCCAACTGAGTCCAAGTCCAGTTTGCCTATGTGTCATTACATTGAGGCCATGACCGCACAGCATGAAAACTTTTGGAATCATTGCTGGGTGTGTGAGAAACAGAAAAAGACAGAGAGCACACATTCATCACTGTCTGCTCCCAAGCAGACGGACACTGCCCAACCTTGCCTCCTCACTCAGTGCTCTTGTATGCCTTCCGAGATTTCATCTGGGTGGTCATAGCCCTTTTCCTGGTAATCCATTGCCTCTGCAGTGCACCTCATTATTTCCTCATCTGTGCCTTGGAGTAAATCCTTAGAAATTTTAGGTAGGAATGACCTGTTAATTTTAATTAATTCTAGGTGCTTGAGATTCAAACTGGAAAGACTAGTTCTTTTATTATCTAAAATTGCGCCCGCACATCTGAATAAACATTCTGATGGGACACTGCTGGCAGGACAACCAAGGAGTGTGATTGCCAAACTGTAGAATGATGGCCAAGTCTCCCTTTTTTCAGCCCAGTAAATGAGTGGATCATTATTCATGCCAACCACATCATCCGATGAAAGATACTGATCGTACATGTCTTCGGCTGCAGCAAGTGTTATTGTACAGTGACGATGGTGAAGCGGATCTACTCTTCTTGGCCATCGAGTGCAATTCTGTGCAAGGAGGCCATATTTTTCAAAATTTGACCAGATCGATGAAGCCTCATCGATGATGGTGCTTCATGTGGCTATGCATGCCACTAGTACTGGCTCTTACCTCCTTCTTTCAGTCTTGTTATTTTCCTGCAGCAGTATTTGCACTGGACTACAAGTTTATTTTCATCACAGGCAATGAAATGCTTCCAGACGTCTGACCTTTGTGTTTTTCTTGCATCTGCATGACTGTCAGTGGTTGGGGTGATTGTTCCTTGATGTGACAACAATGAAACATTGTCGTCATTTGTGGATGTTGAGGGAGCTGGCGAAAATGCAGGCATAGAATTTCTATGAATGGTTGTGGTACGAGCCACTGGTGATGGACTGCTGGCGTTGGTTGCTGTTGCCGTGGTGATGCGGTTGTAGCTGGTTGATTTACTTTTAGACAAACATCTGTTGAACATCGGAGCTATATTTTTCCTTATTGTAGAGTGCTGCAATGTCAAATCATTTTCTTGGCCTTGCCATTCCACATTTCTTAGGTTCTCATCAATTCTGGGTCTTTTGCATGGTTGGCTTGCCAATTTTGGTGCTGTGTAACTCGGGGTGTATGTTGGATCATCATACTCATAGGTGTCGCCATCATCGATGATGTCAACATCCTCTGTGGTGATATCACTGTCAGAGTCTGCATCATGATGCGCAGCACTCACAGTGGCGTTGTCAGACACACCCAGTACTACCGCCTCACTTTCCTGAGCATTTTCTATTTCTTCTGCATCGCTTGCTGAAGTAGACAATAGACGTTGGTTGTTGTCGCGTCGGTGCGTTACTGCCTCCTTGATGCTTTTTTAAAATTCGTCAGGTGTGCATTCGTTTTCAAGCGGAAGCATTTCATCATCTTGCTGTGACAACAATTGGCTTTCTATAGCCCTGTCTGATTCTAAAGATGATTGTTCTACATTGGATGGTGTGCATTTTGCAAGGTATTCCTGCAGTGCATCCTGTGAAGAAAGAAAGTAACGGTGTCTAGAACTGCCAGGCTGTGGCAATTATATTTTTGCTGGTGAAATACGCATTGATATCAGCGGCTGAGACAATTCCGCAAGCTCAGACTGCTGAGGGGACTCTGGTTGCAAAACAAGAGATGGGTGTGAGTGTGCGGTGCATGAAGCAACAGCTGGAGCATGCAGAAAAGACTGTGGTAATTGTGGTGGTGGGCAAGACTCAGAGTATGGCTTCTTCCAATGGTTCTCTCTCTCCTGTACCCTTTTTTCCCCATTCTGAAGCAACAATCTAGGGCTCAGACAGTGACTTCTATTACACAGCTTTGTAGAGGGATCCTCACATTTCTGCTTTGCAGAATAGTGTGCCATTTCTCCTTTTCTTTTGATAGTCTACAGTAAGAAAATGAGAAAAAATGAGTGTATTTTAAAAAGTTTCCTGGGCTTTTAAATGTACATTTATTTCTCGATATTTTATAACTTAAAATATGTTCTTACTTCAATATGCATTCCTAAAAACACACATCACAAAACATTTTTTAATATCGCAGACCTAATGTTACTATAGAATACAGACATGCCATATTGCGAAAGATGTACACCATCGTCCAAAACATATTGCTACCAGCGGCTACAATGTTCCTATGCCAGACCAAAACCATGTCAATATCTTTCATGAAAGCACCAACAGACTTGTGAACATTTCTAACGCATTTATTGATAGCCTTCATGTCTGTGCTATATCAGTTACACTGGCGAATAATGAGATCAGAGAAAACAATCTTGCAATGAGGAAAAAACTGACAGATTGCCATTACATCGTTTCTCATGTACTCTATTAGCCTTTGAGCATTCCAATATTGTTACCACCAGAGTGTATTACAATGCATGAAGGAAGGGAAGAAATGGAGGCAATGTATTGCCTTTTGTTCTTTAAAGCAGGCAATACATTAGACCATCACATCCCCCCCTTCTGATCCAGTGCACTGTAACATTTTCTAAATTCAAATCGACATCGGTGTGTTCTGTGCAGCAGACTTGCTCTAGTATGGTGATGTAGGAATCACAAATGAACAAAATATTCATCATTAATACCTAATGGAATAAGACAAGCAAATTAGTAGGCTGTTTTGTAAAAAAAATATTAAATAAATGTCCTTATTACACTTACTTCAATTCAGTAATGCAGAGAATGCTGGTGAACTGATTGTCTGCCAAATGTATCAGGGAGGGAGTTGATCTGAAGAGAGTGAATGAGAATTTAGGTTAGCACCAAGCATAATGTGCAATGTAGAATGTTGATTTCATCTTTATTATCAAAAAATAATTAAGTAAATAAGTAACACACAAAGCAAATACACACATCATCTCAAACATCAACAGCATATGCTGCGTGGGACTCTGGATGGGGGTGCATGCTAGAGTCAGTGCATAGAAAGCCAGGAGGAGGGGGCCATAGCTGGTATCCGCGGAAGCCACGGGCGAGCCTGGAGCAGGGACTTGGGGTTGGGGAAGCACATGGGGAAATAGACACAGCTGGGGGGAGGGTCTGCCAGGAGAGTTAGCCCATAGATAGCCAGGAGGAGGGGGGGCATAGCCGGCAGTCACAGAAGCCGCTGAAGCCGCCGGTGAGCCTGGAGCAGGGACTCGGGGTCAGGGAAGCACATGGGAAAATAGACACGACTCGGGGGGCTTCCAGGAGAGTCAGCCCATAGAGAGCCAGGAAGAGCGGGGCATAGCCGGTAGCTGCAGAAGCAGCGGAAGCTGCCAGAAAACCTGGAGCAGGGACTCGTGGTCGGGGAAGCACATGGGGAAATAGACACAGCCAGGGGGGCTGCCGGGAGAGTCAGCCCATAGAGAGCAAGGAGGAGGGGGGCATAGCCAGTAGCCGCAGAAGCCATGGAAGCCACCGGCGAGCCTGGAGCAGGGACTCAGGGTCGGGGAAGCACATGGGGAAATAGACATGGCCGGGGGGGCTGCCGGGAGAGTCATCCCATAGAGAACCAGGAGGAGGGGGGACATAGCCGGTAGCTGCGGAAGCCGCCGGTGAGCCTGGAGCAGGGTCTCGGGGTTGGGGAAGCACATGGGGAAATAGACACAGCCGGGGGGGCTGCCGGGAGAGTCAGCCCATAGAGAGCCAGGAGGAGGGGGGCATAGCCAGTAGCCGCAGAAGCCGCCGGTGAGCCTGGAGCAGGGACTCGGGGTCAGGGAAGGACATGGGTAAATAGACACGGCCGGGGGAGGGGCTGCTGGGAGAGTCAGCCCATAGAGAGCCAGGAGGAGGAGGGGCACAGCCAGTAGCTGCGGAAGCAGAAGAAGCCACCGGCGAGCCTGGAGCAGGGACTCGGGGTCGGGGAAGCACATGGGGAAATAGACATGGCCAGGGGGGCTGCCGGGAGAGTCAGCCCATTGAGAGCCAGGAGGAGGGGGGGCATTGCTGGTAGCTGCGGAAGTCGCGGAAGCCGCCGGCAAGAGTGGAGCAGGGACTCCGGTTCAGGGAAGCACATGGGGAAATAGACACAGCTGGGGGGGCTGCCGGGAGAGTCAGCCCATAGAGAGCCAGGAGGAGGGGAGCATATCTGGTAGCCGCGGAAGTTGCTGGTGAACCTGGAGCAGGAACTCAGGGTCGGGAAAGCACATGGGGAAATAGACACAGCAGGCGGGGCGCTATGGGGTTAGTCAAGGGAGAGCTTGGAGGGGGAGGGGGAGGCGATAGTTGCGGTCGCCATTTGCCCACCTTTCACAACAAAAAAATTGGGCCAGCATCACAGTTATCAACCCTACATCACAGTTTCTCGCAAATAAACCAATGATTCCTCCATCCATCCAACCAACAGGCATTATCATTAACAAAATAAACAATAAAACAATACCAAGCACAAACAATATAAATCCAAACCGAGCGATAAACATAAAAGGCTCACAGTAATAAAGAACATGTGTACATTTATTTTAAAAAAAGATAATGGAAAATGTAAAGTGCCGCTGTAGCAGGATTACTTTAGCTGCTTTAGCACTAAATTAGCAGTTAAATAAAGCACAGTTTAAAAGAATTAGCAGAAAAGTTCAAGCACTTACACAAAAACCTTCTTATGTTATCCAAAATCGATGGTATTCTATGAATTAGGAGGAAGGTATAGGACTCTCTCGCCTCTAGTTGCAATGTGGTGCTTTGTCGCAGAGTGCAGAAAATTAGAGTGTGTTAACAAACACAGACACTGGTGGCGCGGCTCCAACAGTCACTCACTCTCACTGCGATTGGGGATCAAGAGGTAGAAACAAGCTACAAACACACCTATTTATACTTAATGGTGAAGGCAGGACATGTCCCTCTGGGAAAGCCCTAGGCAATGAAATTGTGCATGTGGGTGTCATCAACAGGGTCCGAGGGTTGATCATGCCGCCGGGTCTCGTGATACCTTGTATTCCGGGTGGCGGAAACATGATACAATGATCAGATAACCACAAAGGTTCCACAATCGACGGAAAGGGGAGTTGGTGCCGCTTCTTATTGGAATCCGCAAAAGTTCCACTTCCGTTCACCAGTTCAAATGCCGCGGCACCATTAGCGGCAAACTTCAGCCGCAGCCGTTGGAGAGCTGTCTCTGCCAAACCATGCCACGATGTGTGGAATAGGGGTCTCCATCGGTAACAGCTGCCGCAGCGGCATGCCACTACAGCCCTACTCAGCAATCATTGGAACAATGATTGGAGCACCGACATGGCCCAGGTACATATGTCCAGATGGCATCGTAGTTACTCCCCTGAATGGGGCTGCCCATCCCTGTTGCCAGTGTCTGCCCAGCACCAGCAAGCAGTACCCAGAGCCTGTCATTATATGGTTCTTCCCCCTTCCCCTCAGCTGAGACTACAACGATGACGGGACGTGGGTGGCAGGGGCAGAGGATGGTTATCCACCACATGGGGATCATGCCATGAGCCCAGAGGGGAGGACCAGGCTGTGGCCAGATGGAGATTTGCACTGCAGTGCAGGTGGGAACAGGAGAGGCAGTGGTCTGCTCCTGTAGCTGGGAAGATGCATGATGCCCACATCCAATTATACCAGCCCCATTCTTGCCCAGTTGTGCCCAACATGATTGCAAGAAGTGGTGAGTGTCACCTTCAAGGTGCAATTAAATAAGCAGTGCCCAAAGCTGGGTTAAAAAGTAGATGGAAAGTATCAAAGGCTCTGTTATGAATACCCCAGACACCAAGGAAGGGTGGGGATCAGAAGGCAATACAGGGCACCATCAGGGCTCCAAGCACCCCACCGCACAGTGCGTGTGAAGAATGGGGCAGGAGAATATAGAAGCTCATGTACCTGGGACAGGTGCTGGGGATTCAGTGAGTCCAATAGCCAGCTTAGGAGCAGTACAGTGAAAACCAGGAGTATCAGCATAAGCTTCATGGTGTATTGGAAGGTGTGTACTATTACGCACATGAACAGCTGAAGTGCAGCCAAAGCCAGATCTCATGTGACACCGTAGCCATTAATGTGGTTACCACCCTGTTAGGCACGTCTCTGCAGGGTGCATTAGGGCAGAGTTGTCCCTCTTGCATGCTGATATACTGTGTGGGACTCAGAGGAAGCACACAGGATCCACATGCATGCATCCATCTGAGATGAACAGACGGACCAGGAGGGCCTGTGGATTATTTTCAGGGGGTGGTAAGCGTATGGCAGGGAGTGGTGTGCTGTGACATGAATAGCTGCTGGGACCCTAGGACATGCCCCTTGAAGGGCACAGGGACCAGGGTTCCTCCAGTGGGGATTTCCAACCCGGGTTCCATGTGTGTGTGAGCACAGTCACAACTGTCACCTGGTGATCAGGTGTCTGTTCCCCGAAGAAGGGGAGTTTCTTCCCCTTCATGGGACTGCCATGACCATTCTTACCAGCCCTGGATGGCACACAGAGGGGATGCAGTTTGTGGAGGTTGTCCTGAAAGCAGAGGAACCAGTTCATGTATCTGTGCCACTGCTCTAATACCTGAACCTGTGCATGCTCACCATCATCTCTGCTGCCTTCCCTTGGGATCGGTATTTCTGTTTGGGGGGCTCAGGAACATGATTTTGGGCCATGATGGACAGTTGATGACATTCTGCAATGTGGAACCCAACCTGGGGGAGGGGGCTGTGAGCAGGGGTGGGGCAAGAAGCAGCATTCCAGCAGGTGGGGAGCAACAGGTCCCATCCTTGTTTGTTGGCACATTCGTTTGTTGGCCCTTGCCCTTGATGTATGGGCTCTCATCACAGGCTCCTGCAACACTTTCAGGGATTAAATGTTCCCATTGGGTGGCCTCTTCCTTGCAGCATGAATCCGGTGCTGGCCCTGCCCCTGGGGGTTTGTCCCTGGCACTCCTCTGAGGATTTCCCTGGTCAGCAGGGTGTCTGCTCCTTTATACTGTCTGCTCTTGTCTCTTGGGGTTTTCTGCCCCCCTTGTTGTGGGGTATACATGCACATACTTCCGCCCATGCCTCTCCATCCGCACTGCCCCTATGACCCTTGCTGGCCATTCTCTACCTGTGTTCTTTAGCCACACCAAGCTCATGGCCTGTTGTTGCCCTATTGAACCTCTAACTCACCCTCCCATTCTGGGTAATTTCAGACGTGACGGGCCCCTGGTTCACCACAGTGGATTCCCAGTGGGGGTGAAATGAACAACCACCCCCCGGGGTGAATAAAAGTCCCAAACAGATGTGACGGGACCTGGACCATGGCAGGGAATCGAGCTGGCAGATCATGGGATGGGGCAGCGCAACAGATGTGACACCGATTCCCAGCCGCAGTTAAAACACCCAGAAACCACCGGGCAGGGGCGAGAAACAGACATGACCGCCTGAGGGCAAACAAAGCCAAAAGACACACAAGGGAATGCCCACACAAGGGAAACAGGAAGGGAGGGGGAAGAGGGAGAAGAGCCGGACAGGTACCACACATAACAGGCACACAGACAGCGGGAGCACAGTGGAACACACAGCACAAGCACACGCCCGGGCACGCGCACACACACACACACACACACAGAAGGGAAAGGGGGGACATGGGCGCCCGGACAACACACAAGGCACACTGGGCACAAAGGGGGGGGCAGCACAGGGAAGGGGGGGTAACTGCATAGGGGCAGGGCAGGACACAGGCAACGGCAACCACAACCCCCACAGCGGAGCTGTCCGCACGGGCACCCCCACAGCAACACAGGCAGCCCCGGAATGGGGGGCCCCAGGAGCTTGGCACCAAGGCACAGCGGGGGCCTGTACTGCACAGCGAGCCGGCTGGGAACAGTCCAGGAGGGACACGTAGACCCCACACCCGGAGAGGGGCCAATGGAGGACAGGCAGGAGAGCCGGTGCAGCACTGCAGGTCCAAGGATGCACACACACACCCCAGAGGAAGGAGCGAGCAGCAGTCCGGGGGACCCATAACCCCAAGGTCACACAGGCACCCAAGGGGGGGCGGGGCAGCAGGTGGCAGCACTGGTGGGTGGAGACAGTCTGCTGGACACAGGCGGGTCAGTGAGGCCATGCAGAGTGCCGGACCCAGGCACCAGGGAAGGCAACCATGGAGGGGAAACCCGGGTGTGGAGGCTGACCAGGGGTGGGGCCCGGAGAGGGCCCGGAGTCACAGGCAGGGGTAGCAGCACCCCGGGAAGCAGGCAGCACAGCAGAGACATCAGGGAGGAAGCAGCCAGTGGAGACCGGTCCCTGAGCAGGGGCAGAAGCCCACACAGGGGTAGGCTACCGGGGGGCTGGGAGGCACACCGGGACTCACAGCCAGCTGCTGGGGACCACCACGGGCCGGGTGCCCTGCCCAGTGAACCAGATGGGGCCAATGGATCATGCCCCAGTTGTACCCCAACAAGGACATGTAGTGGGTGATCAGGTAGTAGGCCTCGAAGGGATCCTGCATGGACAGCCCCAACTGCACATCCGAACGGGACCACAAGTCCAACAGCACAGACAGCTCCACCGTGGTAGGCTCCAACACACAGCAGTCAGCAGCAGGGGGCCACAAAAGCTGTCCCAGCTCCAACTGCCGGTGATACACCGCCCCACAGGAGCGCTGGTACCCATGGGCCCCATGAATACAGCCAAAGTAGTACACGGCCAAGGCTGGGCCCCCCTCCGCAAGGCAGATCGTGTAGGCATCCAGGCTGCACACAGACAGTGAAGACACAGTCTCAGTCATGGACCAGGCCACATGAGAGCACCTCATCTCTGGGATGTGCCCATCAGGGAAGGGAACCAGCCCCAGAGTCTATGCATCCAGCCGGCAATCACGAGCGCTCGTCTCATAGCTGAATTAGCGAAGGCCAGAGCTCAGTCTTGAATAAGCAACCGAATGGCTGTCCAGGCAGCCCAGGAGCAGCTGCACAGCCAGGGTATGCCACAGATCACACAGGGACATGGTCTCCGGAAGGTCAAGCTATGGGGGGCCCCATGGGGGCCGGGAAGTGGGATCCCAGTGGATACATGCCCACAGACACCAGCACCGCATTGGGGGTGCCTTCCCGGCTGGGGGCTGGGCCCCGTCCCACCCGCCAATCAGAGGGCCATCATAACCGTCACCCAATCCCTGGGGCCCCCACCACCATGGAGCAGGACAGGGCAGCCAAGTGGTACCGTGACTACACTGAACAGCTGCGCCTCCTTACCATGGAGCTGCACCTGGTCGCCCGCCTGCGGGTTAACCTGGCATGGAAGGCTGCAAGGGCCCACCATGGCCCCAGGAGAGCCCTTGACCGGCTCATGGTGCAGAGACTCTCCAGGGCAGACTGGTAGGCTGTGAGCCGGGGCCAAACCCAGCCTGCTGTGCTCAGCGAGGTGGCCGGGCGCCTCCAGTGGCCAAACCCAGCCTCGCTATGCCCATTGACAGGCGGATATGGGTCGCTGAGCAGGCACAGGGTTGGTGGGCCAGGGCGCTGGCCCAGTGGGACAAGGCAGCCTGGAGGGCCCACTTTAGGATGGACAAGCTCACCCTGCTCTGGCTCGCTGAGCTCCTTGCGCCTTGGCTGGAGTGACAGCACACCCCCATGAGGACCCCCATCCCCATGGTCCAGTGGGTGGCAATAGGGTCTGGGCCCTAGCAATGCCCGACTCCTGCCGGTCCATCTCCCAGAACTTTGGGGTAGACCTGAGCACTGTTGCCTGTATCCTCCAGGATGTGTGCAAAGCGGTGGAGGGCATGCTCCTGGACACAACAATCCAGCTGGTGGACCAGGGGGCCATGATGTCAGGATTCGCAGCTGGAGACTTCCCCAACTGCATGGGAGCTGTGGATGGCACCTACATAGAGATCCTCCGCCCCTCCACAGCAGAGGCTGCATAGTATGTGAATAGGCACGGGTATCACTCCCTGTAGCTGCAGGCGATTGTGGATCACTGGGGCTGGTTCATAGACATCGTCACGGGCAATTCCAGTCGCAGTCACGACACCCGGATCATGACCATCTCCCCCTTCTATACCCGGATGTTCCAGGGGGGACTTTGCTGACATGAGGATGACCTAGATTGAGGGGGTACCAATGCCCCCTAGTATCCTGGGTGACCCTGCCTACCCTCTCACCTGGTGGCTACTGAAGGTCTACCTGGTCGCATGCACCCTTGCGGAGGTGCTATACAATACCCGCCTGTGCTCCAGCAAGACCGTGGAATAGCGAGCCTTCGGGGCCCTCAAGCAGCACTGGAGGAGCCTCGCTGGCCGGCTAGACTACACCATGGAGACCTCAGTCCTGGTGATCAGTGCCTGCTGTGTGCTCCACAATGTGTTGCGAGACCGAGGGGGCAGCCCTGGAATACCCCCAGCCCCCCCGGCCCGGTGCCCCTGTACATGAACACCGAGAATCCCAAGGTGTACCGTTATGCCAAGCGCATCCGGGACGCCCTGGTGAGGCATATCAGCCGGGAGGCCGAGGTGTGAGGACTGCCCCTCCCCGGCCCACCCCCAGGGGTTCCCTGGGCCAGCCCCTGCATGGGTGGGAGTTGCCCCCCCTGTCACCCACATATGGTCCTGGGAGGCTTTATAGTGCAAAAACAATTTATTTCACCCATGTGTACATGTGCACACAACCCCTCTCCCTCCACCCCAGTTGTGCCCTGCCCCCTATAGTACCTCCCCTTCCACCACCCTCCCGCTCCCCCCCATCCCCCACGTTTCCTGGGTCGGCCCTGTGAGTGCTCGGTGTTTGCCATGGAGGTCTGTGAGCGCCCCTCCCCCCCGCTGTCTGTTTTCCCAGCAGTGTCCTGGGCCAACTCCTGGTCTGGCAAGGGGGGCAGTGGTTGGGAGGAGGGCGGGATCTGGACCCAGGGTGCCCTCCTTAGCGGCTGCACCCTCTGGAGGGCAGTGGGGACCGGGAGGTTGATGCACGGCCCCTGAGGGCGTGAGGCTGGCTAGGGTGGCAGGGCAGGGGCGCCGAGGGGCCCGGCATGGGGCCTTGGGCAGGCAGGGTGCCTGGGGGGGTGGTGGCTGCCATCACGTAGGCACACATGGGACCTGTCCATTTTGACAGAGTGCTCCCGCACCATGCCTGTGATGCCTTGCTCCAGTTGGCCGAGCGCTTCCACCTGCCTGCTGTGCTCCTGGTGCTCCTGCCTCCACTCCAAGTGCACCCCGGCATGGAGGCTCATGTACCGCACCTCCTCCCACTCCAGGGACCGTTCAATGGCCGCCTCCATCTGGTCCACGGCTGCTATCATCCTCTCCCCCTGTTCCGCCGAGGTCCAGACGATATCTTCCGCCTGGTCCTCCCTCTGCTGGCAGACCCGTGCCCGGAGCTTCCTCATGCTCTGTGGTGGGGGCATGGGCCCTGGAGAAGCTGGCTTCTGGGGTTGCCCTGTAAGGTACAGGACTGTGAGTTCAATGCTGCCCTGGGCGCCTGCCCCCAGCCCGGGATGGGGCAGGGGCCCCGTGGGCCCCCGGCCATGTCACCCAGCCCCTTCCATCACCCATCCCTCAGTCCCTCCCTCCCCTTACAACTTTCCGGGGACCCCCTCTCTGCACCCTGGCGGGCCCTCCCACCCAGACCGCATGCCTCACCTGCTTCCTCCGCCTGCTGGCCGGGCTCCTCGGCACTTGCCTGCTCACCTGCCTGGGTCTTGTGCCGGGGTGTTCCGTGCCCTGTGGGTGAAGAGGGGGGGTTGTTGGTGTAGGGTCTTATGGTTGGGTGACTGTGGCCCGGGCCCCCTTCCTGCCTTGCCTTTGGGGAGCTGGGGCTGGCCCATCCATCCCCCCTTGGCCCCTTCCCCCTGTTGGCCTGGTTTCTCTCCCATCCAGGTCGCCTGCTTACCCTCAATGTTGGTCTCGGATCCTTACGAGGCCAGCCCCTTGGTGTGGGAGTGCTCCCCCATGGACCACTGGCTGAGAGTGATGAGGGTGCTGGCCTCGGACTCCGCTTTTCTGGCCTGAGGGTGGGTGCTCTCCGGGCTGCTTTCCAGGGGGGGGCTGCAGTTGCCGGAGGTCCCAGGGCATTCCTCCTGGGGGTCTGGGGCCCTGGAGCTTGTGTCTACGAGGGGGGTGGCGAGGGTACCTTGGCCCTTTCCCTGCCATGGACCACTGTGCTCCCCATGAACCATGGGGCAACTATCAACCCCTTCACGTGAAGTATTTGGTCCAGGGCATCATAGAAGGGGGTGGTCCGGGCTCCGGATCTGGACCATCTATTGCTGTCCCTTATGGCCTTGTACCCCCTCTTCAGCTCCTTGGCCTTGGAGCAGCACTGTGCCATGGTGCGATGGTGCCCCGCTGCCTCCATGTCCCCCACTATGTCCTGGTAGACATGCTCATTGCGCTGGTTGAATGCGATCTCCAGCTGGTACTCCAGGGTCCCCCAGATCCGTATGAAGTCCAGGGTCTCCTGCAGTTCCCACTGACCCCCTCTGTTGTAGGGCTTCCCCCCTCATCTCCCCTGTGAGTCCTCCCGGGATAGGCCCGGGATAGGCCAGTGTCCTCCGGGGATCATCCACCCGGGCCCTTTTCTGTGTCTGCTGGATGCAGGGGGTGGGGGGGTTTATGGTTGGGTGCGGTTCTGGCTCCTCTAGCGGGGCACCCCCTTTCCCCTCCTCCCTGCCAGGAGCCTGGGCTGGTCCCTTGAACCCCCTTGGTGCCCCATGGCCCCCTGTTCCCCTCCCCTTGCTTCCCTTTACCCATTTCCGGGGTGCCTCCTCCAGCTGCTGTCCCCGAGGCATCCTGTCCCAGCTGCAATGGGTGTTGTCCCTCTGCTTCCTCCATCCTCAGCATGACCCCCGTCTCCCCCTCCCCCGCCTGTGCTCCCTTCACCACTGCCACTGCCTCCTCCTCCTCCATCCTCGCTTTCTCTCCCACCGCTCTCTTCCGCCTCCCTCCTTGCTCCAGCCCGCCACACTTCCCTGCTGCAGATTTCCCTTTAAATCTCCCTCCGGTGGCTGCTTTGTTGCTGGTTGCCAGGCAGCAATGATGCGTGCTTTGTCCCCGGCTGGGAATCATTTTTTAAAATTCCGGCTGGTGATTGCCGTCCAGACCTTACTTTTTGTTGTTTCCCGGTGGGAATCTCTTTGACCACGCTTTCGGAGATTGTCCGGCGGGGAGCCCCGGAAGTGTGGTTGAAATTGACCCCATGTGGGTGTTGACCGTGGTGAACATCTGGAGGCTGCCGAACAGACGTTCAGGGCACTTTGGCCCTGCCGCAGGATTGAGCGTGGTTCACTGTGTTTGAGTGTGATCTCGTAACATCTGAAAATACCCTCTGTCTACTGGGGCCATAGCCGACAATTCCCTCTGGCATCTGTTGTTGTGGTCCACTTGCTGTACCCCTTTGTGGGTCTGTGCCCCTCAAGTACTCATATATGGGGCTTCTATATCTTGTGACCTCTCTTCTTGCTGGCCCCCTGCTCCCCATTTCCTTGCTTGCCTTTTGCACGTGCGTCCTCTTTCCCATGTGAATCTTCCATGGATCTTTTGAATCTGGCTTCTGTGGCTGTGTGCAGTCCTTGTGTGCAAACCATGCACAAATATTTTTCCCCACATACAGCATGCAACTTTCACCACATAGGAGGTTGGGCATTGTAGATACTATAATTACAAGTCTTCATCATCATCATCATCATCATCATCATTTATTACGTGATCTATGATCATTGTAAAACAATACAAACATCTACAGGCAAGACAAACACATAACAGCTTGCTTCAAAAGCATTGTACAATAAAATGAAAACCAAATACCTCCCTCTGATTCCTAGTGGGTGATGGTTAGGATTGGCTCACTTAATGGGTACTTATAAACTGTGATCTGAGATGGACAGCCCTCAGCAAAAAGAGGGCCACCCTCCGAATTATATCTGGTTTGGAACTATCCAGCAAAACTGCCATAATCACGGGATCATCCCTCCCTGGATACTGATCCCTTATTGGTTCAAGAAGGTCATGGCGTGGCTCATCATATAAATGACAGTGTAACATTATGTGCCCTACAGTCTCTGTCATAGCATTGTCAAAGGGGCATAATCTGTCAAGAAATGGTATGCCCTGGATCCTCCCTTCCAGGACTCGAGAAGGGAACGCATTGAACCGGGCACTAGCTATCAGTTGTTTAGCTCTACCGGATATAGGGGCGATTAAGTAAGAAGCCATCTGACCCATGGGCGGGACATAGTATAGATACTCACGAATATGGGGCGAGGATCTTATTTTAGCAAGTTCCGTTTGACGCCCTATATCCCTAACCCTCGTAAGAACCTCAGTCCTGACGGAATCCGGGAGTTTGTGCTTAAGATACACCGTGGAAGTTCCCATCTCCTCCAACTGCGCTTCAACTTCCCTTACCCAGGGGTCTCTAAAGGGGTCGTCCGACAGAGATTTCACTAAAGTAGACTCCTTATTTAGTTGTAATTTTGACCAGTATTTAAAACTGGCTTCTTTGGCTGCTTGGGTCCAAGATATTTGTCCCAGTTCCACTCGGATAGCTGCTAATGGAGTGCCTCTCGGGACCCCCAGAAGTCCCCGTAGGAACCTAGACTGGGCCCTGTCCAACGGGCCTGAGTAGAAAGGGGCCCACAGCTCGGCCCCATAGAGCAATTGGGACCTCACTTTACAGTTATAGACCTGCAAGGCCTGTTGGACCGCCATCCTGCCCTGTTTGGCGAAAAGTCTAGAAATGGACAAAGCCACTGCTTGGGCTGATCTCAGGGCTCTACTAACATGCTCCTTCCAACGGCCCGATTCATGAAACAAGATTCCCAGGTATCTAAACGCCCTGACCTGTTGTATAGCGATACCCCCTATATGCCAGCTCTGGATTTTGGCATGGGCCGAAAATACCAGGACCTTCGATTTTTCGTAATTGATGGTGAGTTGATTAGCCTGACAAAAAGTCCGGAAAGTCTGCAATTGCCTGGTCAAACCTAGCCTCGTCTGTGACAACAAGGCCACGTCGTCGGCATAACATAGGCAGCCGACTGCCCGAGCTGCCAATTTCGGGGGGAAATAATGTGGGGCTGCCATGGTGGGTATTATGTCATCTATAAACAAGTTGAAAAGGGCCGGAGCTAATACGCACCCTTGGCGGACACCCTTCCTAGTTGGAATCATAGGTGTTACATGGCCCTGGGTGTCCATCTTCACTACCATGCCTGAGTTAGCATGTAGTGAACGGATCAATGCTAACAAGCGTTTGTCGATCAAAGAATTCTCAAGCTTCCCCCACAAGGCGGCCCGATCAACTGAATCGAATGCCGCCTTAAGATCCAAGAAGGCCACGTAGAGGGTTCCATTCCGAGCCCTGTACTTGGCAGCCAGGTACTGCAGAATATAGCAGTGGTCTATCGTGGATCGCCCGTGCTGGAAGCCCGCCTGTTCAATCGACAATACTTTATCCTGATCCATCCAGGCGAGCAGCTTTCCCAAAAGCAGCTTTCCGTACACCTTGGATATAGTAGAAAGGAGGCTGATTGGCCTATAATTCGCTGGGTCCGCTCTGGTGCCCTTTTTATGAATGGGGACCACCAGAGCGGTAGTCCAGGCTGCTGGGACCCGCCCTACGGTGTTTATTGCTGTAAAGAGGGCGGCCAGGATGGGGAGCCACCAGGCCTTATGAGTCTTAAGGTACTCAGCCCTTATTGCATCCAAGCCCGGGGCCCGTCCATTCCGTAAGGAATCTACCAGGGGTTCAACCTCCTTCTCCTGCACTGGCGGCCAGTGGGGAAGTTCTTGCAGCCGCCCATCGGGTATACCCATTGCTTGACCCTCCTCATTACCGAACTCAAATTCGGATTCGGGGGGATTATATAGGTGTCTGAAGTGGTCCATCCATCCCTCAGATGTAATCTGTGCTGCCAGGGGAGTCTTCCTTTTCCCAACAGAGGAATTCACTAGCCGCCAAAAGCCCCTAGAATCCCCTGTTCTGGCTGTCTGCTGGAGGGAGCTCCATCTGGTATCCCAGTATTCTTTCTTTTTTGTACTAATTAGTTTCCTGTACCTTGCCCGAAGGACAAGATATTGTGTTGGTAAACTGGGTAGCTGGGAGCTCCTATACTCAGAATGCATTGCTTTAAGCTGCTTCCTAGCCTGCCGGCATTCCCCGTCAAACCATGGTTGACTGGTTTTTGCCGGCCCTCGTACCGATAGTCGAGCCCTAGTTAGAATTGTGCTCTTTATCTCCGATGTTATGAGGTCGAAAGCCTCCAACACTACTCTAGGGTCATCGGACCCTATTAGTCTCTCACGAGTGGAGACCATATGCGTTTGCCTGACAAAGGCACCCAGCTCTAATGATAGTCCCTCCTCCCAGCGGGGGGCCGTGACAAGATCAGCTGAGACTAAGCTGGTATTGGGCAAACTAATTTGATTGTTTGGGCCAACTGGGGCTACTGGTAGAGTGGGAATATTAATTGTCAATTCCACAGGGAGATGGTCCCCCACTAGTGGGAACCCCAGCTCAAAGTTTACCAGATGAGGTAACACCCCAGCCGACACCACAGAGTAATCCACTGTGCTAAGACCCTGCAGTCCCACAAATGAAAATTCCCCTTCCAGATCTTTAAAGCATGACCCGTTTAGAACATATGGCTCCTTAGATACCAACATCTGGGCCATTCGGATCCCCGAGGAATTGATTACTTTATCCTTGGAGTGCCTTTGGCCTAGGAGATACTCTGGGGCTGTGGGAAATCCATCACAGTAAGGGGCTAAGGCTTGGTTGTCTGGACCCAAGCGCGCATTAAAGTCTCCCATAAGTATTACATGGCCTGCTGGATACTTAAGTAGTTTTTCTTCCAAAAGCTCCTCCAATTTGTCCCACATAGCTGATTGGAAGGAGCCCGCATTACATGGGGGGATATAGATGGTCATTATAATCCAAGAAGTTGTGGCCATTTTGGCCACAAATCCTTGTAATAACCCCGCAAGGGAGAAGTTTTCAATGATAGTAAAAGGGGCTTCTCGAGAAACGAAGCAGCCAAGTCCCCCACTTGGCCTCCCCTTGGTGTGCCTACGCTCTGCTGGAAGGGAGAAAGATATATAGCCCTCCAAGTCAACTGGATCCATAGACCAAGTCTCTTGAACCAGGACTATGGTAAAGCCACGGAGATACTGGATGAAATCCGGATCGCTGCAGTGCCTGCCCCACCCTGCCACATTCCAAGAACATATTGAAATCAGGCCTGAGGGGACTGGCTGAACTAGTCATTGGCTCGAAAACAGCCTGTGCCCCAGGCCCCCCCTACTTCTCCTGTTATCACTAGCATTGCCTGGAGGGGCCCAGGTCTGGGAAAGGGTCGATTGAGTTTCTGCTGCAGGGGCCTTGGTACCAACTACTGCTGTAATTAGGCCACCATCTGGGGGGGCACCTGTTCCTGTACCACTCCGGGGCAAAATGAACCACACAGCTCTGCAGATAGTTGGGTTGATGCCGGTCAGCTGGAGTCTGGATCAGGCAGGGGCTTGGTTATTCTCAGGGTCTGGAGGCTAGGCAGCGCTTTTGTGGAGCTGCCCCTGTATTGTAATTGAGGGTCAGCAGGATGATGATCTGTACAAGCTCACAGTCCTTCCACGAAGACGGGTCGCCGCCACCAACACCGCAGCCCCGCAAATGGCCCTGACAATGGCTGACACCCTTAGGTGTCGCCCTTTGTCTGGCACCCAAGGGCTGACGGCCAAGGTCCCAGCCTCTGGATAATATACCTGGGGGGTTGAGGGAAACAGCCAATGAATGTGTGGGAGGGCTCCACCAGTTGCTCCCCTGCAGAGTCTCCTGCTCCTAGCCCCACCTCTCCTAGCTGGTCCCACCTATAATTACAAGTTGAGATGAGTTGCATGTAAATTGTAGTGATGTCTAATAATTGTTTCTGTCAGTCTTTCATAATGAGGTAACAGAATACCTTTTGAGAGGATGGTATTTACATTTTGTCAAGTAATTTTATCTTTGGTTTACCTCCTTTATGTTAGATTTCTATGCATTTTTTGTAAAGGATCACAGCATAAAGTGCCATCCATGTCAAAGTATCTGAGATACTTTTTCTGTGCTTCCATCCAGTAATATGACAAGTTTTCACATCTACAACAGCATGATGCTTTTTCATCCTTACCCCAACAGTAAGCGTACCATTGACAATGTCACTTATCCTGGGATCAAATTGAGCTTCGTTCTTTATCTTTCCTGTGGTTCTCTGCAAGAATGTTGTAAAAGTATGTTTGAAATTGTGCACTGTCTTTTGGATTTCATATGTAGTCCTCCAAGGTCACATTTAAGGAAAGTGAAATACACAGCTTCACAGACAAGCATAAGTGTGTAGATCTGTATATAATCTGCACTTATGTTAATCACAAATGCAAATTGGATATTTGCTTGTACATTATAGCATTATTTTTTTAACCCCATCAAATACCTTGCTATTTTGAAACATTGCTGTTTAATTGCAAAGGGACAGAACTCAATACTGCTTATTGGAAACATTGCTGTTTGTTTTAGTGGTGAATAGCCTGTTAAATCCTGGATGCCTCCACCTGGAGTTAGAGTCATCAGTTGCCTTCTGTGATGAGTTTTCAACCTACTTCACAGATGAAGTCACTCCTATTCATGGTGTCTGGTGGGTTATAAGACAGGTGGGGCAGTGGGCATGGCCAATTGTGGCCCCAAGCCAACATTAGGCAGGACCAAGCCAACAGTATGCTGGGCCAACCAGAATTTTGAAACTAATATGGAATTTTATAGCCTCAGTAGCCCATCTGTAAAAAAAAACATCCCCAAACCCCCCAAAATGTGAACATGTGTGTGTCTGTCTCTTCCTGTGTTCCCCTCACAATTGTCCTTAGACTGTAAGCCCACTGGGAAGAGACAGGTCTCTAATAACCACCAGCAGGCAATGTGTTCAATGGCAGGAGAACCATAGCAGAGAAAACAGAAGTTTTGTAATCTGTAAAATACCCAAAATTACAGAAATTTCCAGTACCTTACTTAAGGTGCAATTCAAGCAAACATTACAATATCTGAAATACACAGGCAGCATATGAGACAACTAAAATGAATGGAAAATGTGGGATGTGCACAGTAACTCTCTTTAATTTCTGTTATTACTGTAATTTTCATTCTTAAAATATCATTTGTTTTTGTTATATCATCACTCCCCTCCTAAAAAACTTAGATCCGGGAAAATCTAAAGAACTCTTTTTGCTCGGGGATCATGATAGCAATGTCTCTATAAATGTAGCAAACTTTTTGACTTTGGTATGGAAACTAAAAAAATTGTAAAGTATGGAATCAAAAGAAATGTATTTGTATTTGTATTTTTATTTTAATCCAAGAGTTGGTGACTGAGACGTGGTAGAGTCAGCCATGCTTTGTTTTATTTTGTGCTACATTGTAAGAACCTTTGGCTATATACAATAAATCTTATGTATGTATGTATGTATGTATGTATGTGTTATATTTCATTAGTCTTTGTTTTGTTTTAGTTCTTACTTTAGATTTTGATTTCCATTGGTTTCAATGGAAAACACATTTTTGGATGTAAGCTTTTGATTTTTATTCTGATTAAGATGACACTTTGCAGGACTGTATCTGCTGTCGTGGGCATTCTGTGTACAACATTTCAGAAAGTTTGGCTAAGGAAACCTGATTTTATAAGCAGTTGAAATTGGTTATTTTAAAGAAATTTGCATACACATTCCTGGTTCTAATGACTTTATCTCCCATACCATTTGAATGAATATTGAAAATATTAATACCCTCCCAATGGGTACTATATCTGCCTATTTTAAGAAGGATTGGATGAAGGGTCCCAATGTAATAAGCAATATACTTTTAATGTATTTCTGGCTGTAACATATTTGTATTCCAGCCAGTTGTCATGGCATTTGGAATAATTGTATCCCAGACCATTATGATGGTCTCTGCCAAATATCATAAAGATCTGATAAAGTGTCCCAAAGTTATAAGCCTGCACAGCATTTGTATGAGCCTATGCCAGGGATTCTCTTATGTTTTTCACTGTGGTACAAGATGTGTTTATGTCAATTTGCTAGCAGAAATGTCACCCATATATCATTCTGTGCTGTGACCATCACAACCTCTCTCCCTCACTTGTTACTGGAAAGTTGGAAGCATCTGCTTAGGAAAGAGCCAATAATGGATTCTCTGATGTCCTTTGTCAATGTGCTACAGGATGTGATTGTGATGACAATTGTCCAGCCTGGATGTATGAACCATGTTTCCTGGTTGCTGGGATTCTCATCCCCTGTCCTCTGCCTTGCTGCCTGTAGTCCCAGTTATGTCTCCTATTTTCTCTCCTCAGAGCCCCCCAGGATTGGTCCAGGATTGGTCCTGGAAAGCTTGAAGCATGCAGTAAGAGAGGCAATCACATCTCTGTTCCAGCCAGGGTGTCTCTGAAATGTCAAGCCAATTTTCCAGAGGAGATATGTCTCATCACGGCTGTTGGGCACAGGCTGCAGTCTGGGTGAGCATCCCAGGTGCGTGGGGGTGTCCGTCAGCTTGCAGAGAACACCCCAGAAGGAGGCAGGATGATGTTGGGCAGCACCCAGGTGCATGGAGATTTGATCTATGTAGTTTGTTGAACCCTTGCAGTGAGCTCTATCACGCACACGCGCGCGCGCACACACACACACACAGCCTGCCAGAAAAGTATGAGAAAATGCTCTAAACAAAACATGAACTAACCACAGACAAAGAGCAGGCCCAAAGAACAGCAGTTGCCCTCTATGCCTGCCTTGAAGCCACCACTGATTGATCCTGTAAAGGTTGAAGGATGCAGTAATTGGCCAGGAAATGTGTCTGTCAGTCTGTTGGACTTCTCCTGCTCCTTTCCACAGCCCCCTCCTCCCTGCCATACCTGTCTCTGAATGGCACCACATGTGGTATTTACCTGAATAACAAACGTCTTCAAGAGGGAAACTTCAATTGCTTATAAAGTTTGGATTGTTTATCAAATCTTTCTAAAATTTGACAGAGATGATCTGAATGTCTGAGATACAATTCTGCAAAAGTTAATGTAAAATAGATGGACAAAATAAATGTTACAACCAGAAAGTATTAACAAGTACATTGCTTATACATTGCTTATAATGTCAAGATAACAAGCAAAATGTTTACACCTGAAAATGTGTTTTTCAGGTTTTTTCTATTAACTCATAATAAAAAAAACAAAATTATTTCATCATATTGTTATTCTTTTGGTTTCATTATTCAGTGACAAAAAGGAAAGATCCCACTTTCATTTTCTTTAACAAAACAATCACAAAAGCAAAATGCACACCCCTACCCAACAGGATTATGTGAAATCCTAAATGGCACACCATAAATACAGCATAGAGTTTTACAGAGGGAAAGGAGGCATGCACACTTAAGAAGAGAGCATGCAGCACCCACAATGTGGCATTAAAAAAATACACGCCCAAATGCATGGAAAATGCAGGAAATCCCAATAGGATTAGGTGCAATCCTAAAATGCACACCACAAATGCTGCAATTGAATTTCGGGGAGGGGAAAGTTTCCCCACCTCTGATAGCACTTTCAGTCCTTCCTAAAAGCTGAAAGCTCCCAGACCAGTGAACAAGAGAGAAAAAAAGACATGGAAAAACCCTTAAGATTCTAAATTGGAAGCAGAGTGGGGGGGGGGAAAATAAAAGTGGCTAATGCAGCTATTTCCACCTTCAAAAACTCTAAAACCAAACAAGACTGTGTGCAAAATCAGCAAGTATTTTTAAGTGTCCTTAGTCACCAAACAACTTTATCATTAAATAAATTCTTTGGGAAAGCTTCTATATTTTGTCTGTGATTTTTTCTTTCATGAGCCCACCAAAATATCCCAACCAACCAATGTAAATATTCAAAGTCCAACTTCCTGAAGCATCACCTCACACAGGAAGAGGGTCAAAATTCAAAGGGGCTGTCACTAGAAAGAGCAACACTATAAGACAATATAAGGTCATATGAAAAAGAAGTATATTTGAAATGTTCACAATGCTGAATTTATTAATTATTTTTTATTATTAATTAATTTATTATTATTATTATTATTATTCATTTAGTAGTAGTAGTATAGCACAAGCAATGTACCTGGCACTTTACAACTGTTGAAAATAAACAGGGTGCTGCCCCAGGGAGCTTATAATCTAAGGAAGACATTCCCCTCCTGCACTCAGTCTACATGGACTATATACACTCCAAATATCCAATATCTAAACTACATAAAAACTCAAACAAATTATATTAAAAATCTAACAGAAAAATATATATTTTTTTAAAATATAGTCAATGCACAGACCAATTTTTTAAAAAATATAAAAAATATATTTGAAATATCCAGGCAGACAAAATTACCAAAAATCATTAAAAAAAAAATCCAAAAGAGGATTTAAAATACCCAGACAACCAAAATTACCCCAAACCTTAAAAAATAAATCCAAAATCAAATTAAAAATACATTAAAAGAATAAAAAACAAAACAAAAAAAGAATTATTTAAAAAAACAGAATATAAAATATAGAATATAAAATGCATCTTTGCGGCAGGGGAGGTTGTCACCCAGCCTCAAGGAGGCTGTGGTGTGCCCCCTGCTGAAGAAACCATCATTAGATGTGGACATATTCACCAGCTACCGATCTGTATCTAACCTTCCCTTTTTAGGTAAGCTTATTGAGAGGGTGGTGGCGATCCAGCTCCAGGTGCATCTAGACGGCATCGGTTTCCTCGACCTTTTTCAATCTGGGTTCCATCCCAGCTATGGCATGGAGACAGCGTTGGTGGCCTTGATGGATGATCTCCGCTGGGAGATGTATGCAGGATGTTCTAAATTTCTCATCCTGCTAGATCTCTTGGCCGCTTTTGATACCATGGACCATGGGCTGCTGTTGAGATGGCTGCATGACCTGTGGGAGTATGGGTGGGACTTTCCTTGAATGGTTCCGCTCATTCCTCTCCAGGAGAAGCCAGAGGGTGGTGTTGGGAGTTGAAACATCTTGCTCCCATACCTTGTCCTGTGGCATTCCGCAGGGTTCCATCCTGTCTCCATTATTGTTTAACGTATATATGCAGCCCTTGGGGGAGATTGTGAGAGGGTTCGGGGTGTGATGTCACCAATATGATGATGATACTCAGCTGTACCTCTCTTTTTAAGCTGACCCAGATTCTGCTGTCTCATTGCTATCCCAGTGTTTGGAAGCCGTGGCGGAGTGGATGTGGCAGAGCAGACTGAAGCTCAACCCCGATAAGAGAGAGGTGATGGTGGTGGGGAGGGCGAGGGAGGTGTCGGCCCCCCTGATAGGGGGGATTCATCCTCCGATAGCTCAGCAGGTTCAGAGTCTGGGGGTGGTGTTGGACTCGGATCTCCGCCTGAATCGACAGGTGGAGGTGGTGGTGAAGGCTACCTTCCACCAGTAGTATCTAGTGCAGAGGCTGTGTCCATACATCTCCAGGCCGGACCTGGTCTCCCTCATCCATGCCTTCATCACCTCGAGGCTGAACTACTGTAACGTGCTCTATGTGGGGCTGCCCTTGTTCCCGGTCCAGAGGCTGCAGCTAGTGCAGAATGCGGCGACCTGCCTCCTGATGGGGACAGGTCGTTGGGAGCATATAACACCTGTGCTCCGGACTCTGCATTGGCTGCCAATAGCGTGCCAAGTCAGGTTCAAGGTATTGGTATTGATCTATAAGGCCCTTCACGGTCTGGGCCCCTCGCACCTCAGGGACCGCCTCTCCCTCTGTGTCTCAGAGTGGCTCCTTTTGTCTGCCAGGGACGCCTTCTTGGAGGTCCCCCATGTTAAGCGGGGGGCCACAATGGAGAGGGCATTCTTGGTGGCTGGGCCACGTCTTTGGAACTCCCTCCCGGAGGAAGTTCTCCTGTCCCCAAGCCTTTTGACATTCCGGCGGGCTTGTAAAACCTAGCTGTTTGCCCAGGCCTTTGGGGAGGAGGGGGGGAGGGTGGGTTAGGGTTTTTATCTCTCCACTTAACTTTTTATTTGTCTTTGTTTACCCAGACCCTGGTTTGGTTTTTAAATTGTTAGATCTTTTTTTAAAATGTTTTTAATTCTAATGTTGTTTTATTAAATTGTACATCGCCCTGGGATGCCATTGGCATGGGGGGGCAACTAAAAAATGTAATAAATAAATAAATAAATAAAAGTTTTACATTATTACTCACCCAAAGGAGGGATTCAGTTGTCCTCTGAAACAGCCTGCGACCTTTGTAAAATTTTCTGCTTTCTCTCCACCCTTTCCTATGGTAACAAAGGGAGGAGGGAAAGTGAACTCTCTCACCTCCCTTCTGGAAAAGAGGGGAGGAGGAAGAATGAGCTTCTGAGGCTTCCATTAGGGTGGCCAGGATATCTGATCTAAACCACCCTAAATGACATTTTGATTGGTACCTCCCACAGTCCCTCCCCAGTCTCCCAGAGAGCACTACTTCTCTGGGACGCCATCCGAAGCATGCTCATTGGGGTTTAGGGGGGTGACTCCCCTAGAGTCTTCCCTCACTCCTGTCTCTTCCCCACCCAGGGGAGAATGAGTAATTGTGAAGGTGGATGAGGAGTCATCCTTTGCCTTCCCACATATGTCTTTTAGTTGTGCAGGAAGGCTCTAGCCAAACTGGCCCCACTCCCAAGAGGGAGGGGCAGAAGCAGGGGTAAAGCTATCATAGGGTATTTTTAAATGTGACACTATCACAGGTGGCCACGCTTACTCTGGTGTGGCCACCCATGGTGGTGTCATGTCTGTTCTCCCTTACCCGATGTTAACTTGCAGGGGTGGGGGGTGTAGAGTACACTCCAGAATGTGTGTAGGGCTAACTCCGGGATGTGTGCTGGGCTCCCTGCCAGCCCACATCCCAGAGTTAGCCCTGCAGAGTTTGGGAAAGTCGACCATGGTGAAGGCTTCTATCTAACTCCATCTGGTTGCCGGAGATTTTCTGAGTGAGCATGGTGACCTAATAGGCCACCACACATGCCCATCAGGGAGGGCTTAGGGAGGGGTCTTGGATGCACTAAGCAGCATGGGTGTGGGGCCATGTGGATCATGCCTGCACGTCTCCCCACCCTCTTCCTGCTCCTTCTCCAGCCCTGGCTTCTGGCATGTTTGTTCAGCAACCGGGCCTGATCCTGTCCGTGGTGAGTGCTCTCACCATGGGCAGGATGAATGCATGATTGCTCTAAGAGTCATCACTAGGGATGTGCAAATGTGATTTGGATGTTTGGAGTTCAGACATCCAAATAGAACTCGAAAATGTTCGATCAGTTTGGTCATGTTCGAGTGAGTTCAGATGAGTTCAGGGGTGGGAAAAACATGACTTTGGGTGGGAAAAATGTGACTGGAAGGGGGAGGCAGCTGAGGAGCAGACTTCCTGGCACCAGGGGTGGAGACCAGGGATTCTTTCAGGGCCAAATGATACCAATACAAAAAAAATCTTTGAATTTGGTATCAGTATCGATAGCGCTATTTTTGAATGTTCTGCCAACTTTCGCCCTTACCGAACTCCGCCAAACCGAACAACCGAACCCGAACTTGGGTTTTGAACCAAACGACCGAATGTTCATATATCCGAACCTCATTCTGTTTGCACATCCTTAGTTGTCACATGTGAAAATATCCATAGGGACAGGAGGAACATTTGTCCCAGGGTCCAAGCTGGGGGGAGCACAGGGCCCAAACTGGGGTGGGCACATATCCTGTCATGTTGTGGTGTGGCTAGGCATAAACTGAGCTCAGCTCAAGCGCCTACAGCACGTGGCACAAGTGGTGCCCACCCAGTGCGTGGCACAGGATGGAGCAGGCACTGACAGCGGGGCAACCACAGCCTCCATAGCTCAGTAGCAGGAAACTGAGGGAGGGAGAGGCCCTGGGGGGGGGGAACAGGGGAGAGGATGGTAATGGGGGG
>QEPC01011113.1:4779026-4826147 GCA_003113815.1 Sphenodon punctatus | reverse complement strand
GTCTCTCCCCCAGCTCCTGTCTCTCAGATTGTAAGCCCTAGGGGCAGGGACCATGTCTATTTTATTACTTTGTAAAGTGCCAGGTACACTGCTGGTGCTATATAAATGTTTGTTAATAATAATAATAATAATAATAACTGTATAAAAATATGTAGAATGAAGCTTGGCTTTTGCTTTTTAAATGTTTTATCACATTGCCTCCGCCTATGTTCCTTGAAATTTGCCCTTTTGTTTTTGCACTCTTCCAACTACTTCTTTGTAGGGAATCTGCCAAGGTTTCTACATCATTCGGAAAACTAATGAAGAAGCTTTTAGGTGCTGAGTGAAAAAGAAAGGTTGTTTTTTTAAAATAATAAAAAAAAATCCTTGATGAGAATGATAAGAATGGATGTGACATAAGCCAAACAATTCCCTTTATTACCTTTTTTTCAGCTTTTGAGAAGCTTAATCTGAGACTCATAAATACTTTTTTTTTGCCTCCTGGCTGTAAATCTCAGTGAAGCACATTACAAAAACAAAACATATAAGTAAAACGCATAGTGCCTTATCTGAAACAAACGATTATGGCCGAACTTTATTTACGAAACGCTGTCCCATCTTGGTGCCATGCAATTAGTACACCAGCACAGATAGAGTTTGAGAAGTATTGCTAATTAATTGTTAATAACCCGCTGGGAACATAACCAAGACAGACACTAAATTGTGAAACTAGTTATCAAGAGTGGTGGAGCAGAAATGATTTAAAGATTTTAATCAGAATTCTCTGCACAGTATATTTTCTCTCCGCTCTTGGATGCCTACATCCATTGTACAAGGGAGAGCAATTCTCTGCCCAAAAGGAGACAGAGTCAATTCATGTTTATATTATTAGCTTGGTGAGACTCTGCACACTGGTGATTATCTATGGTGTACAAGGAAGCCAATCACACATCTGTTTATAATTAATATTGTTCAAAGCAGAAATCAGTCAGGAAGGCACTGATTAATGAGATCACCAAAGGTTTGGAGTCTACAGGGGAGAAAACAATGGATTTATGGAAGAGATAAACAGAGAGCAGTGCATGGAACTTATCACTGATTTCGTTTTTGAACCTCTAAAGTCAGGGACAGGTAGAGAGAAGAACTTTAGCATCCTGTCTTTACCATTCAATCCTTTGCCATCAAGTGATGCTCTTATATACATAATGAAATACTGTACACAGGACCAGCCTTATCACAGGGTGACCACCCCACAATGGCCCACAATGTCTGCATGGCCAGGTGCAGGGTTTCTACTCTCCCCCCCAATGGGGGACCCCAAATGGAACCACATTTAGGGCCATGTAGAGAGCATCCCTGAGGGGGCAGGGTGATTGGGAATGGGATGGAGTCACCGGGGGCTCCTTATTTTATCTTCATCCTTGGTCTCACATATTCTTAGGCTGTATGCACAAACACTTTTAAAATATAAAAAGGTGTGCAGACTTCAAAAGATTGATTTGCATCCTTCTAAAATATGTTTTGTTTGAAGATATATCTTACAGCTCCTTAAACTTCAAAATAGGAACACTTCCTGTTGTGCACTGCAGGCAAGAGTGCTTCTTTCCACGTCTTCACTGATCAGCCCTTCAGTGGGGATCTCAGAGTTCTCCTTCCCCTCTGGCAAAGGGGAAACATGTCAGTAAAGAAACAGTTCAGTGCTGGCACTAGACAGGTTCTATCCTATTTTCGATTGCATTCTGCATTCTAGTAGCGGCGGGGGGGGGTTGCCATGCCCCAAATTCCCCCCAGAGATGGAAGCAGGGCTGGCCGTGGTGGGAGGAGGAAGTAGGATACTCCTCATGCAGACCTCGGAGCCAAATGATTGGCTGCCCAGGCATCACGTGCGCAGTGGAGCGCGTGTGATTGGACGTCATGGGAGCAGGCTCCTCCCCTTGGAGGGGGGGTAGGGAGCTCTGCTGCCCGCATGGGTTAGAACCAGACACACTCGCACCTAGAGATCATCAGAGACAGCAGGAGCGGCGAGGTGCTGCTGCTGGGCCAGCTGATTTGAGGGCAAAAGAAGAAAACAATGGGATGGAGAAAGAAGGTACCTCCAAGGGCAGTCCCTGAGAACCCCTCAGCAAAATGGGGGGGGGACAATGAACCCACCCAGGGAAGTGGGGGGAGGGCACAAAGACCAGACCGGACAGGAGCGAGATGGCCAGCCACCTGAGAGCCTTTGAAGCCGTGGCGGCTAGCCTGCACCCTGGAGCAACATCAGATCCCCCTTGTGAGCAGACCGGGGATGAGGGACAGGAACTGCGAGTTGGGGCGAGTCACGAGGTAACATGCCCAACTCCACAACAACTAATGAGGGGGGGTAGGGCCATCAATAAACCAGCCCAATGCAGGCTCAAAGGGGGTGAGCAGTCCCCCCAGGAGCTCCCAACCAGAATTGTTTTACACACCTAGGAAAGCCCCCAGATGGAAGGGGCCCTTCCAGGCCATTCTCCAGAGGCCTGGAGTGGTTTAGCCCAGTCCGAGGAGAGCAATGAAGGAGGTGAGGGCCGCCCACTCATGGGGGGGCGGACCCCAAGGAACAGGCTCGCAGTGCCCACCTGAAATCAGGTGCACCACCTGCCCGCAGCTGAAGACTATCCACCACTAGCGGACCTCCCCCAGTGCTCCCCAAAGAGGGCAAGATTTTGTTCCAACAGAGTATGATGAGCCAATGATTGAAGAAGGAGAACAAGGTGGGGAGGAAGATAAGGAAGAACTGTCCAGCGAGGAAGTGTCAGATCGTATCCAGGCCCACGAAAGGGAATTGGAAAGCATGGCCAACCAGAGGCAAGCAAGCCAAGGACGCCAGGCAATGGAGGCCTGGGGGTTCAATGCTGAACCACAAAGGGGTGAGCAACAAGGGTTCACAAATATGGAATGGGGTGAACAATGGGGACCCCCCCTAGCAACACTCACTGGCTCATGGCATGTGAGTCTTGGTTGAGGTGGTCAGGGGTAATGGGAATGGAAATGGCTGTCACCCTCCACCCCCACAAGGGTTTCCCCGGAAGGTCGGGACAAGGGAGGCCCAATGGCTCTGTCTGGTGGATCCACCGGCTCAGGGACAACGGACAATGACTCAGATGCTACGGTGGAATGGGACATGGGTAAAGGTTACTCCCATAGACCCCCCCAAAGGGGCAGCAGTTTGCCTCCCGGGCACTGCCATCAATGTGTGTGCAACAGCAGAGCCCTCAATGGGAAATGTCTAGGCAAACTCCCCCCGGCCAAGGTTATGTATTCCCTCAGGGACAGGACACCCGCCCCCTGCCCCCTGTGTGTGGAGGATATTCTGATTTGTCTTCCCCAATCGGGGAGCATCTAGCTAACTCTACCAGAGAACCTATAAGGAGAGGAGAATACATAGATATTTTTGCCCTCCTGTTTGGGGATCCCATTGTGGATCCTAACAAACAGGATGACAAAAAGGACAAAGAGAGGTTTAGGAGGCCGAAGGCTGACCAGATCTGGGCCAATTGGACATCAGCCTTTTCCATCTACTTGGGTGTGGTGTTACAAGTATACCCTGAATGGGCTACAGAGCTTTTGAAGTTTGCTGACATAGTAAACAGGCATACGGGGTTGGCCCCCCTAGAGCATGGCTCTGAAACGACAAGGCCTTTCAACATAGGGCTTCCTTCACACCAGGACTGAGATGGGATAGACATGCTCAAGATCTCTGGCTGGACTGCATGGTCAACACAACCAATGCACCCAAGACAGACAGTGGCCACGTCTTAGTGAAGGGAAGTGTTCCCCCTGCAAACAACCCCAGGACAGACCTGCTGGGAGTACAATCAGAATGGCAAATGTACACGAGGCACGTGTAAATTCCACCATGCATGCTCCATTTGTGGAGGCTCCCACTCACATACCACTTGTTACAGGGGAAAGCCATTTGGAAACAGGAGACACAACCAACCAGGAGGATCCGGAAAGGGAAACTCAGGAGGTCAACAGGGGGGTGGAAATGCAAACGGGCCCAACACCAATCAAAATTAAGAAATTACAGGAAGCACTTGACCGCCACCCAGACCCACAGGAAGTGGATTATATTTTAAATGGGTTTAAGTTTGGTTTTCTCATACCTGCTAATTCAGTTCGCCAGGTGAAAGAAGCACGAAACCTTAAGTTGGTTTATGACATGGAAGACATAGTGAGGGAAAAGATTGCCAAAGAGGTTATGGAAGGATGCATTGCTGGTCCTTTTCACGTTCCCACTCTGGACAATTTAGTGGTTTCACCATTGGGAGTAGTGCCCAAGAAAGCACAGGGAGATTTCCATTAAATCCATCATCTTCCATACCCCAAGTGACGCTCAGCTAATGACGCAATACCGAAAGAACTTTCTATTATCAGGTACGCCCCGTTTAATGAGGCCATAGAGAGGGTAAGATTCCTGGGTAGAGGTGTCTGGCTTGCAAAATGCGATGTGAAATCCACATTCAGGCTGTTCCCGGTGCACCCGAGTAGTTTTTGACTTTTGGGTTTGAAATTCAAGGGTCTTTATTATTATGACAGGGCCATGCCCATGGGTTGCTCTATTTCATACTCAGCATTTGAGCGATTCAGCTCACTTGTCAAGTGGATATTTAGGCAGCGCTTGGGCCACGGTGACACCGCTAAATATCTCAATGATTTCTTAATCATTGCATCACCCGCCCCAGGAGCATGTGAAGAACTCTTAGCACTATTCCAGGAACTATTTAAGGAGCTTGGAATACCGCTGGCTCCCGAAAAGACAGAAGGCTCTTCTACCAAACTCACATATTTGGGCATAGAAATAGATACCATGTGCATGCTATCTCAATTATCTGAAGAAAAACTCAAGGGGTTAAAGGTCAAGGTCCAGGCTGCTATGATGGCAAAAAAGGTCACTGTGGGTGATTTCAGACGTTATGGGCACCCGGTTCACCACAGTGGATTCCCAGTGGGGGCAAACCAAACAACCACCCCCCAGGGTGAATAAAAGCCCCGAACAGATGTGATGGCACCAGAACCATGACAGGGAATCAGGCCGGTCGAACACGGGCTGGGGCAGTGCAACAGACGTGACGCCAATTCCTGGCCATGGTCAAAACACCCAGAACCAACCAGGCAGGGGCGGGACACAGACATGGCTGCCTGAGGGCAAATGAAGCCAAAAGGCACAAAAGGGAATGCCCACACAAGGGAAACGGGAAGGGAAGGGGGAGAGGGAGAAGAGCCGGACAGGTACCACACACAACAGGCACACAGACAAAGGGGGCATAGTGGAACACACAGCACAAGCACACACCCAGGCACACACACACACACTCACACAAGGGAAAGGAAGGCAAGGGGGGACACGGGCGCCCGGACCACACACAAGGCACACCAGGTGGGGGGGGTGCGGAACAGGGATGAGGGGGAGAAAGGGCACAGGGGCAGGGCAGGGCAGGACACTGGCAACAGCAACCACAACCCCCACAGCCAAACTGTCCACACGGGCACCCCCACAGCAACACAGGCAGTCCCGGAATGAGGGGGCCCAGGAGCTCGGGACCAAGGCACAACGGGAGCCCACACTGCACAGCGAGTGGGCCAGGAACAGTCCAGGAGGCACACGCAAACCCCACACCAGGGCAAGGGGCTGATAGAGGACAGGCAGGAGAGCCAGTGCAGTGCAGCAGGTCCAAGGATGTGAAACCCCCGCAGGAGGAAGCTGGAAGGGGCAGTCTGGGGGCCCCAGAACCCCAAGGTGGCAGCGCTGGTGGGTGAGGACAGTCTGCTGGACACAGGCGGGTCGGTGAGGCCATGCAGAGAACCAGACCCAGGCACCAGGGATGGCAACCATGGAGGGGAACACCGGGTGCGGAGGCAGATGGTGTGGTGGGGGCTGGAGGGGGCCCGGAACCACAGGCAGGGGCAGTAGCACCCCAGGAAGCAGGGAGCACAGCAACATGGCAGAGACATCAGGGGGGATCAGTCAGCGGAAAATGGCCCTGGGCAGGGGCGGGAGCCCACATGGGGGCAGGCAACCGGGGGGCTGGGAGGCACACCGGGATTTGCAGCCAGCTGCTGGGGGCCACGATGAGCCCAGGGTCCGGTTGTCCCACCCAATGAACCAGATGGGGCGAATGGATCATGCCCCAGTGGTACCCCAACAAGGACATGTGGTGGGCGATCAGGTAGTAGACTTCGAAGGGATCCTGCATGGACAGCCCCATCTGAACATCAGAATGGGCCCACACGCCCGACAGCACCGACAGCTCTGCCGCGGTAGGCTCAGACATGCAGCAGTCAGCAGCAGGGGGCCACGGAAGCTGACCCAGCTCTAACAGTCGGTGATACACTGCTTCACGGGAGTGCTGGTACCCACAGGCCCGTGAACACAGCTGAAGTAGGACACGGCCAAGGCAGGGCCCCCCTCCACAAGGCAGAGCATGTAGGCGGACAGGCTGTACACAGACAGCGCAGACACAGTCTCAGCTGCAGACCAGGCCACATGAGACCACCTTATTTCCGGGATGCACCCATCGGGGAAGGGAACCAGCCCGAGCGTCTCTGCATGCAGCCAGCAATCACGAGCGTTCGCCTCATAGCTGAATTAGCAAAGACCAGAGCTCACACTTGCATAAGCACCTGACAGGCTGTCCGGGCAGCCCAGTAGCAGCTGCACGGCCGGAGTATGCCACAGGTCACACAGGGACATGGTCTCACAGAAGGTCCAGCTATGGGGGGCCCCATGGGGGCCGGGAAGCGGGATCCCGGTGGATGCACAACCAGCCATGGTCCAGCTAGACAGGGAGAATAACACCATGGATGGGGGGGGGCAAACATAACCTCCTCCAGAGCCACAGGGGGGGGGCTCTGAGGGGTCTGAAGGACAGGACAGATGGCCACGGGCCACAACATTGTATCGCAACAGAGCGAGGCATGGGGTGCAGACCTGGCACAGCTTCAGGAAACAAGCACCCAAACAGGGCGGCTAATCAGGCCGGCAAGGACACGGTGTTGCAAACAGGGAGGGGGGGAGTCATGGCTGAAGTAATGCAGCTGGGAACACACAGCCACGTGTCCTCGTGCGTGCGCTAGACCCCATGCGAGGACATCAGATGCACCCAACCGCACGTCCATGGACACCAGCATCGCACTGAGAGGTCTGCCCAACTGGGGGCGGGGCCCTGGGACACCCAGGCCATCACCGGGCCAGCATAACCGTCCTCCAACCCCCGGGGCCCCCTCCACCATGGAGCAGGACAGGGCAACTGCCTACTGGATGCACCTCGCGCTCGCAGCCAAGTGGTACCATGACTACACCAAGCAGCTGCACCTCCTCACCGCAGAGCAGCACCTGGGTGCCCGCCTGCAGGTTTCCCTGGCCTGGAGAGCTGTATGGGCCCGCAGGGCCCACCGTGGGTGCAGGAGAGCCCTTGCCCGACTCAGGGCACAGAGGCTCTCTGGGGAAGACCAGCAGGCTGTGAGGAGGGGCCACACCCGACCTGTGGCACTCCATGAGGCAGCTGGGTGCCTCCACTGGGGGAGTGAGACCATGCGCCGGGCAGCCCTGTTGGTTATGCCCATTGACATGTGGCTGTGGATCGCTGAGCGGGAACAGGGTTAGTGGGCCAGGGTGCTGGCCCAGTGGGATGAGGCAGCCTGGAGGACCCACTTTAGGATGGACAAGCTCACCATGCTCCACCTCGCTGAGCTCCTTATGCCCTGGCTCGAGCGACAGCACACTCCCATGAGGACCCCTATCCCCATGATCCAGTGGGTGGCTATAGGGGTCTGGGCCCTAGCAATGCCCGACTCCTGCTGGTCTGTCTCCCAGAACTTTGGGGTCGGCCTGAGCACCGTTGCTCGCAGACATCCTCCGGGATGTCTGCGAGGCTGTGGACGGCGTGCTCCTGGGAAGAACAATCCAGCTGGTAGACCAGGGGGGCGTGATGACTGGATTCACAGCCAGAGGCTTCCCCAACTGCATGGGTGCCGCCTTTCCAAAGGGGAGGCCGGAGAGTATGTAAACAGGCACGGGTATCACTCCCTGCAGCTGCAGGCAGTTGTGGATCACCGGGGCAGGTTCATAGACATCTTCACGGATGAAATTCGAGGATCTTTATTATTTATTCAAGGGTCCCCGCCTCCCCCTCCTCCACCTGTGCTCCCTCCACCACTGCCACTGCCTCCTCCATTCTCGCTCTCTCGCCACCGCTCTCTTCCGCCTCCCTCCTCGTTCCATCCTGCCACACTTCCCTGCTGCAGATTTCCCTTTAAATCTCCCTCCGGTGGCTGTGTTGTTGCTGGTTGCCTGGCAGCGATGCTGCATGCTTTGTCCCTGGCTGGGGATCATTTTCTTTAGTTCCGGCTGGTGATTGCCATCCAGACGTTACGTTTTGTTGTTTCCCGGTGGGAATCACTTTGACCATGCTTTTGGGGATTGTCCGGCGGGGAGCCCCAGAAGCGTGGTTGAAATTGGCCCCATGTGGGTATGGACCATGGTGAACATCTGCCGGCCACCGAACAGATGTTCAGGGTGCTTTGGCCCCACCGCAGGATTGACCGTGGTTCACCATGGTTGAGCGTGATCTCGTAACGTCTGAAAATACCCTGTGAGGGCATAACAATCTTTGCTAGGGAGTTTGAATTTTGCTTGCCGTGTGGTGGCTCCTGTTCGAGCTTTCCTGTCAAGGATGTATGTGCCGCTCAGAGGAAACCCCCCACAATACCATCACATTAGAGTCACAAGGGACATGAAGGAGGATCTCCAGATTTGGGATACCTTTTAAAAAGAATTTAATGGGGTTAGTTTTTGTAGAGACAAGTGGTGCTGGGAACACAACCTTCAGGTACAATCGGACTCAGCAGGGGTTGCAGGATTTGGTGTATACTTTAATGGGTGATGGTGTGTTGTGATCTGGCCAGATCATTGGGCTGCAGAGGGAATAACGCAGGATTTAACTTTCTTGGAGCTGTTCCCAATTGTATTAGCTGTGCACCTTTGGACCTCCGACTTCGCAAATCGATCGGTCATTTTTTGGTGCGATAACATGGCTGTAGTCCATGTGATTAACTCCTTGTCTTCCAGGTCCCCGAGGGTCATAGGTTTCGTTAGGGCATTCGTGCTGCGCTGTTTGGAACATAACATTCTTTTTAGGGCAAGACATGTTCCTGGTGTTGATAATAGCATAGCTGACGCCCTCTCTCGATTACAGATTGGGTGATTTCGAGAGTTTGCACCCGCTGCAGCACCCAACCTGGAACCGTTCATGCAGGGAATTTGGAACCTTGGAGGGCTGAACTATGAAAGATTGTCCAGGGATCCTTAGCCCCTGTTGCCAGGTTTTAAGGTAATATTGATTTATTTGGATCCATTTCCTAATTGATAATTAATTAATAATTACGTAGGTTCAAAACCTGGACACACAGCTAAATTATGCTAATACCCAGAGAGATTAAAATGACTACATAAATAAAGAGAAACACATAATTAGTAATAAGAATATAATTGAAAATATTTATGAAAACATAGAAAAACATTTTCTATGGGACAAGACCCCAAAACAGAATAAACCCTTAATAAGTGGTTTATATAAAAGTATTTCAAGGTACATGTTACATGGATAGAATTAAAGTTAAACTTAAGATTGTTTTAAGTATTAAAAGTACAAAGGTTAAAATAATAAACTTAAAACTAGCATAGTTACCCAGGCATACAGGCTTAAGAAAGATGAAGGAAGATCATGTGACCAGAGGATCACCATGGTGACCAAAGAGCACCACGAGAGTGTTCATGGCGTCTAAGGTAACATTTCCTTGGTGACTTACTCTTTTATAAGAAAACTGACGTCACACTCAGGCTAAGTAATTCATATATTATTAACTGCCAATAGCATGGTTGAAAAGGGTTGATGCCTGCATAAAATTATAAATGTATGACAACGTTTGTGGTTAAGATATTGGGGAACTAAAGTCATTACCTCCACCCATGAAACATCCTGTTTTTATAAACTGTTTTAAACCTCAATCTTGCAACCCATTTGTGCAACAAAAATGTTCCCTTGAGTGTATGCCTCTACTTCCCTAAATATGAGCTTACTCATATTTTCCTAAGCATTAACTAACAAGGTTAAAAGTTAAGCAGGGGAAAAGTTATCGGAAGACCAAATATGTCCAGGCCTTTATGTCCAAACTAAAGCCAATATGTTCAGACTATAGTCAATCTGTTAAACGTATCTCACATAGGTCAAAACTGAAGGTAACAGACCCCCCCTTGAGGCTATTGAGGGTAAAATAATATAACCCGAAATATCCTCACAATTATTAATCAATGGATACGTTTAACTATTACCCCCCCAACTTCCAAACGTACAACTCTAACCAATATATTTTAAAGTCCACATTCCAACAATCCCTTCATTAATACATAAATTTAACCAATCTTTACAATCGAAACAACTTTGAAAAAAAAAGGAACTGCCTAAATTTAATAATAAATTTCAAAAAAATCCAATTGATGAGTGACACTAAATTCAATTGTTTCACCTGCTTGTCCCATTTTCACTTCAAATATCAAAGTATTGCATTCTGGTACAACTGAGTTTCATATCCGTGATGTTTTCCTCTTTACATGAGTACCCACCTCAAATACCTGTCCCCACCACACCAGTTTATAACACAGGCGTTCGGGACAATGGTTTTGAATTATTAATGGTACTATTGAAGATGAAAGTCTTTCTTTTCCTTCTTTATTAACTTACCAGTGTCCAGATTATGCCAATAAAAGGATCAAGACAGGGAATGAAATAAGGAAATAAAATATTTTTAATTTATCTAATGTAATAGGAGGAATGTTTTCCGATTCCAAAATAATTTGGTGATCATTATGATATGGCCCTTGCCCATAAAAAAAAAAAAATGCATAGGTCCAAGGTCCCATTGTTTAAATATTATTATTATTTCTCTAAACACAAAAATCATTTGGATAGGATTAATGCAATGTGGAATTCCTAAGGCTCCCTACTGGTTAAAATAAAGCCCCCTTAATGGGTTTAATCAAAATATAATGTAGAATGGCCTCATAAACATAAATCATTTGATGATAAAGATATGCTAAAACAAATATAAAAATTTAACTTGTGGTTTTTTTTTTATGAACTATATAAAGGAAAGGAGTAAAGGAAAGGAAAAGCAATACATATATATATATATAAAAAAAATATAGTGAATAACTAAAACAAAAATCTTTGCTCATCGATTACCACATCCTATAATTCCTTCTAACCTGTTTCTCAACTTTTTTTTTTTTATTACTTGCTTTAACCTTCTACCTTTCCCTTCTTATTCTTCTATACTTAACTTAATCAAACTAAAATGATAATATAACAATAATTAAAAACAACAAATAACAAACACAAGTAAAATTCAAATACAATTATTCTGTGGTGATACAATAAAATGATAAGTGAATGTATGGTATGTGGGGTTTCAATTTATAACTTAAGTCCTGAAGTATTCTTCTTTATGAAATAATGTTAATGTCCAGGTACTAATACTAATGTCCAGGTGAGTGTCCAGGTGAATGATGATAATAGGTGTTAGCTTTATTTCACAAGTGAAAAACAGATGATGACACGTATGACACTCAGGATCATCAGTATGAAGTATGATGACATCATTATGGAGTATGAATTAGGATGAAACAGTTCATCTCCTTTGGACATCATATTCAAAGGACTGATTGTAAACAACGTCAGGGTAGGATACTTTAATTTCCTGTATAAAAGCAATCTCAAAACAGGTAACAAAATATTCATTAATAAAATATAAGTAAGAAAATGTTCAGGGGCATAATAAAGTAAACCATAATGGTCTATTAATGTGAAATTACAAATTTGGCATGCTGGGGTGTGTCTATAATGCTGTTGAGATTATTCCGGACATAACCCCAAAAGCAAACATATATATATATGGTACCAATTGTCCCCTCTCAAAACCTGGCCAGGATTTAGAGAGTAGATATATCCATAAGCTTTATTATCAATATGGACATCCACCAGCAGCCATACTAATCATAATGAACATGGATGATGAACATTAATGTGTACATTAATGATGATGAATAACATTAATATGTGCACACGCATGTAAAAATAAAAAGTATGTAAAAATCAAAAATATATCTCAAAAATATATCTCAAAATATATCTCAAAAATATATCTCAAAATACCTCAAATCTCACCCCCCCTTGATTTCTTTCAAAAATATTGAAAAAGGGGAGAAAATATGCTGAAAGAAATCAAAAATATAGTTAAAAATCAAACATGAATCAAGGGGAGCAACTAAAATGGGAGGAGAGAAAATAAAGAGGAAAATTAAAACTAAAACAAGTTTTCTTTCCCCGTTAAGGCCATGTTGTTGTTTTTTTTTAGGCCTTGTTTTAAAATAAATTATTATTAATTTGGTTAAGTTTTGGACATATACAAACAAAAACAAACAAACACCAACAATAACCAAAAAAACAAAATAAAACAATAAAAACCTTAAACAAAATACGCACACGTAACATGTATAAGTCTGCAAAACACAAACCTGTAAATATAAAAACCACAAACAAAAAAGCACAAAGCACAAATAATAATAAAAATATATAAAAAGTATAATACCATATGTTAAACAAAACAATACCATACTTAAAACATCCAATATAAAACAAGTATATAGCATGTAAATAATGTAAAATCATAACCTTAAAAATAAATTTGCATAAAGGACAAACACAAACGAGCAATGCAAAAATTTAAAATTAAAGCACAAAAAGCCTTATAATACTTTAAAACAAACAGTAAAACAATAAAACAAAAACCTAATGCCAATTATTGAAAAAGGAAAAATTAAAATGCAAACAATTACACAACTGTTAATAGCATTTAAGGTTTAAACCAATTCCTGCTCTGCAAGAAAGGAAAGAGTTAAACTTTTTTATTAACCTGTAAAGGAAGAGTTAAATGTTCTGAAAAAAAACAGTTAACCCGGATGCCAGCTATTTCCTGAAAAGTGGGCAAGTATAATTAATTTATTTAAAACAAAAATGCAACAGCCACAGTAAATAAAATATTAAAACAATAATATATATATAATTATAACATATGCAACACAAAACGGAAAACACATTTAAATTGTAACCAGCAGCCCAACTTAAACTGTTTTGTTTTTAAAACACCAAGTGGTGGTTTGCTCAATTAGTCAATTTCCTGTTTCACAGCAACATACTTTTAAGTTTTAATACCAACTTGCTGCCAGCCATTGCATGCGTCTTCATTATGGGTTAAAAAAAATTAAAGAGACATATTGGATTATTGGACTTGCATGGATTGTATAAATTCTTATTTGTAATTTGGATTATCTTTGGAAATGTTTTTGGACCCACTTAAAATAAGGTAAGACATTTTATAATATTTAATGAACCATAATTAAGCTGTGGGAAGATGTTGGAAAAACATTAATGAAGAGGGACACATCCTCAGAGAAACTGAGAGTTACCCACCATTGGGATTTTAATAAAAAGTGTGTTACTGAATACAAAAGTGTATTAAAAAAAAAAAAATAATAATACACAGATCCAAGTGACAGGGCAGTTCTTTTTGAACTCCCCCCCTGGGGACGTTACTAAAGCTACGGCACCAAAATGGTCTGGGGAAAATTACACTCTGGGGACAACTTCCTCTATTTACTTTAGTAGTAAAATTTTTACCTTAGATTCAAAAATTATCTCACTGCTTTCTATTACCTTACTGCCTATCCTGTGCATATCCTGTGCCATAAGGAGATACTGGGCTACATGTAAACTACAGGTCTAACAAATATATAAAGGTAAAAGTTGAACATGTATGCAATGTGAAAGCTGAGACTGAAAACTCACTTCACAAATTGAACAAATGCAAAGTCATGCTGAGTGTGTATTTTCGAGTATAATCTTATAATGCATGCTTATCTATCTTTTATTAAACTTCCTTTCACTGAACTTCATATGGTTCAGTGGAATTACTAATTTTAACATTTGCAGGACACAGTTTGGGTTAATTACACACAAACACAGACAGACCTAAAGAGAAAGAGTCTGTGCTGGGAAATTCTGCCACTGAAAAGGTGACAAGAGAGTTCCCCCATTGCAGGCTCAATCAGTTCCAAAAGAGAGCTGATCCAGTGAACTGCAAACCAGGGAAACTGAGTCATGGCAGACTAGAGTGGGTAGTGAGCCCCCAATGCCATGACAGTGGTGCCCTACCAGAGGGAATAAATTCCAAAACTGTGTAGGAACTAAAGCAAAAGAAGCAGGCAAGAGATTATACCGGAGTACTGTATTTATTGTTAATTTCTCATTTCGGGCGACACCCTGTATGGAAAAAGGTGGACATTTTACCCGGGTGATATTAAGAGAAAAACAAGGAGCAGTTATTTACCCTCCCAGCTAGTACTAGAACTAGGGGGCACTCCATAAAATTCATAGGTGGCGAGTTTAAAACAAATAAAAAGACTAAAAGGACTAAAATTTATTTATTTATTTATTTATTTATTTCCACTCAGCATATAATTAGGTTGTGGAATCTACTGCCAAAGGCTGTGATTAAGGGCCAGTACTAGAGCTGAGTTGAAAGAGGTTTGGACAAATTTTTTGAAGATACAGCTATTAGCCAGACAGGATCAGGGAACATGACGGAAGCTGAGGGAAGACAACATGGCCCCCATTGTGACCTGTTGGGTGCTTTTCCCAAGCCACCATGATTAGCCACTGTCAGAGACAGAATACTGGGCTAGATGAACCATTTGTCTGACCCAGTATGGCATTTTTAATATTTTTCATGTTTTTAAACCCTGTATTTACAACTATGCCTGGAAAGGCTGATACCTGACCACATTTTTTTTGGTTTAGGTTTTAACCTAGAAGATTTGGGTGATTTGGACAGGGGTTTTAATACCTTGGGAAATAATCATTATGTACAGACCCAAAGCTTTTTATTTAGCATACAGCTGGAGATGAAATCTCCAGGTGTCTACTTATAACCTATTCTACTTAATGAGAACACGTTTCCTGTTTTTGTCACTGACAGGTTAAACATGCTCTTAAAACAAACACACACATAAAACTATTTCAGTTTACTTCTATTATGTAAATATATATATATATACAAAAGTAGAACTTTTCCTTTCTGCTACGTTCCTCGGAACTAGTCAGAGTTTAAGTTCCTCTTTTTCACTGACGACCGCAGTCTGTCAGGTTTTTTTTTTTTCCCAAGAACTGAGAAGTTTTCAAGACAACTGTCCTTTCCTCAATCAGTCTGAGAGAGTCTAATCTTAGACTCCTATCTAAGATCAACTATTCAATGAATTAATAACTTTTAATCAATTACTGACTCTCCTATCTTGAAAATTCTGCGTTACTGAATTCCCTCCGATCCGAAGATAACCTTGGGGCGAACCTACTCCCGTGTTCCTTGTGGATCCAATAAGGAACGGTTTTTTAAGTCAAAACAAAACGCAATGGTCGGGCTGCGTAACACGCAATCACGACTTACATTCCCTGGTTCAAATGATTTAATTCTTTTTTTTTTTTTTGGAAATGCCTGACCGCAGTCAAGGACTTACTTTCCCTTGATTGGGAGATTGCCTGGCACGCAGCCAGGGCTTATGTTCCCTTGTTCAAGTGATTTATTTTTATTTTTTTTTAAAAAAACAACCCCTCTATAAACGAAACAAACAACATGCATACAAAACGTGTCTTTTTTTTTCTAAAACAATTGGTCACCAATCTCTCTCAGGTATCCCATCCTCGTCGCCAATCTGTTGCCAGGTTTTAAGGTAATATTGATTTATTTGGATCCATTTCCTAATTGATAATTAATTAATAATTACGTAGGTTCAAAACCTGGACACACAGCTAAATTATGCTAATACCCAGAGAGATTAAAATGACTACATAAATAAAGAGAAACACATAATTAGTAATAAGAATATAATTGAAAATATTTATGAAAACATAGAAAAACATTTTCTATGGGACAAGACCCCAAAACAGAATAAACCCTTAATAAGTGGTTTATATAAAAGTATTTCAAGGTACATGTTACATGGATAGAATTAAAGTTAAACTTAAGATTGTTTTAAGTATTAAAAGTACAAAGGTTAAAATAATAAACTTAAAACTAGCATAGTTACCCAGGCATACAGGCTTAAGAAAGATGAAGGAAGATCATGTGACCAGAGGATCACCATGGTGACCAAAGAGCACCACGAGAGTGTTCATGGCGTCTAAGGTAACATTTCCTTGGTGACTTACTCTTTTATAAGAAAACTGACGTCACACTCAGGCTAAGTAATTCATATATTATTAACTGCCAATAGCATGGTTGAAAAGGGTTGATGCCTGCATAAAATTATAAATGTATGACAACGTTTGTGGTTAAGATATTGGGGAACTAAAGTCATTACCTCCACCCATGAAACATCCTGTTTTTATAAACTGTTTTAAACCTCAATCTTGCAACCCATTTGTGCAACAAAAATGTTCCCTTGAGTGTATGCCTCTACTTCCCTAAATATGAGCTTACTCATATTTTCCTAAGCATTAACTAACAAGGTTAAAAGTTAAGCAGGGGAAAAGTTATCGGAAGACCAAATATGTCCAGGCCTTTATGTCCAAACTAAAGCCAATATGTTCAGACTATAGTCAATCTGTTAAACGTATCTCACATAGGTCAAAACTGAAGGTAACACCCCTCGCAACCAGATTGCGTACAGGAAGGCCTTTGAGGAATTTCAGTTATTTAAGGAAACACAGGAATGGCCCTTACAATTTCCCATTCCGGAAGACGAGATGCTGCAATTTGCAATGCATCAGCATCATAGTGGTCTATCAGGGTGGACAAGAGCAGGTAAGGTATCAGCTTTGTCCTTTATTAGCCAGAACCATGGCTTCCCATTGCCAGACCATCGTTTCTTTGCAAAGAGGATGTTTGAGAGTTGGGTGAGGGAGAATGTTACACAGAGTGACAAGAGAGCCCCTATCACAGTGCCTTTACTATAAGCCCTATGTGAGGTCTTGCCACAAATCTGTATGAGTTGGTATGAAGTTTTATTGTTCAGAAAGGTATATAAGTTGGCATTTTTTGGAGCGTTTAGGGTTAGTGAAATAGTAGCTGATTCCAAATGGGACAAAGCAGGAAGGGCCTTGGAGATAACAGATATTCATCTAGACAACAGATTAGTTAGGATTAAGCTGTGTCGTTCAAAGACCGACCAGCGAGGAAGAGGCCAGGTTGCAAGTTTGAAGCAGGGAGGGTACACTGAACTCTGCCCTGTACACACAGTAAGGGTATTTCTGGCAGCGCGACCCGAGAGTAGAGGGAATTTGTTTGTCCATGCCGAGGCTCCCCCTTACTCGACATCAATTTACTCCAATCCTCTGATTTTCTTCTTCTAAGACGAATATTTCCTTTAACAGCAATTGTTTGGACCCACTTTGTTCCAAGACTAACCTGAGGTCATCAAATTAAGCCAAGAATAGGAACTCGTAGGAACGTGAATAGGGAAATACAAACATGGTGGGGAGCCTTGGGAGGTTGTTGCATTAGGCATAGTGAACTGACTCATTTGAGACCTGAATTTTATTTGCAAGATGGTGTACATTTGAACCCGGAAGGGAATTTATGATATCTCCTTAAACTCCAGGAGGACTTGAGAAGGAAGTTTTGAGCAAGACGTTGGTGGGTGTAGGTACATTGAAGTAACTTGAATGTCCCTTGTGGTGGCGGGGGTCTAGTATTATTAGAGGTGTTTTATTTAGACAGAATAGGTTAGATAATAAGAGAGGCATCTCAATAAGAGATGGGGAGGCAACACCTGGTGTATGAGCAGGGCATGGTGGACACCAGGGGTCGTTAACCTGGGAGATGTGCTAAGCGGGTGGTAGGGGCATGCAAGGCCCTTAACCTTAATGGCACTGATACGCCTTACTCGTCCCCAAATAGAGCTGTTAGTTCCCCTTTGGCCCTGGCCAGAGAGCTGATTGAAGGGGAAATTGTTAAGAGAGGTTAGGACTGGTATCGGAGGGCACATCCGAACCAGTCACCTGTTTTAAAGTAGTATAGGTTGATTTTCACCCAAAATACTGGACCCTTTGAATTGCTTAGTGCAATACCACCAACGTTCTTGCTTTTCTAATTAAAGAGTGCGGCCAATTGAATCCAGCACATGCCTCTGTCTTTCATTTTTGGGGGGTGGGTAGGTGGGGGGGGTGCGTTGGCAATTGAGAAACACATCAAGGTGCCAGACTCATAACTGTTGCCACTCCCTTTCTCTCCTAGGGCATTCATCTTAACTTCCCCTCTCTCTCTCAAAACCTATAACTCTGAGTTAGAACACACCCTCTCCCTCAGTTGAGCTTGCCTCTTAAAAGTGTGACTCAGTTGCACATAAACCTATTTCATGTTGAAATTTCTGGCATCATCCTGATCCCAGAGATTCTCCTACGGATGTTCATGCTGCTTGTTCCAGGGGTTACCTGAACGTCTCCTCCAGCTGTTGTCCAGATGATAGCATGGTTTTATGAGTTCTTTGATTACCACAGAGAGGAAGTGGGGTGGTCTGCTTATCTGTACCAAACAGCTGCAGCATGATAACAGCGGATACATGTTGTCCGTGACCATGATTTTTCATAAACCAATTCATTATAAGGGCATATTCAGATGCATGTTTCCACAAACAGATGTAATTCTAAGTGTGTGCTTAACACTCAATGCTAGTGGCAGGCATTGCATCTGTTTTCGCATCACCTACTATGTCAAACCTCAAAATTATTTCCTTTGTATTGTGCCGTGTCTTCATAAGTAGGGGTTTTTTTTTTTAAAAAAAACCAACCTACTTTGGAAATACTTTGGGTACTGAAGTTGCTTTTTGTGTGCCCATCTGCACTAAGAACAATTTTTTAAGAAAATACATACGTCTCCCATGAAACTCTGATCTCAAGAGAGCCAGGACTTGACCCCCTCCATAGATTCATACTCATATCTTTTGACTGCAATTGACAAAAAAAAACTTCTGCTCTTTTTTACTGATTTGAGGACATAAAGAGTCAATGCTATGGAAAGCTTGATTCCATTTTGGCACATGCATTATAACCGGTCGAGTTCCAACTGCAGAAACAACACTTACAATAGGCATATTATAAAACTTAATCATACCATCACATTTATTAAAGCCAATGAGGATGCATAGTTGTGACAGAGAACACAAAATCTTGATTGCAGAACCTTTGCATTGGTAATGATATACCAGATGAAGAGGACATATTACTTCAGTCCTATTTCATTCTAGTTCATGATAAGGCCTTCTAGTAAGCATCCAGGTTTGAGATAATTTTCAATTCAATTGCATAGCATCAGATAGGTTGCAACTAATGTCATATTTTGTCCCTTGTTTTACAGTGAGTGCACATCTTGGTGAGGGCAGGGGGAACCCCTTGCCAAGTCAGGGAATAGAATAAAAGCTTCCCCAGCCTAACCCGGCTGGGGTGGGAGACCAGGGAGTGATGAGCAGCCAGCTGGTCCCACCCCAGGTTGGCGGGTTATGGTCTACCTGGGCAGTTTGGTAGGCCATTTGATTGATGTTTTATTCTTTGACATTAACTCTTTGTTTTCTGTTTCAACATTTGGTAGGCAGTTTGGTGGGCAGTTGGGCTGCCTATGGCCTACTTGGGCAGTCCTTGGGTCCAGATTGTAAGCCCGGTTCCTTCCAGGTCCAGGTTTTTGGGCCGGCTGCCTTTCCTATTGGGATATGTATCGAGCCCACATCTGGCAGCCCAGGAACAGATGTGTGGGTGAAGCACTAGCCCAAGTGGGTCATAGTGGACCGACTTGGGCTAGCATCATATCTATTAACAGCCAATGTTGGTAGTTAGAAAGAAAATGCCCTTTTGCTTGTTTACTAATGATACCAAATGTCCCAGTTTGCCCCCCCTCTTCCCCCAATCCCAGTTTTAGAAAGACTGTCTGGGCATCCCAAAATCTTTGTTAATTTTGTCCTCGTACCAATTTTATTGTCCCAGCTGCAAGTTACCCAAACTCTCCAGTTTGTCCAAGACTAGAGCCAAAACGAAACAATAGTGTTTTTCACGAGAGACATTTCTCCCACATTTTAAAAATCCAGTTTGGAGAACCCCCAACAGGGATTATTTAGACACTCCTCACGCAACCGGAAGTCACCTGGGCACTGTTGGAAACAGCAGCACCAGGTGACTCCTGGACATTTTGAGATGCGGACTGGTAAGACCTTGGCTATCAGGGACTTACCTAGTCTGCATCTCTAAACCTCTGAGAGTAGCCCAGCACCACTGTTTCCAACACTGCCCAGACAACTTCCAGTCCAATGAGAAGTGTCTAAATCCACCCCCATTTCCTGCAGGGGTTTCCCCAAGCCAGATTTTTAAAACTGGGGGAAATGTCTCCCGTATAAAAATGCCCATTTGGGGTAAATACTGAATTTTACAAATCTAGGTGATTTGTTTTAATCTAAATGAAGAGAATGTGAAAATCTATTCATTTCTGTCTTTGTCAAATTGAGGATTTGCTTTGAATATTTTATTTTGGTGCTTCAGTATTTCTTTTTGGTATTTTGGTAATTCCATTTGGTATTTTAATTGTTTTTATACAGTTACAAAATTGATGCTTTTGACCTATAAAACCCTCAACGGCTTGGGTCCAGCATATCTAGGAGGTGCCCGCCTCCCCCCGATGGCGGGAGGATGTGGGAGCACAAGGGCCAGGGCCGTGTGGCCACACGTCGCACCGCACATCCTCGCCCCCTTTGAGATTCCCCTGTGTGATGAAGCCGGAATATCTAAAGGACGGCCGGCTTCATCACTGATCAAGATCCGAGATGGATCCTAGTCCGGGTTTCAGCATGTTGGGTCTGGAGGCCCAGCACGCCTGAAATTACCCATTATTGGTCAGACATTCACTGAGTTTTCACAGTTCCTTTCTACAGCTTTCCACCACATTATTTTTTAGAGTCCATTGTCAGTCTAGACCAACACCTTATATGGACTGCCCTCTCCCCTTGTGACAGACTCCTAAGTTCCATGTTGTCACTCCATATAAAGCAACAAACCATAAATATATACATGAACAAAGGGCACTTTAACTTTAACAGTGTGAGTATGAGTATGAATTGTATGAAGAATATATAACTATTGGTGGAAATAATATTGATAGCTGATTTCTACATACAAAATAGTAGGGGTGGGGCATCATGGGGAATTTCAGTCCCCCCACACACACACACTTTTATAGGTTTTCACATATTTAATTATGGATTTGGCTTTCAGTACCATATTTAAATCCATAAAAATAAAAAAAATATTAACGGATTTTTTAAAAAACCCAATGCACTTGTGCACCCTTTTCCAAAATAGCGCTGGCAGTGGCAGTCCCGTTTTGGAAAAGTGCAGTCCCCCACCCCCACACATTTACCACCACCATTTTGGTTAGGCAGCAGCCATTTTTCTGATTCATAAAATGGCCGGAGCAGCCAATTTACACATGTGCAATCCAGAGGAAGGAGGATGCCACAATGAGGGAGCCTGCTCGAGTCCCCAGAACAGTGACAATACTTCAATCAAGCTCTTCAAAGCTGATAAGCAGCACTCCAGTGCTGGGGACAAATACAGACCCAAAATTTAGAATCCGTAACTGGGAGGTAATTACGGGTTGCATTAGATTAATCAAAATCTGCCAATTTCAGGCAGGTTCAGATTAATCCTGAACCAAAACTTCCATCCTTACAAAATTGTGTGCTGTAAAATGCAGATGTGAAAAATCAGGGTTAGGCAAGAGTCTCAGATACCAACTTAACTAGTCATTTTCTGTCTTTTAGTTGTTTGATTACAGAGAGTGTGTGATCAGTTTCAACCTAGATTCACATTAAATGAAAATTTTTATCAATTAATATTTGATTGTATAATATAATACTGCTACTTACCCTATTATGTGCCCAATCCATGGTGCACACATGCATTGTGAACAGCTTGTGATGAATGCACACCAAGCACAGAACACAAATGTGTACCAAGCACATAGGGTGTGTGGTGTTTTCACAGTGCATGAGTGATGCACAGATGTTCTGAGCTGCTGAGTATGTACACTGCATACAGTGGGTGTTTTTGATGCATGCACATACATTGAAACAGGTTGTATTAGGTACCTCCAAGATAGGTAAAGTCAACTTTAAATTTGCCTTTTTAAGGACATTTCATGAATCTATGGAATAATGAAATGCAAAACATTAAAACATGCCACACTTCAAGTGAATGTTCCTCAATTTCTTCATAAGAAGGGACATTAAAGTTACTTTTGCAGTGGAAATAAAATTCCTGTATATTATTTTAGAATTGTCTCAAATTTTGTTCATATGTAACAGTTGACAATAATGGGTTTAAAACTAAGTAGGAAAATACAGTGGGGTGGAGTGTGTTCAGAGAAACTGGGATCTTGAGAACTATACATGCATCTAAAAACAGAAGAGCTGCCATACTAGAATAGGTTAGAAAAAGGTGTCAACCAACACAGTATCTGGACTTTTCCATAAGGGGCCAGTACCAGTTGCATAGATTTTATCTATGAAAAACTATAGTACATTTATGAAATGTTCCTCCTCCTGTTGTTTGCACTTAGCAGTTAGAGTCATTCTAAGCACAACATGACTATTTATGCTGACCATATAAATAGCCATTGATTGACCTATTTTCTGTAAATTTGTTTTATTCATAGACAAATAAATGTGTTTTAAAATGGTTCCATATTGCTAGAAGCAGAGTAGAGATACTCCAGCCATCCTTTTGTCAAACTAAGCAAAGTTTACATATAAAGGTATGGTAATAAAGCAAACCAGAAATCTTGGCAATTTGAGTTCCCAGCTTCAAAAGTCAATGTCTTTTCTGTTGCGAGAAATGAATATATTTATTTTTGATTTTTATTTATTTTAAATTTATATCCCACCACTCCTGCCCTCAGGGCAGCCCGGTATGTCGAACAACATTCAATAAAAAACAATACAAACATTTTAAAAGAGTTAAAAAATACAATATGTGGGGAAAAACCCCACCACACCCCACCCCTACCCCTCGCCAAAAGCCTGATGGAACAGCCAGGTCTTACATACACGCTGAAACAGCAGGAGAGTGGGAACCAACCAAGCTGCCTCTGGGATTGAATTCCAAAGCACAGGGGTGGCCACCGAAAAAGATCTAACATCGGTGGCCACCCGTCTCGCCCGGGGAACATCCAAAAAGGCTCCCACGGACGATCCCAAGGGTCGCATGGGCACATGGGGAGCGAGACGGTCCCACAGATAAGCAGGGACCAGGCCATGAAGGGCTTTAAAGGTTAAAACCAGCACCTTGAACCTGGCCTGGTACTTGATAGGCAGCCAGTGTAGAGCCCGGAGCACTAGTGTCATGCGCTCCCTGTGACCCGCCCCCGTAAGGAGATGGCCGCAGCATTCTGCACCAGCTGCAGCCTCCAGACCAGCTGCTCGGGCAGTCCCACGTAGAGCATGTTGCAGTAATCCACCCTTGAGGTGATGAAGGCATGGATGACAGTGGCGAGGTCAGAGTCTGAGAGATACGGCCAAAGCCGCCGGACAAGATGTAACTGCCGAAACGCACTCCCCGCCACGTCCACAAGCTGAGATTCCAAGCTGAGCTGCGAATTGAGGAGCACACCCAGACTCTGCACTTGAGAGATCATGGGAGGGTGAACCCCCCCAACAAGAGGTGATTCAACCACTCCCAGGTACCCCAAGCCCTCGCCCACCAACATCACCTCCTTCTTGTCAGGATTCAATTGCAGATGGCTTGACCTTATCCAAGCCCCCACAGCTGACAGGCACTGGGAAAATAAGGAGACTGCATAGCCTGGCTCAATGGAAAAGGAGAGGTAGAGCTGAGTGTCATCAGCATACTAATGACCCTGCATGCCCAGAAATCCCCTCACGATCTCCCCTAATGGGTGTATATAGATGTTAAACAAGAGGGGGGCAGAATGGCACCCTGTGGGACTCCACATGTGAGGTCCCAGGGGGAAGACGTACACTCCCCCAAGACCACCCGGTGAGTTCTCCCAGCCAGGAATGAACTAAACCAGTCCAAGACCATTCCGCCAATTCTGGCACGGTCCCGCAGGCAAGTCACCTTGCTCCTAGTTCTCATGATCGACTGTGTCGAACACAGCTGAAAGATCTTGCAGGACCAGTAAGGTCTGACGACCCTGGTCCAACGCCAGTCGGAGATCGTCAACCCAGGCCACCAATGCTGTCTCTGTACCGTACCCATTAGTACCGAACCTAGTACTAATGACAAAATCTTCATTCGTTTTTAGTGAGATTTAATTATAAGAGACTCAACTCTGCTGACCAGGCAAAACTAATTTTTAAACATCTTCTGTTTCTGGTCATAGTTGCTCTTAGAAATCTAGAGAGTGATAAATCCAATAGAGCCCCTAGTGCACAAAGAGGCACACAACAATTAATCTACAGCAATACTTTTTTCTTTCAAAAAGGCAGGATCAGTCCAAAAGTTTAGCATCTGAATTATTTATCTGGAACACTTCACAATATTTTTTTTTTCACAAGTTAACTACCACTTATGAAATATGACATCTGAATGTCAGTGTGCTAGCATTTTATCAAATCCATGACAGCTCAGAATCAATAATTTACCAATTTTATTTTTAAGCCACTTGGAAATGAAAATAATAGGAAACAATATTGACAGCACTAGTTGCTTTGGAGATCAATTTCAATAAATCAGTGTCACTACTTCGATAGTAAAATTATGTCATGTTAAGGAAATACAGACTGAGCTTATATATGTAAATGGGCTACAGATCTTAACAATTTTTTTCCTCTCAGTTGATTTGGTATTACTAGTATCAGTGTCATAAATAGTGTTACCGTAAGCACATTAGTGTCACGGGGAGGGAGTTCGGAACAAAAAATGGAGGCAGCAGTGAAAGACTAGAGCTAGGAGAAGAGAGAGGGTATTTTCAAATGTGATGGTACCATGGATGGTCTCGATTTACCCTGCGTGGCAACCCGTGGTGCTGTCAAATTTGATTCCTCCCACTAGATGTTACCCCAGACAGGATTAGGGCTGTCCCCGGGCTGTGGTGGTTTTTAGCCCAGACTGTTGCTCTGACCCATCACCAAGTCACAGTGGGCAGCCCGTGCTCAGCAGTGCAGGATGCAGGGCCTGTAGACCTACGTCTACACACTGTCCAGCCCCCTCCCTGACCCACCGACATGTCTGTTCAGTCTCAGGACCAGATCCTTACCGGGGTGAGAGTCCTCACCCCAGCCAGGATTAAAGCGTAATGTCACCATGCACCATCACCTTTGAAAATACCCAGAGTTGTGGCCAAAAAGGGGTAAAAACAAGGAAGGGAAGACCTCTCCACCATTCTCTGTTCTGGAGGAGGAGAAGGCTCAGCATAAAAGGTCGAATTCTCTGGCCTCAGAGAGCATGTGGCTCATCATTGAGGTCAGGGCTAGGAATAAGGAAGCAAGGAACCATGAAGGGTACAAGGGTCAGGAGGCTAGAGGGGAAACAAGGGGCTAGGATTTGAAGAAGGAAAAGCTGCCCCGAGCTGCTTGCAGGAGGGGCGGGATATAAATATATTAAATAAATAAATAAATAAATAAAAGGAACAAGACCAAACAAGGATTGAGGATTAAAGGAAAGGAATGAGACCAAGCAGGGCAAAGGGGAGGAAGAAGACCACAAGAGGACTGAGGGATGAAGGGAAGGAATGAGGCTAAACTGGGGTTGCAGGGCAAAGAGGAGAAACGAGTCCAAAGCAAGATTTCAAGTCTACAGGGAGAAGCAAGACCAAGCAGTGAGTGAGGGCAAGGGAAGGAACAAGACAAAACAAAGACTGCGGAATAAAATGCAGGAACAAGACCAAACAGAGGTGAAGGTGGGGCAAAAGGGGAGAAACCTTACCACAGCATGGTCCCTCCTCAAGACCCACCTTTTCCATGCTGCCTTTCCCAATGCCCTCTAGTCTTTCCCCTTGCTCTTACTGTCAGCCCTCCTCTGCTGACTGCTGCTACCGACCACCTTGTAACCAAGCCAAGTACACGCACCTGAGACTTCGCATCCGCCTGAATGTTTGTTTGTCTTCTCCCATGTCTCTCCCGCTGTCCCCTCTCCTTGTCTCCCCCTCCTTGTCTTTTAGATTGTAAGCCACAGGCAGGGACCGCATCTGATTGTATGTTCTGTACAGCGCCAGGTTGCAACTGGTGCTTTATAAATGTTTATTAATAATAATAATAATAATAATAATAATAATAATAATAATAAAGCAAGGGATCAAGACTAAGGGGGGGGGGAGAATGAGACCAAAAAGAGATTAGCACTTCTGAGAGAGGACTCAATCAAGGAAGAAGAAGACAAAGCTGAAGGAAGAGAGACTAAAGGGTGACCACATCAAGGTCCTGGGTTGTGGGGCATCTGGGATGTAGGTAGATATAGGGGGGTGAGGATACTGGTCCAGGTCCAGTAAAGAGAAGAACACAGGAGAAAAGGCCAAGAACTAGGAGCAAGCCAAGGGGAGAAGGAAAGCAGACTAGGGGCCAGAGCAAGGGATCCAGGGGACAATGCTGGACCCAAGGAACAAGAACCAGAAGAGAGCAGATAGGGGGAAATTAGGGAAAAGGGTGAAGGAAGAGTGAAAGGGGTCTGTAGGCCAGCAAGGGAACTAGGAGCAAAGTAGTTAGCTGTTCTCCAAGGTTAAGGGGAGCAAATCTCCTCAAGATCTATGATCTCTGGGAAAGAATACAGCTCATCATTGAGGTTTTTGGGGAACAGGGAAGCACATCCAAGATACTGGAACCAAGAAGCCAAGGAAAAGGGACTAGATGGAGAGGAAACTGAACAAGAGACTGAAAGACAAGGGAGCCAGGATAGTAGAGGCTAGGGACCAGGATTAGGAAGTCAATGACTAGAACATAAGGGAGGCTGGAGCTAGAGCACAAGGGAGGAAGGAACCAGAGAGGCAAGATCAAGACACATGGGGACTAAGGCAGGATGTGTGAGGGAGGGAGGCATGGAGAGAGTTAGAGATGAAGTACCCAATCAGGAAAGGGAGGCAGGGCTATGATACAGGGGAAACAGCTAGGAAGTCAGGCAAGGGATGGAGAAATGCTCAAGGAACCATTGGTTGGAAAGGTTTAGGGAGTGGTGTTGGAAGCTGAGGCAACACCGGTGTGTGTGTGTGTGTGTGTGTGTGTGTCAGGGGTTCAAGACCTATGGGACCTTTCAAGACTGGAGGGAAAGGACAGCTAAAACAACACTGAGAACTAATGACATCCCAAGACAAAGAAGCAAACAAATCTGATAAGGAGATAACAGGGGGAGCTAGGGCGAAGCAAGGCACACAGAGAGAGGAAAAGTGATACAAGAAAACCAGATTTACAAGTAGCACCTTACAGGAAGCACAAGAGTCAGATTTAACAACATTGAAATTCATAGGAGGTCAGACTCAAGGTACAGTGGAGGATAACAGACAATGACAAAGAGCACATTCCCACATACATTAAATAAGCAATTGATTCTTTCCCCTACAGCTTTGAACCTTGTGGGAATGAATTAATGCACTTATTCAGCCCAGCTTGCACTGGTTAATTATGTAGAGGCAGGCAAAACCTACCTTTGCAAGTGCGGGTTTCACTGGACCCCCATAGATCCTATTGTGGGAATGCCTGTATGCGCATTCCCACTGTAGGATTTTAGCTGCGCTGTCTGTCAGCTCCTGTGCGATTGCCTTTGCAAGAGGGGGACAGCCAGTACCGGCACTACAATGTAGCAGAGATGATATTGACTAGGTAGTCAATATCATCTCTGTTACATTGTAGCTCCCTACTGGCTCTCTGCTCCTGCAGACAATCACACAGGAGCTGACAGGCACGGTGCAAAGAGGGTTTGATTTAAAGCCCCTTTTCCCCCAGCTCTGGGCTCCTCTCCTTTCCCGGAGCCCAGACCGGGGAAGCGCCCGGGGGGGGGGGGCTGTAATGGCAGCCGATTTTCCCCAGATTGTTCCCCCCCACCACCTGATTGGCTGCCAGTGGTGGTGTCACTTTTAAAATGTGCTAAAATAAACCCAGTGCGAAAGTGCATGGGTTTATTTTAGCGCATTTTAAATTGCCTGCATTTTCAAAAAGCTGCATTTAAGGCAGCTTTTCTTGTATGTGGGAATGCCCTCAAAGATTAAACAGCATGGACACACAAAGGAGAATGGAAGGCAGTGACAAAGACAATGACAAGGACACAGTCCACAAGCTACTACAATGAAAGACACAACTTGATGCAGGAGTGTGGCCCAGAGCAGAGTAACAGAGAGATGACAACAGATGCTATGCCAACTTCCAGGAGCTCCCATCATACCTTATACAAGGCTGGGGTCAATCAGGAAGCACGTGGGTATGGTAATGGAGAAAAAGAGACAAGGGGAAGAAAGCATACAGGGAAAGTTTCATAACAGAGGCGGATCCTGTATATGGACATCTGGACAAATGCCCCACCTCCCACCTCCAAATCACCCCAGCTGCAGTTCACCCAGAGCCAGGATTCCCTGTTCCCCCCTTCCAAGCCTACCAGCACCGCAGCTCCTGTACATGGAGGGGGTGGCGACTCTAGACAGCCCTCTTACTGACTGCATCGATTTCTGACTCCCTACCAGCCAGCCTCTGATCGGGACCAGATAAAAACTGGCCCTGCCTCTAAGCAGCTCTTTGTCAGCCTGACAGGGAGGGGAGGGGCTGCTTAGAGTGAGTGAGAAGCAAAGCCCAGAGCCGACCTGCAAGGGGAAGAGGGGAAGGTAAACAGTTTCCTGTGCAGTCCCCTCCTCCTCTGCCTTCCCCCTTCCCTTCTGCTCCTCTCCCATTGGGCAGGCCAGAGGCAGGAGGGGAGGGGGAACTCTAGAGGAGTTACTCCCCCATCCCCCAGAGAGCATGCTCGGGACAGCGCCCTGTGAAAGCAGTGCTTTCTGGGGGATTGGAGAGGTGCCAGGGGCTTCCAGGCTGGGTTCCTATGGAGGATCCCAGCCAATAGGAAGCAGTTTTAAAGTTATTCAGGGCACCTTTTCCAGGTGCTCTGAAAGCAGTTTTTCCTCCTCAGGAGAGGAGCGCTCTCTGCCCCCTCCCCTCTGGTAAAGGCAGGGCAGTCTCTGGACTTTACTAGAGGGAGAGGGAACAGAGAGGGAGGAACTAGGGATGGGCAAACAGAACGGAGTTCAGAAATTCAGTTCGGTTCAGTTTGAAATTCGAGTTCAGAAATTCAGTTCAGTTCGGTTCGAGTTCGGTTCGGAAGTTCAGTTCAGTCGACCGAACAGACCGAGTTTGGTCGAATTCCAAACTTCTGAACAAAGTTCGGCCATTCAATACCAAGTTTTTTGGTGTGTGTTGCCAATAGGGATGGGCGAACAGAACGGAGTTTGGAAATTCGGTTCAGTTTGAAATTTGAGTTTGGTTCAGAAGTTCAGTTCAGTTGACTGAACAGACCTAGTTCGATCCGAACTCCAAACTTCTGAACCGCATTCGCCCATCCCTAGGAGGAACTCCCGAGGAGGGGAAAATGGAGACTGAAAGCAGGAAACAAAGCTACTGCAGCTGCCTGGAGGGACAGACTGGATTCCTCCTGTTTGAAGTAGGGATGGGCGAATGCGGTTCGGAAATTTGAAGTTCAGACCGAACTCGATCTGCTCGATCTACCAAACCGAACTTCCGAACTGAACTCGAATTTCAAACCGAACTGAACCAAACCAAATTTCCAAACTCCGTTCTGTTTGCCCATCCCTAGTGGCAACACACACCAAAAAAACTGGTTATGAATGCCCGAACTTGGTTTGGAAGTTCGGAATTCAACCGAACTCGGTCTGTTCAGTCAACCAAACCAAACTTCCGAACCAAACTCGAATTTCAAACCAAACTGAACTGAATTTCCGAACTCCGTTCTGTTTGCCCATCCCTAGTTTGAAGTGAGTAATAGTGTTTTAAATTATTTTAATGTTTATTCATGTATTTATTTATTCTTTTCCCCCACCCCTTCCCTTTGTTGCTCTGTCTTTATGGCTCAGCCACTTTTAATTGTTTCCCTTCCCTGACTAATGTATTTTTATATTTTATTTTGGAATATTTTTTTTAGGTTTGGGGGTTATTTTGGTTGTTTGGTTATTTTAAGGTATATCTGGGATATATTTTTGGATATATGTTTGGTGACTGAGAACACTTGGTTTGCTGATTTTGCACACGTTCTTATGTGGTTTTAATGTTTTGGAATGAGGAAATACCTGCATTAGCAACTTTTGAATTTTGTCCCTCACTCTTCCACCAATCCCCCAATCCCATTAGCCACATGTTCTACTGGCTAATGTTGTCTTGACTTCTAATCCTTACCTGCCTAGCTGCAGCAGTTGGCTTTTACCCTGAGAAGAACTGTGAAGCATGGTTGGGGTCCTGGAAAACCCCATGCTGCATCTATGGTGTGCATTTTAGAACATGTTGGGTTTTTCTGCGCTTTGTATGTGTTCTGGTTGTGGATTTCTTTGTTGAAAAAACTTGAATTAATTATGATGGTTCGCTTCTGCTTGCTGTGTGCTGTGCATGACTCTGCACTACTAGTTTGCTTCCCACCCTGCTCCCCCAGGGGTCAAACTGGAACTGGGCATGACTGAGTCTTTGGCTCTTCTTTAAAATGGGCATGAACCTGATCAGTCCCCTTGCTGTTTCTATCCATATTGTCTGCTTTGCTCTCTAATTTTAAGTGGTGGGGGCAATGTGGGTGGATTGGTGGAAGGGTTTTTCTTTTTTTCTCTTGAATTTTGTTGCAGTGCATTTTAAAATGATTCCTTTGCAGTTTGTTGTACTGAATTTTAAATGTGGGTTATTTTTTTGTTTTTTCCTGCAAGAAGGCCACATGTTGGCTAGTGAGCATTCCACCCTGCCTGGCTGTAGCAGCTGGTTTTTACCCTGCAGCACAACTGTGCAACTCCACACTTGCTTTTACCCTGCAACACGACTCCGCCTACCATTGACTAGTTAGCATTCCACCCTGCCTGGCTGTAGCAGTTGGCTCTTACCCTGAAGCACAACTGTGCAACTCCGCACTGACTTTTACCCTGTAGCATGGTTCCGCCTACTGTTGGCCAGGCTTTGCCTGCCATTGTCCTGGCTCCACCTGCCTACCATCCTGAACCCTGCCAGTCTTGGAACCCACCAGCTGCCACTGTTCCATAAATAACATTGCTACTTCCATACAGTAAGCCAGCCAGGTGGAGGTGCAGGGAGGGAAGTGGCCAAGATCCAGATCCTGGATGGCAACAATTAGTAAGAGTTAAACATGTTTTCCCTCTGTCAATTAGTAAAAGAAACACATTTGGACAAACCATTATTGGATTTTAATACATAGATGCAATTTTGCACCAGACTTTGCGAAATGTCTTGGGTCAGAGGTATGTCTATCAAGGACGTATAAATTCACAAAACAGAAAAATGTATAATTACCTGAAGATACGGGAGTGGCAAATATGCTAAGACATTTCTAGTGTGGAGGCTTTGATTGGCTCCGGAGTTAAAGCACCATCTGTTAGTTATAGACATTTAAATCCTCACTACTGCCCATGGACTTATGCTGTAAAAAGGATGAGACAAAAGCCTTAAGACAGATAGACAAAATGAAATCCAAACACTCTTTCCCCTTAGTTTCAGAATAAATAATAGCAGTTATTTCTTTTTTTATATTTTTGCAGTGTCTTTCATCTCAGAGGATCCAAAAGTTACAGAAATGTAGACCACTGTCTTGCAAACTTTTAAAGATGTGTGTTTACGCATACTGGTGGCCTTATTGTGCATTACCAGATATCACAATAAAAATGTGGAAATCTGGCATACACTGAATTAGATGGTGTCATCCTGGGCAGTGGGCATGTAGCTGCACAAATAAACATGTATACCACTGCATGTTTATGACTATCCAATAATCTCCTGTGACCAGCTGTTTCATGGACAATATCCCTTAGTTCAACATACCTGGTTTCAGGATAAAGGCACTGGCTCCAGGCTGGTAAAGGGTTGGGAGAATAGAAATTGATGAGACTGTGTAAGCAAAGCATATTCCAAAGAGAATGCAGTTATGAAATTCTAACCCCCTCCTCCATTTGCAGTCAGTCTGTTTGTTTCTTGTTCTTCTATCTGCCCACCATGAACGCAATAGAAACATGCAAAAACTAGACTGGCCATCAATAAAAATTGTGACTTTATGGACCCTGGATGAAAAACAGTGATGGGTACCCCCAGATGTTATAGTGGCTATGAGCTAGCTGCAAATGTGTATTTTCTATAACCATGATTTTTTTCAGATCCCATATCATAGTAAACATGTATGTTTGCACAAAAAGATTTAACAACCAAATGTGTTTTTAAAGTCAAAACAAGTAGTTGGTATTACTTCTAAAAACACCTAGTGTAACCGTAGTGTTCAGTCCAATACCATTATACACCTGTATTAAGTTACACATATAGAGGCATGATTGCAATACTGAGTCCTTAAAGAACAATCTTGCTGTCACTTCAGGTGGAAGTGCCCTGAACTGCCCTGGAAAACTCAACAGGGGTTCCATGAATGGAATAGACAACAGCCATCTCGGTAGTAGTCACACGTATGTAAGTGGAAGTACAAGTAGACGGTTAGGTAATCATAAATTGAGGTTCTAACTCTAGGACAGTAATCCTGTTGGAGTCACTTTTCCCTGGAGCAAAATAAATTAATTTCTCTGCTGTTTAAGATTATGAAATCCAGGTTTGTTGAAGATAACAACAATTATATGGGTTTTTGATCCAGAAGAATCTAAATGCCATCTTCCAACTGTGGACTTTGCCTAGCAATTTTCACCAAGCAAAGTCATAAAGCTGTATTATGATAATTTGATCTGCAGAGGGAGAGAAGCTTCGAGTTCCAATCACTGCTCTAGAGCAGCCTCTTCTGTAGACAAACTATATTCTCGGGTTGTCCCAAATCAGGACACAGCGCAACACCAGCTCTGTCCCCTCCAGAGTCCATTCTGATGATTTCTTGGGTGACACTTAATCCTCTCCTGCACTGGTAGTTCTGGAAGACCTGAGCTAATGCATACTACTCCTGGAAGACATCGGCAACTGCAAAGAGTGAATACAGCTCTTGATCTGGACAGAATGGTAAATAAAAAAATCAGTTCTTCTTTTTAAGTTTTCATATCTGGTGTTGGCAGCAAAGGAAGTAAAATCAAATTTCTTGTAAATCAGCCTCCCCCCCCCATCCCCATGGCCTTGCATGCTTCATTCCTCTAGTAGACAGCTTAATGAAATTTGACTCTGTAACCTGTCCACTTCATTCTTGTAGAGTTTGTGTCATCTGCTTCACAGCAGCAGTCATAAATCTTATCCCACAGACTACTGGGTACACTTTTCAGAGCAATTTAAATGGACTGTTTCTTATGCTTGTTGCACAGGGCTTATCGGAGAAGAGTTCCTTTTCACTATTGCTAACTGAATACTTAAAGATAGTATCAAGCCACTACAGGAAAGTGGGAAAGTAAAAAGCTTCCGATTATCTTAGAATGGTCAAGTAATTGAAGAGAAAGTAACAATAAGCTATCATTTGCCTTCTGTTCAGAGGGGGGGAAAGGTCTACTACAAGATAAATCCCCTCTCCCCCCCCCCCCCCCATAAAAAAACCAAAAAGCTTCAGGGTGAACTGAAAGACATTTTATCTACCAAGACCTGAATTTAGTGTTCGGTACTTGAACTGCAACAGCTAGAACAACATTTTTCTTTACAAAAAGGCAGACGGCTGAATTCCCTGTGTTCTCCATGCACTGGCGGAGGTGTCATCACTTTTATTAAATGCAACTGGGAAAATGCAGACTTCAGAAAAAAGAGGAGGACAAGCAAGAAAAAGAAAGGAAGATTTTATTTTTTGAAAGTATATGTGTACCCACTGATAGCAATTTGGAGATTACAGTCATTTGGTAATAGCTAGGATGCTGAGCTCTGGAGAATCTAGAAAGACAATGCTTGAGTTGGGCAGGACATGTGATGAAGATAACTACAGCAGCCAGCGATGAAATCTTGGAAGGAAAAAAAGCAACACCAAAAAGTGATGTGGAAGATGTGCTGAAAGAAAAGCTAAAGAAAAAAAGATGGAACATCAAACAGTTGGAAACCAAACTAGTGGTGAAACATGGGCTATGTTTCTCCAGGAAATATGGCCCCATGAAAATGGGAACAGAGTTGAGAATTGAATCATTTTGTAATACTCCTCTGTAGCAATTCTGTGAAAAGTCCAATAGTTAAGGCTGACTTTGACTTTACATTCTTCCATGTATGCAAACATAAAAGGAGAATCCTTTTGATCATTCGTTAACCATTACTGTTTGTATGTCATGTACCTTTCAGAATTTTTGATTTTGTAAGAACCATTTCTCAGGCTGAGGTACATTTACTCTATTTGCTCAAATTGTGAGGCTCACAGTGATCCTTGCACTCCATATTTTAATTGGAAATTTTGGGTCTCCTCATCTTTAATAATATCAGCTCAGCTCTAATCCTTTTATGTAGTATTTCATGTTGTATAAAGTGGGTGTTAAATGTGACAGTGGGCCACTTTGGTCCATGAGCCACCAGAAAATTTGATGGTGCCCCACCAGATGTTCACCTGGGATTTCTCCTGAGCATGTCAGTGGTAGGGATGGGCGAACGCGGTTCAGATGTTCGGACTGAACTCTGTCTGTTGGGACGTCTGAACTGAAAGACTGAACTGAACTCTTGAATGACCAAACAGTTTGGTTGAGTTCAGATGAGTTCGGGGGTGGGAAAAATGTCTTTTCAGAGGAAAAATTCGGTTTTGTTTCAGTTTCAGTATCGATAGCGGTATTTTTGAATGTTCAACCAAGTTCGACCAAATCAAACTTGACTGAACTGAACCATTGAACCCGAACTTGGGTTTTGAACCAAACGACTGAACATCCAAACCGCGTTCTGTTCGCCCATTCCTAGTCAGTGGGGTAGCTGGGCTGTGATCCTGGAGACCTGTGGGGCTACAGTCCATCTGACTGGATTAAAGAGGACCACAGTGAGCTATAATGTTTGTTATGGCCTGCTGTTAGGGATGTGCAAACACAGTTCAGACGTTGGGTATTTGGCCCTTGGCCCAAACTCGGCCAGTTCAGAGGGCCAAACCGAACACGTGACCCGAATTCCTGAAGCCCCAAACAGTCCGGGTGGGAAAAAACTACCTGCCAGGCCCGGGGGGGGGGGGGAGGAGGGCAGCTGATGAGCAGACTTCCTGGCGCCATGGGTGGAGAGGCTTGGACTAGCAGCCAGCCTGCCCAATCAGCATCCCTCTTTACCTCAGACCACTGGCTTCGCAGTCTGCGATTGGCCACAGGCTAGGCTGCATGGAGTCAATGGGGCTTGTGGTAAGGTGGGCACAGAAAGTATCAAGAGTCATTTCCCTCTCCCCTTCCAACACCTTCTGAACTAGCCACTGATCCTGCCAGCAGGCATTTTCAGAAGTCTCCCTCTCCCAGCAGTTTGTGTTCCTCACAATCCATTGCCATCCTCCTCCTATTTCACCCATTTCCACACATTTACCCTCATAGTTTCATTTATTTAGATTAGATTAGATAGATTTAGGTGGTGTTTTTATTTTTACCCCTCCCTGTGTTCTTTCTCCCTCCCCTCCATTGAATCCTTCCCTCCTCCCTGTATATATTCCATCCCTGATTCCCTTCCCCTGTTTTTGGATTTATTTAGAGTAGGATTAGATTGATTTAGGTTTCATTTCAGTTTTGTATCCCTCCCTGTGTTGTTTGTTGTGAGCTGCCTGTGTACCCCCACCCCATCCCTGTGTATAGATAGATAGATAGATAGATAGATAGATAGATAGGTGTAGGAGTTAGATTGAGATAGTGTGTAGTGATTCATTTTTAATATTTTATAGTGTGTTTGTAGAACTAGGCCTTTGTAGATATTTGATAATATGCCATTTAGTTCAATAGGTTTTAGAACAGTTAATAGCAGTTAGAGTTAGTGTAGATATATATATTAGATTATACATTAGAATAAATTAATTTTAAAAATATTAAATCTTCCTGTGCATTCTTTGGGTGGGAGAAATGGAGAAGGGAAGCAGGAGAGGCCAGTCTGCTGCCCGTAAGGTGGGCAATGGGGCACGTGATAGAGATGTCATGGACTGTGCCAACAGAGTGGCAACAGGCAGCAGCAGCAGCCCAAGCCCATCACATTGTCCCAAACTCCACAGGCCTTATTTTGGCAGACAGGCTTCAGAGGATCTCAGCAGTGGCACTAGGGGTGTGGTCTGGCGGCACCTCCTGCCAGCGTCCTCCACTGCCATGCAGGCCACTGGAAGGCCTGCAGTGCAGGAGGCTGTGGTTGTCTCTGCTGCGGGTGCAGGTGCTTGGGGGACAGATGTCAAATGTCCCTGACACCCATTATTAATGTGATCCCCAGCAGTCCAGGGTTGGTGAATCCCACCCTGGCTGCTAGAGGCAGGGCTTGATCCCCAGGCAATGACAGCAGGGAGAGGAGAAGCATAGGAGCAACAGCAGCAGCAGCAGAAGCAGCTATAGGGGGCACAGGGATAGTGGTAGCAGCATGGTAGGCAGTTGATCAGCCTCAGGGTCCCAGTACTCCCCTTTGCTGGACATCACTCTGATTGGGGACAGCGAGGAAGACACTAGTCCTGTGGAGGAGATGTCTGGTGCTGAGGTGATGGCTGTCCCTCCGAGAGCTGTGTCACCACCATGTTCTTCCCCTCCCAGCAGCGCTATCAGTGGTGCATCACCCGGTACGGGCCAGAAGGCAGGAGGTAGCAATAAATCCTCCATCTGGGCACATTTTTAGTTGGTGCAGGCAGATGATACAAGGAAGGTGTAGTGCAGTTTGTGCCAGAAGGTGGTGAAGCACTGGCAGGTGCTCACCAACCTTGGCACAACTGCCATGGCGAGGCACCTGAAGGGATGCCACAGCGCTGTGCTTCTAAGCGGGCAGGTAGGGGTAGAGGATGACAGCGGGTTCCTGACTGCAGCGGCCAGTCGTCCACCTCCATCAGCGGGCAAGCATCCTGTCCTAACATTTACCTCTAGTACCAGGAGCGGTATCACTGCTAGGGGGTGAGCAGCAGCAGCAGCATCAGTGCACCATGGAGGAGCTGGGGTGGGGGCATCTGCCAAGTCCATCGGCAGCTTCAGGACATGGAGGGCAGCGTGGCTTTCAACTGAAAGCCACATGCATGTTGGGGGAAATTTATTTATTTATATATATTTTTTTTACATTTATGAGTCGCCCCATATGCCTACGGCATCCCGGGGTGATGTACAATTAAAATTCATAAAAACATTTGTTTCTTTAAAACATCAACAATTAAAACATCCAGGGATAAGAAACATAAAAAAATAAGGGCAGGGAGAATAAAAAACCCTATCCTACCTTCCCACCCTCCCCAAAGGCCTGGGTGAACAGCCAGGTTTTACAAGCCCACCGAAATGTTAGGAGGCTTCGGGACAGACGAGCTTCCTCCGGGAGAGAATTCCAAAGATTCGGCCCGGCCACTGAGAATGCCCTCTCCATTGAGGCCCCCCGCTTAACATGGGGGAACTCCAGGAAGGCACCCCTGGCAGACTGAAGGAGCCACTCTGGGGCACGGAGGGCGAGGTGGTCCCTGAGGTATGAGGGGCCAAGACCATGAAGGGCCTTATAGATCATTACGAGAACCTTGAACCTGGCTCAGCATGCTATTGGCAACCAGTGCAGAGTTCGGAGCACAGGCGTTATATTCTCCCGACGACCCGTCCCCATCAGGAGACGGGCCACCACATTCTGCACTAGCTGAAGCCTCCGAAACAGGAACAAGGACAGCCTCACAAAGAGAAATGATCGCTCTGGATGGGCAGCCCTTCTCAGTGGTCAGGGACATAGGGTTTAGGTGCCTGATTGGCTTCCTGGTCCCCCAGTTTAAGCTGCCCTCATGCACCACCCTGAGTCGGCAGGTGGTGCCAGCCCTGTCCCGGGCATTAAAGTAGTGGGTGAGGGATCAGCTGGAAAGGGCTGGGGGTGCCACTGTCCAGTTCACCACAGACCTGTGGTCGAGCAGGAACGCGCAGCATACTTACCTGGCAGTGACAAACCACTGGTGGCAGGACCCAGAGGCAGCGTTTGGCAGTGGCAGGAGGGTTTCTGAAGCAGGGTATAGGTGGGCCCTGCTTTAGTCAGAAGTAATTGATGGCTCCCACACTGCTTAGAACATCAAGGCAGCCCTGACCGCCATGGTGAGGGAGTGGGTCAGGCCAGGTGCGCCCTTCACCAAGGGGTGTGTTGTGATGGACACCATGGCCAACGTATTGAGGGTAGTCCACGAGGGAGCTTCACCAGCATCCCTTGTGCCTCACACATCCTTCACCGCACATATCCTTCAAGGAAGCTCTGGGCTTGGGGAAGAAGGGGATTGGGACAGGTGCCCTTAACTCCCTGATCAAGTGGGAAAAGAAGCTGGCCGGTTTCTTTAACCAGAGCATGAAGGACAGCGACCTCCTCAGGGTGAAACAGGCAGAGCAGGGCTCCCCAGTGCACCAGCTGATGAAGGATCTGTCCACATGGTGGAATTTGACGTTCCTGATGCTCGAGTGGCTTCTAGAGCAGAAAGCCACCTTGCATAAGGTTCAACTGGTGATGGACAGTGGGGCACCTCCAGGGTCCGATTGGGTGGAATGAGAGATCCTGACTCACATGGTTTTCATGCTCAGAGCGTTACTGGCCATGACAGAGACCATCAGCTTCTCCATGGCCACCATCAGCCAGGTGACCCCTCTGATCCAGAATCTCCTCAGGAGGCTAGAGGAGATTCTCCAGGGGTGGGATTGTGGCCCTCAGAGCAGGAAGCTGGTGGATGAGGTGGTTCATCTGCTGCTGCATCTGAAGGCAGGGCTGAAGGCATGGTTCAATGAGCTCCTGAAGAGGACAGAATATGTTTTGGCAACCATTCTGGACCCCAGGGTCAAGGGCTGAGTGGCAAGCCATACAGCGCTCTATGGGCACTGTAAGGGTGACCTGGTGGAGAGGGTCCGTCAGGCAGAGTGGCTCTTGAGGGTGCAGCAGGAAGCCCCTGGGGATGGTGGGAGTGTGGGCAGCCACTCCTTTCAGCTGGCAGAGTCTATCCTTGCCCCCAGCCCTAGCAGTAGCAGCACCAGCAGCAGGCTGAGCAGCAGAAGCACCCTATTGCCAGCACCAGCAGCTCGTATGTGCAGGGCACTCTGGGGAGCATGGGCTCATAGACAGCAGGGCAGGCAGCGTGGCTGAGGGCCATGGTGGAAGTGGTTCCCAGGCAAAGTTATGCAAGGGAGTATGACAGCACCTCAGCAGCAGTGGACAACTACCTGGAGAAGCTGTGCATCAAACCCAGCAGAAATCCCTTGGCCTACTTGGCTGGCAAGACCAACGTGTGGCTGGCCCTCTCCAAAGTGGCCAAGGGTCTCTTGTCCTGCCCACCAATGCGTGTCCCCAGTGAGTGGGTGTTCTCCATGGTGGGGGACATTTGCCCACCGCACCACCTGAGATTGGGGGCTAAGTTGGTGGAACAGTTACTTTTTATTAAGGTGAACCTTCTGCTGCTGGGATTCCCTGAGCTGCCCCTGGACATGTATTGATGATGCAGTGGCACATGCCATCCCATGCCAGGGGCAGTCTTGGGATGGGGCTCCTCCTCAATCTGGGCTGCTGCTGCTGAGGTGCTGTCCTCCCTCCCAATGCCTGGTGACCGCCCTGCCTCTATCTCTGACGAGATGGCCTCGCCCGGCCTATCTGACTGACCTCATGACACAGGGTGGCATTGGGAAGCTGTAAGTCCGCCAGCCGGCCTCTCACTAGATGCTCATGCCAAAGTGCCTGTCTGCCCACCCTGTGGGCAAAGTTGAAGCCCTGACCCAGCCTGCCTGTCTGTCATGCCAAGGTGACTGTCTTCCCTGCCCTGGCAACCCTGGGTGATGTGCCCCACTGGCCTGGTAATCCCACTGCTGCTGTCTACTGGTCCATAGTTGCTCTGCTCTGGCAAATCCAAATGTGCCTACGCAATCCTGCTGCTGCCGTCTGCTGCTGTATGGGAGCTCTTCCCTGGAAAATCCTATCATCCTAGTTCCATGGGTTCTGCACACATGCAAACCTTGCTGCTGCTGTCTCTACCACAGGTACTGTGCCCAGTCAATCAAATGACTGCTGCTGCTGCCAATGCTGCCTCTGCTGTCTGTGGCCCGGGTTTTGTGCCCCAGAAATCCAATGTCTGCTACTGCTGCCAATGTTGCCTCTGCTGTCTGTGCCATGGGTTCTGCTACCATGCAATCCAATGGCTACTGCTGCTGCCAACGCTGTCTTTACTGTCTGTGCCATGGGTTCTGCTACCGGGCAATCCAAGGTCTGCTGTTGCTGCCAATGCTGCCTCTGCTGTCTGTGCCACAGGTACTGTGCCCCAGCAATCCAGTGTCTGCTACTGGGTGGCCAGGTGATTCACCACTGGGCAAGGCGTGACAAATTTGCAGAAGAGCTTGTTGAGATCCAGCGAGTAGGATGCAAACCTGCAACATCCAGCCGAATAGGGGTGCCAGCCACCAAACCCTGGCTGGGCCTCTGCCACTGCTCCACTGATGCCTGGCAGCCTGCAATGTCTGGCCAAGTAGGGGTGCCAGCCACTCCAGCCCCAGGACCTACCATCAGGGTTCTGGGGCCTACGTTCCAGGAAGGGAGGGCTGTCATTCCACTTGTCTTCAAGTGCCCCACTGATGCCAGCCGGCCCAGCCAAGTAGGGGTGCCAGTCATCAAGCCCTGGCCAGGCCTCTGCTGCTCCTCTACCAATGCCAGCCAGCCTGCAACGCCCAGTCAAGTAGGGGTGACAGCCACTCCAGCTCCCGGACTGAGACTGTTATTCCGCTCATGGGGAGCCATCATTCCACCGCATCAAAAAACAGCCAGCCACTCCAGACCTAGGACCCACCATCAGTGTTCTGGGGCCTACATTCCAGGCACTGGGGGCTTTCCATCTACATCATCCAGATGCTGCCATTTTAGTCCCAGGACCCACTATCACAGTTCTGGGGCTGTCATTCTGCTCACAGGGAGCCATCATTCCACCGCATCAGGAGACAGCCAGCCACTCCAGTCCCAGGACCCACCATCAGGGTTCTGGGGCTGTCATTCCACTCATGGGGAGCCATAATTCCACTGCATCAAGAAACAGCCAGTCACTCCAGCCCCAGGATCCACCATTATGGTTCTGGGGCCTAAGGTGCAGGCAGGGAGGACTGTCCATCCATGTCATGTAGAAGCTGCCATTCTAGTCCCAGAACCCACCATCAGGGTTCTGGGGCCATCATTCCGCTCACAGGGAGCCATCATTCCACCGCATCAAGAAACAGCCAGCCACTCCAGCCCCAGGACACACCATCAGGGTTCTGGGGCTGTCATTCCACTCATGGCGGGGAGCCATAATTCCACTGCATCAAGAAACAGCCAGCCACTCCAGACCCAAGACCCACTATCAGGGTTCAGGGGCCTGCGTTCCAGGAAGGGAGGACAGTCTGGAAGTGCCTCACCAATGCCATCCAGCCTGAAATGCCTGGCCAAGTAGGGGTGCCAGCCACTCCAGACCCAGGACCCACCATCAGGGTTCTGCGGCCTACGTTCCAGGCAGGAAAAGCTGTCGTTTCACTTATCTGCAAGTGCCCCACTGATGCCAGCCAGCCTGAAATGCCTGGCCACATAGGGGTGCCAGCCACCAAGCCGTGGCTGGGCCTCTGACGCTGCTCCACTGATGCCATCCAACCTGGAACGCCTGGCCCAGTAGGGAGGCCAGCCACCAAGCACTGGCCAGACCTCTGCTCCACCGATACCAGCCAGCCTGCAATGTCTGGCCAAGTAGGGGTGCCAGCCACCAAGTCCTGGCCAGACCTCTGCTGCTGCTCCTGGCACTCAGTCAAGATTTGCTAGAGTATCAAATTTTTGTGGCAAGTCTTCAAAAATTCGGTACTTGGCAAACCAAGGCCAAATAGCCCAGTCCTCGGTAAGGTCTGATGAAAACTGAGGACAGAGTTGCAGCACTAGTCTGAAGAGGAATCCACTGACAGGGGAATGTGCGCTCCCATGAGCTACAGAGAACCCACTCATGGCCACACATGGAGCACTGCCAGGAAATCCATACTGCTCCGTGTGAGGCAATCCAAATAGCTCTGTGACAATTGACTGCCATGAAGTCTCTGCCCGTATGAACTGGGGCAGGTAGTCATGTCAGCAGATGGGTCTGCCACACATAGGCACTGTGGGCAGGGGATATGGCCTCAGAAGAACTAGTCAGGAGCACTGGGGAACCTGGGTTCCCCAGGGATCACACCGGGCAGAGACATGCAAATTGCAAAGGCCAGCCCAGTGTGCTTCCCCCTCTCCCATGGTCCATGGCCGAGGGAGTGCGTGGTGGCTGGCTGCTGGGGTAGCCATGAGGGGAGCCACCCGATTGAATCCCTCCCCAAACACTCCATCTGAGTGGGTTTTCTGCAGCAGTGCTGCTTGGCAGCCATGGACCCCCACCACCACTGTGCTCTTTTAAAAACACCCCACATACAGCTCCACTCATACTTCTGCATCTTCTGTCTCTGCATAGGTCCAGCTTTCCCCAAGAACACCCACACTGCAACAGCATTCCTCTGTAGGGGTGCCAGTCACCAAGTAGGGGTGCCAGCCACCAATCCCTGGCTGGGCCTCTGCCACTACTCTGCAGATGCCTGGCAGCCTGAAATGCCCGGACATGATGGTGACTAGAACTGGAGAACACAGCATAGAGCAAGCAGAACTGGAGGCCTGCCAACCTGCAATGCCCGGCCAAGTAGGGGCGTCAGCCACCAAACCTGGGCCGGACCTCTGCTGCTACTCCACCAATGACAGCCTGCAATGCCCAGCCAAGTAGGGGTGCCGTTCACCAAGCCCCCCTGACCAGGCCTCTGCTGTTGCTCCACCAATGCCAGCCTGCAATGCCCTACTCCCTATGGGTGGCAGCCACCAAGCCTCAAGCCTTCCTGGCCTCTTCTGCTTCCGATGGGTCTCACATGGCCAGCCCTGCTGCCACGGGCACCCCCGGGGCCAAGTGCCGAGCCTGCCTGCCCAAACAACTCAGCATGCCAAGCACCAATCCTTCTCGGTCTCTGCTTCTGCTGGTGCTGCTACTGGGTCTCCGATGGCCTGCCATGCAGCCACGGGCACCCCTGGGAGTCCCTGGAGTGCCCCAAGCCTCCTGGTGAGACTGAACTTTCCAAATATTCAGGGGGGCTCCAAACTCCATCAGACCAAACCCTAACTAAGTTTTTAGTCCAAACGGCAGAACTCCATCCTGTTTGCACATCTCTACCTGCTGTGACCCAGCTTGGATCAGGTCCACCATGACTGCCCATAATGGTGGGGCACTGGGTTTAACAATGGGGCAGGGACGTTTGTGCCACTCCCCACCCTTCCCATAAGTCCAGTCACTGGCACGTTTGTTGGTCAGACAGACCCAGTCAGGACTGTGTTGCCGTCAGGTTCCTGACCCGGGTCGAGTTGTGACAGCGGCACTCTGCTGTCACTTCTGTTAACACAGACCACTTTCAGACCTCCCCCAACCCCCACCCCATGCATATTTTGCCTATGGGAGGGAATGCGCAGCCAGGATATATACATGGGGTGCCGCCAGTCTGAAAGCCGCCCCGAGCAGCTTTGCTGACAAACACCTGTGGAGATACAGAGCAGCATTTCATGCTCTGTATCTCTGCAGATGTTTGCTGGAAAAACAGCAGGGTGTGTGTGTGTGTGTGGCTTTCAGACTGGCAGAACCCCGTGCATATCATGGCTATGCATTTCCTCCCATAGTCAGAATATGTTTGGGGGGGGGGGGGAGGTAGGTCTGAAAGCAGCCCCAGTGTCTGCTGAAGGAGTCTTAGAAGAATCTCAAAACCCATAAGCTCATAAACTTGAATAACTAATAAATAATAAACTTGAATTTGGATAATGTGAAATGAAAAGCTCTTTCCAAGAACATCTGCGCTCAAACTTCTCTTCATTAGGTATGTAAGGAAATAGGCTTAGAGCTGAAATGTGAATTCAATTTCTTTCTCGTGAAAATCTTGTGAGAATTGAGAAACATTACTGAGATCACGGGATGATCTCAGTAATGATTTGAGATCTCAGTTGAGAATTTTTCTCGATTTACCATTTACTGTATACTGCATGTTACTATTTACATTGATTTATTGTAACATCATACTGATTTACTGTATCCTGCTTACTGTGTACTGTGTACCTCCTGGTAATGTGCATGTGGAAAATGGTCAGTGCATCTGTTCTGCATGCGTTTAGCCCACTCCCAAGATGCATCATCACCATCATTTTGGGAAAGGGCAATCATTTTGCACATGCGTATTACCAGAATGATTGCAGTACTGGTAAGCAGTGCATGGTAAATTGGTATAAGGAACACAGTATAACACAGTACATGGTAAATGGTAAAAGCTAAATCAAGAAAAAATTCTCAAACAAGAAACTGTTGAGAACTCGGGGTTTTCACTATGATTGATTCTTGCTAAAAATTAGACAAAAACCGTAATTGTCAGTGAAAAAAAATCAAGATCGAGTTTCAGCCCTAGCTTTGAAACATATTCATTGCTCAAAGACATACTTTTGGCCCAAGATTTGACTTCCCTCTAGGGATGGGCGAACGCGGTTCGGAAGTTTGGAGTTCAGATCGAACTCAACCAGTTCGGTCGACTGAACCGAACTCGATTTTCGAACCGAACCAAATTTCTGAACTCGGCTCTGTTCACCCATCCCTAAAAGATAATATTCCATTTAGTTCAATGGGGTTTGAATTTCCGAACTTTGTTTGGAAGTTCGGAGTTCGGACCAAACTCGAATAGTTTGGTCGACCAAACCAAACTTCCGAACCGAATCGAATTTCTGAACTGAACCAAACCAATTTCCAAACTCGGTTCTGTTATCCCATCCCTACTGTTCTCTGGCTGCCAGTAGTTGCCTCATCTTGAGTGTTTCGACTAAAGATTTGTTACTATCTCCAAGTTACCATCAAAGGGGCTCCTAAAAATAACTCAGTTCAGAGTCAAGACACCCACCTGTTTAACAACACAAATAGTAAGGAAATAGCACACCAATCTGACATTCTTTGCAATGGCTCTTCGTTGAATAGGGTTTAGTTAAAAGATACTTTGTCTTGATTTTCAAAGCTCTGTGTGGAATTGGTCTTGCCTAGATAATGTATTACACAAACTGAAGGTACAGCAGTGAGTGTACCCCTCTTTTGTCTCCAGTTAGGTCCAGAAAAACCTCCTTTCGTGTAATATAATGGGGACAGGCAGTGTAGCTGCACAAATGCTCACAGACCTGGGGGTCCTATTCTCTCTGGTGCAGCTACATCATCTTGCCGGAATGGAAGGTGAGTGGAGTAGACCATTTCACCATCTGCTCCAGGACCCATTCCAATCTAGCTATGCCTATAGAACCCCGCAGCAGAATTTTGCCTAAATTGTATGACTTCATCCTCTTTTATGGGTATGTAATTAATGTTGTTTTTATTAGTTAGTAAAATGAATGGAACCCAATTAGTTTTAGTAACTAAAGCCCCTCCCCCTCCAAAAAAATGAATAAGCAAATGACGTACATTTGCATTCCTTTGTTTTCATTTAAAACATAATTAAAAACAAAACTATGCATGTGCAAATGGCTGCTGGAGCTGTTCTGCACATGCATGGTTCTTTTTCAAAATGTCCAGTGGCCACTTCCAGATTTTGGAAAGGGACACATATGCACAGATTGGTCTGGTGGCCATTTGTGCACTCACAATGATTTTATTTTGTTGTTGTTATTATTTTCTAATATCTTAAAAATGAAAAAGTCAATAATTATTTTTTTGGGGGGGTGTTAACCCAGAAAACAAAAACTAAAGCAAAAATGAAAGATGTAAGTGCTGCACACTCTTACCCTTTTTTGGTTGGTGTTACGAACAATAAATTCCCTCCCAAATCCTGCTTTTGATTTTTCCCTCCCCATAATGTTGTACATTTCCAATCATTCTTGTAAAGCTAATTGGTGATATTTCCAAAAGGTAAACTTGCCTGATTAAAATTAATAATGTTACAGGCACTACTCACTGCTAATCAGGCCAAAATAGATGGTTTGGGGATTTCTGGAGAGCATGAGAATGACGGTTAGCACCACAAGGTAAGATTTTAGGGTGGAAGAGAGCTCGCCAAGCAATTTAACAGTGTTAGAGACACCAACAACATTTAGCACATAGCACACATGCATACATATGCACACACGCGCAGACGTATAGAACACTATCTCTTTACAGTGGCAATAAAAAGTCACATCTTTAGAAATTGTAAGTATCAACTGGCAGGTCATTTAGTTTCAAAAATACATTTATTTTTAGCAGTGAGGTTTATTTTGCCAGCAAACATATCTTAAATGTTCCAATTAGGACTGAAACAAAACTTTGCAGTAACGTCCCAGTTCCCAATACTGTCTTGGCTGAATTAAGAACTTCTCAGCACTCGACAATGTCTCAGTTTACATTTTATGACTCCATTTACCAATAGTTTGCTTACCAGGATCCCGTTTACTACTTTGCCATTTATCATTTTGTTATCAATTTCAAATCCTAAGAGGTAATACCGATGCAATACTAGGGATGGGCGAATGTGGTTCGGCAGTTCAGAGTTTGGCCCGAACTCAGCCTGTTCGAATGACTGAACTCGAACCCGAACCCGAATGCGAACATGTCAAACAACCCAAACCGAACGGCGAAATGGCCAAACAGTTCGGTCAGTTCGGATCGCGTTCGGATGAGTTCGGGTGGCAAAAAAAGGTTCACTGGAAGGTCAAACGTGACAGGGAGGTGTCAGTCACTGAGGAGCAGACTTCCAGGCACCAGGGGTGGAGAGGCTTGCAAGAAA
>QEPC01011113.1:4737496-4763773 GCA_003113815.1 Sphenodon punctatus | reverse complement strand
AGCTTTAGTGTTGCCCCCAACCTGCAAAGGAAGAGGATTGGAGCTGAAAGACCAAGGCAAAGTGTGGGTGCATGGAGCCTAAGCTGTAAGTGAGCACAGTATGCGAAGCCATACAACATCTTTACTGCTTACATGGTGTGGAAGTTAAGGCGGGAGCCTTAACACACAATTTCTAGGTTTGTTAAAATTTGCTTGGTATGAATCCGCCTTAACTAAGTTTGTTAAATTGTAGGTTTTTTGTTTCTTTTTATACTTCTAATTATAATGCATTTTATTTTATTTTATTTAGTTAAACTTACACCCCGTCCTTCAGGGTGGCTTACAATAGTAAAAACATAGTAAAATTCTATATCATTAAAATAGATACAAAAAACCCTACCCTCATCTCAGACCCACCCACTCCAACCCCAACCTCCCCAAAAACCTCACACCCAATCACTGTCCCCGCCCACCAAATGCCTTTATAAACAAAAAAGTCTTGCACCTTTTCGGAAGACGCTTGGGCTCAGATCAGCCTCCGTGGAAGGGAGTTCCAAAATTTGGAGCCACAATTTAGAAAGCCCCCCTTCAAGCCCTTGTCACATGAACTAGACTAACAGATGATATCCAAAGGGAGGCACTCCTAGCCGATCACAGAGGCCGCAATGGGGCATGGAAGGACAGGCGTTCCTTCAGATATGTGGAACCCTGACCATTTACAGCTAGATAGACATGGAACTTGAGCCCCAGGAGTATGCCAAATCAATAATAGAGTTTATTATTGGAGTAAGTCTCTAGTCCTGAATCTAGGACTCTGCCTCAGGAGACCCCAAAATAGCTCACATGAGGAAGAAGTCTGCAGAGGGGTCTCAGGCCCTGGGTTTATATACACATTTCAGTACAGAGTATATTGCTTACACATCAGGCTAGAACTAGTTAGATAACATATGGAAAGGTACATGGAGAAATTGTTACAAGCACATCACATTCTTGATGACAAACATTTTTGATCAGTGAACACCTGGAGTGGTTGCATTGTTGACGAGCAACACTGTTGACTAGTAAAGTAATCACAGACTCCAGAGGGAGGTTTCTATCCCTGTACTCACACTGGAGGAGAATATCCCTTTCCCATGAGATTAGAATAGGATGGTGGGCTGGATGGAGACAGCCTATCTGCTCCCCAAAGGTATGTGGGAGCCCAAGGGTAGGCACGGCCCCTTGCTATGCACAGGCCCTTTTTTGTAATTCTAATTTTGCTAACTCTGCAGCTCTATATGTGCCTTGGGATCAAGATGGCATGGCCCATTTGATGATGGTTACATTCTCTTCAGAACTAGTCTGATTTAACCTTTGTTCTTTCATGTATTCCAGGGTTCCTTTCATTATTTTACTTCACAGGGCCTTTTCTCCTCTCCCAGGCCTAATACCTGTATATACCCCAATACTCCTACTAAAGGGGGCTACTAGAAATGGTATGGGGCAGGCATTTCCCACAGGGCCCACTGCTGCCCCCTCCCTTACTGCTCTAGTGATGACAAAGACCCCAAATCCTCTTACCTCAAACCCTATTCCAGCTTTGCCTTAGTCCCATCCACTGTCATGGGAGACAAATTAGTTAAGATGATATCTATTATTGGACCAACTTGTGATTGTAAAAGCATGCAAGATTTTAGAATACAGAGTTTGAAAGCTTGCATATTTTCCTTAAAAGAAGTGGGTTGAATAAACAGTACTTTCTTAAGTACTTGTCTCAAATCTCTTTCACATTGTGACCAACTACACACACACACTCAAATCCAGGCTATAGTCTCACACTCCAAAATACTTCTTCCATATTTACTGTACCTTTTCATGTCTGTTAAGATTGTCATTATCATGTGCATTTCTATAATACATTTAATCTCATCAGCATATCCCAAAGCAGTTCACAAATTACTCCAAGACTGTTTGAAGCAGTAAGATGGTATCTAAAATTACATTAAACAATCTTCAGAGTGAAGAAGACAGTTCTGTTTACTCTGAAAAATACCTAACAAACCAGAGGGAGTTCTCATCATAACGATGCAAATATTAACTGTAATGTATTTTCACATCTATTTTTGTTTCTAGTTAGGATGGAATCTCTATCTTGAGTTTTTCTCGGTTATCATCAAGAATCATGATTCTCCACTCATTTCAAGTGAAGAATGATAATTTAGAAAAATACCAATTCTCAACATTTCTTGTTCAAGAATATTTTCTCGGAATACCATTTACCTTTAACCAAAATTTACCATTCACTGTATATTGATTTACCAGGTACTACTTACTGTGTGTGTACTATGTTCATACAGGTAATGTGCATCCACAAAGTGGCATTTTGCACATACACATTACTGGGATGAATGTGATACATGGTAAATCGGTATACGATAAATGGTAAATTGTGGGAAATGGTAATGGTAACCAGTGAGCAGTATTTCAAGAAAAAAAACCTCAACCAAAATCTCGGTCTGTTATTGAGATTGCACTGAGATCTTGGTTGACAATTCTCGATTCTTGCAATATTTTGGTGAGAAAAATATACTTGTTTCAGCCCTATTTCTAGTCATGCTTACTTGTTTATGCTTATTTTGCACAAATGTAACAACAATGGGAAACTTCATTTCATTCATGCAACTTTTGCATAAACTCTGAAACTACTTGACCATCTGAAACCTTTTTAAAAACTGTCTCTTTGTAAGTTACTGTCTGTGTATTACTGGAATTGATCAGAGACATTCTTCAGGAGTTCTCACATGAGACCTGAGAAGTGTGATACATTTATGTGACTAAACTACTTCCAAGATATAGGTGTCAGTGCATTTACACATGTAGGATGGCTCATTTTGGTATTGCTTTGGAGTCACAGCTGGTCTGAAGACAGTAGGGGGACAGGCGGATAAAGAGGGACCCCAAGATTCGAGTCACAGAAGCACTATAAGGAGGTACTAAAGATTGCTGTAGATAGATAGCAAAAGTTAATGAATGGGTTGTATCACGAATGTTACCAAAATGAAAATTTACCTATGTGAGTGGTTCCACACGTATGCCCAATATTGAAAAGATCAGAATTAGTTAGTTTGATCTTCAAGCTCCATGGAAGTGAATGATGGAAGTTGCAACAGTTTGAGGATTGGAGCCAATGTAAACACATGTGCTTGGGTTAGATAACATTCATGTTGAATATCTCCAGGGGGGGCCCATCTAATTATTTTCAGGTAATCTTTATTGACTGTAAAAAAAAGAAAAAAACACAAAACCCTAGGCTTTATTTCAAGTTCTCTGTTCAATAATTCAAGAACACACATTAATGCATTCAAAAAGCCATAGCTGAGGATGTTCAATTTATCTGTACATTTGCCAGACATCTGTTAATTTTACCCTTCCTGTTAAAAAATTGTCCAGCTGGCAAAAAATAAATAAATAAACAAATGTTCTTATAAAGTTGACTTCTCTCCATTTTTTTTTTTTTAACTTTGAATCTACAGAGGAATAAAATTGAGTTTAAATGTCATTATGATAATTTCTCCTTTTTAGTAGTTGAGGTGTCCAGATCTTTACATTTTTTTCTAATTAAATATATAGAATTGCTCTCTGGTTTTGAGTAGTGCAAATATAACAAAAAGAGAGCTCCTAATCCAAATTACTAATTATACGGACAAGCACAGTAAAGTATAGCTTTATAGTAAGTATATAAAGGGATTGATCATTCCATCTCTGTGGAGATTTTAGTTCATTGTGCATATGCAACGAATGCTTATATGGAACTATGAGTGGAAGGGGGATTCTGGACCTTCTGTTTAAGATGAATGCAGACCAGATCAATTCAGTTCTGCATTTCTCCAGTCCTGGATCAGAACAGGAGTCTTGGATGGACACAAAATTGGTCAGAGATTAGAGCTTCAACAGAAACTAGAATTAATACCATGGGTAATGCCAGCATTTTGGAGCACCCAATCAGGCACCCAATGTGATACCCGTGGACCAATCTGGTGCCCGAGGACCAAAAATGTGAGCATTATGCAGAGAAACTGAAAATCCCCAGCCGGGAGCACTGTAGAGTCCATCTCTGCATTGCTTTAGATGAGGCTTGTCAGTTCCAAAGGATGGCCGGAACTCTGCCCCCCCCCCCCCTTTACAGTGACTCTCAGGTGAGAAGTGCTGTGTGATGTGGAATCGATCTTTGAAAGTGACAGGTCCTAGCTGGGGTGCTCTGCTTTGGAGCATCCCAGCTGGGGCCTGTGACTTTCAAAGGTTAGTCAGTGTTTCTTCTCCCCCCATCCCCGCCCACACACACAGCACCTCTCAGCTGAGAGGCTTGTGGTGGGGAGGGAAGCGGGCTTTGAAAGTGATAGGCTTTGGTTTGGATGCTCTGCAGCAGAACACCCACCTGGGGCCTGTCACTTTCAAAGGCCATCTGGCATGTTTGAGCAGCCTATTGATTCCCATTTGGTCATTGATGGTGCCCAAATGGGGGCCCGGTCGACTTGAGCACTCATCAGGGGTATCCGAATTTTTGAGTGCCCAGTTGCAGCTTTATTCAGAATCTTTGTATCAGCCCTACCATTAAATCACAGTATAGGTGTTTGTGGGATAGACCACATCTTTCCTAGCAGCTTGTGTGGGTATGAGTCCCACCAAAGTGAATATCTTTGTACCTGGGAGAGCTGTTGTGGGGATGAAACTCTTTGCTCCAAACCTGCTGTACTGTTACTAGGGATGGGACACTGGGCAGAATACCAGATACTGAATTTACCGGTATCGGATCTCCCCAGTATCAGATTTACCGGTATCAGCATACTGGATTTTTAACATTGACCGCTTTATTTTATTTTTTTTACATGCGGCCATTGACTTCAAGGGCCGCAATGTAAAAAAACTGGTAAAGCGGCCAATGTTAAAAATCCGGTATACCGATACCGGTAAATATCGGATTATTGGATTAATCCGATACACCTGATTATCGGGTGTTTTGGATTAATCTGATACCGATATTCCCACCCCTAGTTGTTACCATCTTTTGCATCTGGGCTGATGTCTCCCTAGCTTCTATAAAAAAGCCTCCTGCATTCAGGCTGCTGCCTGTGATGACTTACAAATGCCGGCATCAAAGGCGTCAGCTGTTTCTGGACCATTTGTGGGCTTGTTTGGGGGCAGAGGAATTGAGGGTTTTGCTTCTAGTTTAGTTTTTTTATGTTGCTTGGAATGTGGGAGGGTATGGGTGGTAGCATGGTTGAGATGGGGAAAGGTGTTATAATTCCCCTGTGGGAGGGGGGTTGTGGGTAGAAGAATTCAGGAGAGGTACTGGCTCCTCCGTGAGAGGGAGTACTGTCATGTGTGTGGGAGGAAGTGCCATGGCCCTCTGTTGAGAGGGGGGGTATGGGTATGGGCTGGAGCAGGGAATGTGTGAGGGGGAGAATCCTAGGCCACCAGTGAGACGGGGAGTATGGGTATGGGTGAAGAGGGTGGGAGTCTTCTTGCCCCCTGGTGAGAGGAGGGTACATGTATGGGAGAGGAGAGTGAGGGATTTTTTTCTGGGTTGGGGTGGAGGACTGTACCATGACCCCCTTGTGAGAAGGAGTGTAGGCTTAAAAGGTTAGGGATAATTTGGGGGTGGGTGCCATGACCCCCCTTGTGAGAGAAAGGGTGCAGGCAGGATTTGGGTTATGGATCGCCTGCCTGCTTTGTGATCCCACTTCTGATCACAAAGGTGGGATCACAGAGTGCCAGGGGTGCCATGATCCCTGAGCCCAGGGGTCCCTCTCTGGCCACCCCTTTCCCCATGCCCTTATGGGTCTTTTGAATGCTGTTATTCCTGGGAAATGTGAATTAGTGGCCAAGGAGGGAAGCCTTTCTGAGACAGGAGGAGAGAGGGGAAGCTATTGGGGTCGTGTTGGGCATGGAGAGGTATGGCGCTGGGAAGGATAGTATTTCTGTAGACACTTAGGCCATTTTCAGACGAGCGCGCGATGCGCTCGCGTGTGGTTTCAGAAACCCCATGAAGAGAGATTATACAAGACGCCGCTGGCAATCGTGTGCATGACACGGAGATGTGCACTCTTTTCAAGCCACGAATGACCTACCTCGATCAGGGTCCTGGTCAGTTCACGGTTTGAAAAGAATGCGCGTCGCCGTGTCATGCATGCGATTGCCAGTGGCGTCTTGTCTAATCTCTCCTTGCAGGGTTTTTGAAACCCCGCATGAGCGCACCATGCGCTTGATGCTGCTTAATATTAGGTCAGTGGTAAATAATCGTCTATCCATGATTTAATTTGGGTTGAGGTCGTCAACCTCCTATGCATTATGGACACTTGGCTGGATGAGGCATCCGGGCCAGTATTGTCTCAGATGATTCCAGCTGGGTACTTGGTGCAGCATCAGTAGAGGTTTGGGGGTTGGGGTGGCTGAGTGGGTGTGGTCTGTAAAGACACCTTGGCCTTTTGGAGGAATCTGGTGCCCAACTCATCTGATATAGTGTGTCCACCTTTCCGGGCACAATTTAAGCAGCTGTGTTTGACCAGTCGGGGCCCCACATATCTAAAAGACCACCTTTCCTTTCATGCCCCATTGCAGCCCCTGCGGTTGGCTGGGAGCATCCTTCTGCATGTACCATCTGTCAGCCTTATCCATATGACAGGGGCTCGCAGGGGGGGCATTCTCAGTCACTGCCCCAACATTACAGAATTCCCTTCCCATGGAGGTTCATTTGAGCCTGAACATCTTCTATAGGCTTTTTAGACTTTTCTGTTTGAAAAAGCATGTGCCGGACAGAGATAGTGTTGGGTTTGGGGTAGGGTTTTGAAGGGTGTAGTGTGGGGGAGAGGCAGAATTAGGAGGTGGTATTAGATGGGTTTGGTGGGGGGGAGGGGGAGGTGTTGTGGGAGGGTTTGGCATTTAAGAGTATTTTTGTATGGTTTAAAAAAGATATTGTTTGTGAGCCACCCTGAGCGGGAAAATGAAGCATATACATTTAAATAAATAAATTATAAGCCGGGCTCATTCGTTAAGAATCCCCTTCAGGTACAGAATTAACCCCATTCCTCCCAGAGGTTCTGGTGACCTGCCACCTCTCTCCAAATGAAGGCAAGTAGGGAGAAAATCTGATTCCATCTCCACAAAAGAGTGGAGGGGGGAAATGGCAATTCTGGAGCATTTGTAGGGTTTTAATAAGAGATATTTGAAAATATAGGAGTAATGCCACATTCCCCAGAGACCTTAATGTGACAGACCCTTACTGTTTGTTCAGGGCTCATACAAGATAATGGCAAGAACTCCCCAAGCCTGATGTTCTAAAGCTATTAGTTTCAGAACAGCAAGTCTCTTGCTACCCTTTGCAGTGCAATAGAGGTGTCAGCTAATGCTTGAACTGCCAAATCTGTTCTGGAACAGACAGTGAAGGACCTCCCCTGGGTCCCTGAAAGCAGGTGCTGTGTAGTTCGTCTCACCTTCATGCCTCTTTTAGATAGTTGTATTCTCAGAAAGCTGTTTGCTCTCCAGTCTTTTAGCCTCAGATTCTTCTTTTAAAGTGTTTCTTGATCCATTAATGAGTATGTGTCTAATTCTGTGTGTGTGCGTGTTTGTAAATATTAACTATTTATATACAAGACAATGAATATCAGACTATGAAACAGTATTGACATTTAAAATGTATTTATCAAACCTACTTATCCATTACATCCTTTTCAAGTCTTAATAAATTTGATTGTTGGTGATTTTTAAAATTAATTAAAGTCTTTGTGCCAGCAGATGTTGCATAACCTAAGTCAGGGAAAGTTTGGCTCATGGAACTGGAATAGGCCCCACAAAATCTGCTACTTGTCTCACATCCAGGGCTTTCCACTCAAACTGTGGAGGCTCATCTTGTAAATAGAGCTTGCTGTCCCACATTACCAGCAATATGTAGTATCTTCTTTGATTTTGAGTGCTGCTTCAGGTTAATCCAGTCTCTTCCCATCTCTTTATCTGGTCTCTCTTCTCAGTCCCTGCTGGCAAGGTCCATTCCTTCCTGTAGTCCCAAACCCTTTATCTCAGGCCTTTCTTGGAGCTAGGGTTGCCTGCCTTTCTCCTCGTTTGGTTGAGGCAGAGTTCTCCCGGCTCTTGCTTCTACTAAAGCTTTCCCAAACTATTTAATATAATGCCAGCATGCATCTGGCACTGAACTATCATTAGTTAGAGACAAACCCCTGCTGAAAATGGCTTAGAATCTGGGATAGACACGCCAGGGAGGAACATAGGAGCGAAAGGGATACCAAGGGATGTTTATCGCCAAGATAAGCAGTAGAGCTTAGTACCCACAAAAAGAGGTCCCATCAAATATGCACTACACCATCTGCCATCTTCAGACTGGGTAATAGCCACTATTTGTTTGTTTCCTGACTAATAACTGTTTTGGATTTAAAATGGAGAAGTGTGTATGTAAATATGTCCACTTGTCAGTCACTAGAGAAGGAGTTGGCTAGATAGATGGTGGAACAGAATCTACAACCTTTAGCACAACTTCCCCAAAGCAGAGCCACTGATAAGCCACACCTTTTAAAGGACCTATCCTTAAGATTTTAGATGTGACCAATATACAATACCCATCCCCATGGTTCAAAGAAGGAAAGGAGAGGGGTACTCAGGTAGCTTTAGTGGAAGAGATTTAGAAAGGAAATTGAAAGGTTTGGTTTCAGTAAAGAAACTGTATTATAGTAGATATCAGAAATCCACCACTCAGGAAGAAAAAACCCTCGATACTATTGTTTCACAAAGTAAACTTACATATACAAGAAATCTCACCTTTGATCTGCACCCTTGACTAGAGCTGTAGCAGGTAGCACATTTGCTAGCCACAGGTAATACCTACATTTTGGGGCACCCCATTCCCAGGAGGAACCCAATGGGGTGCCCAGCCCCCCCATCAGGTATCCAGTGCATGAAAATGCGGAGATTAACAGGGCATCCCAGGATGCCATAGGACACTGATCCTGGCACCCACAGCTTCCTGGGCTGACTCACCTCACCACCAGGCTGCTGCTCCCTGCTCCTCCCTGGCCCTTGAAGTGCTCAGCTGAGCTGGGGACTTCACCATTTGACTTTTTCTGAATGGGGAGTAAGGAGGCCTCTTCCCACCTGTATGCATCTCCTAATGGGTCCCCGGTTTCCAGGGGTACCCAAAATGGGGGTACACTCAGGACCTATGTGTACACCTGATTTGGGTCCCCCTACTTTCACAGTGAGAAAAATAATGCAATTGTGTTATTGTCTCGCTCAATGTAGGAGACTTGACTGTCTGAAATATGCCTCTGTGAAGTGAAAACCAGGGGCGTAGCTACCATTGGACAAACAGGGACATTTGTCCCGGGGCCCGTACTGGCTGGGGGCTCAATATCCAAGGTAGCTAAGTCACCCCCCCTTTTTTTAAAAAAAAAAAAGTTTCATTTTCATTTCATTTTATTATTTATTTATATCTCGCCTCATCTCCAAAGACTCGAGGCGGCTAACAAAAAAACCCCACACAATTGCTGGGAAAATACATTCCCACACAGGGGACCCAGCATACATAATATATAATAATACATACAATAAACATAGTTCCTTTCACACTTTCTCTCCGGCCATGCCAACAATTAGGCCATGGTCCCACCATATGGGGACAGACAAGGTGTCCTGTGGTGGCCAGATGCGCTAGTGCCCTGTGACATAGCTGAGGCCGAAGGTGCCGTCACTGGAGAGCGAGGGCCTGGGGGGGCGAACCGTTTCCCATCCTGCAGTAAGCATGCTGCAAGCTCTACCCTTATGGTTGTAAGCCACCCCGAGCTGCAGCAGGAGGGGCAGGTATGCATTTTTATATAAATAAAAATAAATAAAGCTTGGCGGAAGCTCGGCAAGATGGCCGCTGTGACCTCTGGCCCTGAAGGTGTTGATCAAAGGCAGCACCCTGCAGGCCACGTGGGAGACCAAATAGCCGACAACCTAAGAGAATTCAAATGTAAGGGGGAAAAGAAAGGGCTCCATTCGAAGAGACCCTGCCTGCTGCCCTGAGGAGGCAGTGGAGTTGGGGAATAAAGTTGCCACCTGAGCTGGCTGGGGGCCTTTCTGGCTGCTGTCTGGACCCCTCCCTGTTCCTGCCTGCGGTTGCAACATTGTGTCTGATACAATGTTGCAACTGCAGGCAGGGAGGGGCCCCATGCAGCAGTCTGTGTCAGGTCAGGTCTCTCACACAAGCCTCATGGTTTGGCTCGCCCCCCTGGTGCCATGGAGGAAGAGTCCACCCCACCAGTCTGGACCCGGTCCAGACAGGGCTGGCTTGAGGGAGGCCCAGCCCCTGAGCGGTAAGGTGCCCAGCGGCGACTCCACTCAGTGGAACTGCCGCCAGGCACCTTCCCGCTCTGGTGCTCCCTGCATCGAGCCGGCCCAGTCTGCCCCAGCCCGCCTGACCATCCCCTGGTCTCCAGGGCTGGTCAGGTGGGTCAGGGCAGAAATGGTGGTGGTGGTGCTGCTGGCCGCACTTGGCCCTAGCATGAGGGCAGCGAGCCACAAGGGATAGAGTGCAACATAGGAGCAGCGAGCTGCTGGCCCAGAAGACGGATGAGCCCAACAGCAGGCCACCAGCATCACGCCACAGACTCTGCAGAGAGGAAGCTAGTCCCGAACACCAGTGTCCCTAGGCCGGCCCAGCTGGGAGGTGCCCCTAGGCCGGCCGGCAGCTTCACCACCGGCAGGAAAAGGGGGGGGGGGGCATGGACATTTCTTGTCCCTGGGCCCATCCCAATCTAGCTACATCTCTGGTGAAAGCTGTTTTAAAATAAGTACTTCTGAAACATGTTTGAATTTTAAACAAGATAAGGGGCTGGACTGAGACATGGGAAACCATGGTTCAAATCCTACCCTAGTCACAGACTCACTGGGTGTCCTTGGGCAAGTAACTACCTCTCAGCCTTAGTTCCCCATGAGTAATAAATGGGAATGTGTGTGTATCTGTTTCTCCCTGTGTTGCCCTCACCCGTGTCCATCTTAGATTGTAAGCCCACTGGGCAAGGACCTATCTCTAATAAAAACAATTTAAAGCACCAGGTACACTGCTGTCATGATATAAATGCTGAATAAATGAATAAACAACACTAACACGAATAAAAGTTATGTTTAATACTTGAAAGCAGCTTTTCAGAGTTGTAGGTACAATTCTCAGGGTACCTATATTAATTGGTACCACTTTTTCCTCTTCATATTCCCTTCAATTCTATTATTACGGGTTGATATTTAGAGATCTTATCATCATCTTTCTCTGTCAGATTTTTATCCTAACTGCAAGCAATCTCTGTGATGATGATCATTGGTGAGTATGATGCTGAATCTTTCTGCATAAGTAGGATGGTTTCAAGAAGTCTGCTCAATCACAGGGTGAACTCCCAGAAGATCTTTGCTCTTTTGTTATCGATAACTGGCTCAGGTTTACGTTCCAACTTGTATACTCCTCCAGGAAGTAGGTGCTGCCCATAAATATTCAAGCATTGAGTTCTGGCAGCTTGATTATGTCTTTCTCTGAACGTACCTTTGCCTACATTGGACAATGACTGGTAATTGGATTGTTCCCTCAGACTTCTTCCACTCACATTAGTACATAACAAACCAAAATCATAAAGACCAAATAATCTTTTTGCTGACCTATATTATATTTTGATTTCTAATCTCAGTTCCTCAACTGGAACACAAATCACTCCACCAGTTAAAAAAAATCACTCCAATTTAAAAAAATTAGAATATTACAATGAGGAATCAGTCCTTCCTGCTAGAATTTCCTAAGCTGGTGCTTGCATAATGATGCACAAATGCTAACCATCTATCGTAAATTACAGTCTAGACAGGTATTTATTAAACTGAACTTTATTCTTGCTAATATCAAAGGGAAAACTTGGAACTTTTAACTTTCATAGGGAATACATGTTTGAGTGACTAGGCAGGAACCAAACGATATAATTCTATGTTATATAAGTTTGGGTTCATGAGTAACATTTTTGTCCCGTATCTCTCTGTTTGTCTCCAGGATAGTTGTAGGCATGAAATGAGCAATTATAGCAAATGTTGTTTCCATCGAAAACAGGTCATTTGCTTCTCTAGTGTGAAAAGGAAACTTCCTGATCAGGAATCGCAATTGTTCAGTACTTCCAGTAGTTTTTCACTGTTTGCTGCCCTAATGAGAAATGAACTGAACTGCTACAACAGTGGTTTTTAGGCTAAGTGACATAAAACTGATGGAAAAATACTGGAAATTGACATAAAACTGCCAAAAATGATGGAAAGTGCCATAAATTGATGCAACATATAAGATATTGATTTTAAATTATGAAAATACTGGAAATTGACATAAAATTATGGAAACTGACTAAAAATTGTGGAAATTGGAAGGCATTGATCTTGACAGTAGCAGAAGCATGAAATTAATTACTAGTGAGGAAATTCTGACGAACTGTTGAAAGTGGTCCTGAAAGTTAGATATTTCCGGATGGTACAGGAACACTTGCTCTCACCTCAGCATAGATATTTTCCTTTTCCTTTCTAATCTCCCTTCATTGTAGCCCTCAAAATGCATCTCCTTCCACATATTAAATATTCATAAAAAGTGCTGATAAAATGTCAGTCCTTTATCACACTTTTGTGGCTGATGAATTACCTTTTTCTCTCAGACAGGCTGTAATTTAAATTAGGATTTTTTTAAAAAAAAAATGTCATTCCATTATTTAATTGGAAATACTTGTGGTGCATCTAAAGAAACATAGGAAAGTCAAGTAAAATTTGTGTGATATCTGTCCACAAAATAATTATTATTTTATACACGGCTTCACTGTTATTGAAAATGATTAAGCTGTACAGAAGTCTTTATGTAGAGTGAGCAATGATTGTCATTAAAAAGGTTGAAAATTACCATTTGCAGGTAAAATTAAATTTGTTGTGGCCAAACCATGAGAGCCAGGCAATTTCCCACCCTCATGTCCAATGACACAACCAAGGATACTCATCATCCCATGGCATCAATCCACTTCCCCTCCCTACCTGGGGACTATGATGGGGGCTGAGACTGCTGGTTCAGATGAGAGACCAAGGACTCTTGCCTCCCCAGACACCGGTATATTCCACGATTTGAGGGTTACTGTTGCTGGCTGACTCCAGATGTTCATATCCCCTGGCTCAATTTCTCTTAGACAAGAGAAAAGCAATACAGTCACGAGGGCCATTAGTCCAGGTGCTGAAGAAGTGATAAAGCTTCTGAGTATCTTGGTTCACCAAAGACACGCCCTCCCTAGCAGCCATGTGGACCAGCAAAACCTGGAAGGAATCAAAGGTCCATTGAGGGCAACAGCAGAATTTCCCCACCTCCTGAGCCAGTGAGACTCCTGCATCTTGGAGAGAAGCCAGTCAGTCATGCTCCAAGAGAGCGTTTATAGACCCTGCAGACACCAGCCCCATCTTGATTGGCTATGGTTCCATGGGGCCAATGTAATGGTAAAAGTCATGTTCATAACTAGTGTAGGAAACTTGAAAATGTCATAGAGTTTAAATATCTGGGACCCTATTTAAATTATCATACATGGATGAGTGCAGAGATGCAGGTTCATTTGCAATTCAATAGTCAATCCTATTATTTAATTATTTGAATGTATATTCCACTCTATCACAAAGGCTCAGGGTGGAGAACACCAGTTAAAAAGCCATATTCAAATATGTATTAATAAATTAAAAAATAACCCAACCACTTTTGCCTATGCCCACCTGCCAAAAGCTTGGGGAAACAAAAAGGATTTATAATGCCTTCAGAAATGATCAAGTTTGGGGCTTTGATAATCCTCCAGTATGAGGTAGTTTTGTAAATGTGGAGCAGCTACCAAGAACACTTCTCTACGTGCCGATTACCATGGAATCTTGACATGCTAATGATATTTCCAAGAGTGCACTCCTAGATGACCTCAGGGACCATGATGGAATATATGGAAGCAGATAGTCTTTCAGATATGTAGGATATTGTGGAAGCTACTGCCATCAACAGTGTTAACATGAAGAATGGAACTGCTCACGTATACCAGTATGATTTTACCAATAGAGATGTATAGGTTCAGAGCCTGTGGGTGCTCCTCGACTCACAGGTCTGCCTGGATACCCAGGTGACGGCTGTGGCAAGAGGAGCATTTTGTCAATTATATCTGGTGAGATGGCTTCGGTCATATGTCTTGGACTCCGACCTAACCACCATCATCCATGGTAAGTAGTCAAATTTGAATAGTCACCTCAAGACTGGACTACTGCAATGCACTTTATGTTGGGCTACCCTTGGTGATGGTCCGGAGACTGCAGCTGGTGCAGAATGAGGCAGTCCACCTCCTTACAGGGATGGGTCACCGTGAACACATTACACCAGTGTTTTGGTCTCTGCATTGGCTCCTTATAGTTTTCTGGGCGCAATTCAAGGTGTTGGTTTTGACCTATAAAGCCCTATACAGCCTGGGCCCCACCTATCTGAGGGATCACCTCACCCCCTGGGTCCTGGATTGGCCCTTACAGTCATCTGGGAACACCCTCTTCGGGGTCTCCTGAGTATGTCAGGTGGTGACAATGGGGAGGGAGATGGGTGTAGGGTTCAGAACGGGGGGAGGAAGGGTTTAATCTCCACCATAGGGTAAAACATCATAGGGTGTTTTAATGGGTTTTTTTTTTGTACTTTTGAGTTTTTATTGTTGTTGTTTGTATGCTTTTAATATGCTGTAAGTCACCCCAAGCTGCAGGAGCAGGAGGGGGTGGACTATACATTTAAATAAATAAATAAATAAATAAGTGAATATTGTGCTATAACACAAAAGGAAAACAAACAAGTTTTCCACTTTGGTCAATGGAAAAATATCAATAGCAAGTAAAAGTTTTAATTCAATTTAAAAAAACAAACAAACAAAAAATTAGTCAGAAAATGTATAAAATGGATGGAAGCTTTTATTAAAACAAACTGGGGAAAGTTTTGATAAATATTTTCCAGCCAAATCTCCATAGGGCTGCACAGGGAGACATCTCAGTCTGCCATATTTCAAAACAAAATGATTAAGAAGGTTAGGGCTTTGAACCTTAGAAAGCAAATAAATGAGAGAGGATGCAATGGAGGCTTATAAAATCATGACTCATGTGGAGAATGTAAATAGGGAACTATTTGTTTCCATTTGTCATAATACAAGACATTATTAAATTATTCAGTCAGTGGCTTTAGAACAAATCAGAGGAAGTACTTTTTAACACAACAGATAATTAACCTGTGGGACTCATTGCTATGGGATGTTGGGAAGACCTGTAGAGGATGTGCTGGGCAGGAGTGGTGCAAGGGGCTTCAGAAATATGTGGCTTTCTAATATACCCCTTAACCGGCTGAGGAGGCACAGACACGGGCACAGATGTGCTCAGGCCAATATTTATTTATTTATTATATTTATATGCCGCCCCCTCATGCCAACGGCATCTCGGGGTGACTTCTAATATACACTAAAACACTTTAAAATCACCTTTTAAAATTACAGAATTCAACAAGATTAAAAACCCCATTTACCCTAATTTAACCCACCCCTCCCTCCCCACCCCCAAAGGCCTGGGAGAACAGCCACATCTTACAGGCCCGCCAAAAGGCCATCAGACTTAGGTTGTGGAACTGTCTCCCGGAGGAAGCCCGCCTGGCCCTGCCACCAAGAACGTCCTCTCCATTGTGGTCCCCCACCTTACGCAGGAGACCTCCAAGAAAGCGCTCCTGGTGGACTGAAGGGGTTGCCCCAAATCGCTGAAGGTGAGGCAGTCCCTGAGACATATGGGGCCAAGACTGTACAGGGCTTTATCGATCAACATCAACACCTTGAATCTGGCTCTATACGTTATAGACAGCCAGTGCAGCTCTGTGCTCACGTCGACCTGTCCCTGTTAAGAGATGGGCCGCCGCATTCTGCACTAGCTGCAACCTCCAGGCCAGCATCAAGGGAAGCCCCACGTAAAGCACGTTACAGTAGTCCAGCATTGAGGTGATGAAGGCATGGATCAAAGTGGTCAGGTCAGATCTGGAGATGTATGGGCGCAGCCTCCGCACCAGATACAGCTGGCAGAAAGCCACCTTTGCCACTACCTCCACCTGCTGATCCAGGCAGAGACCCGAATCCATTAACATCCCCAGGCTCTGCACCTGTTGGGCCACAGTGGGGTGCACCCCCTCCACAAGGGGGGCCAACACCTCCCCTGCTCTACCCACCACCATCACCTCCCTCTTATCAGGATTGAGCCTCAGTCTGCTCTGTCATAGCCACTTTGCAACAGCCTCCAAACACTGGGACAGCACAGAGACAGCAGGACCTGGGTCGTCTGAAAAGGAGAGGTAAAGTTGGATGTCATCCGCATATTATTATTTTTATTATTATTTCTACAAATTTCTACCCCGCCCCTCCTGCCATGCAGCTCGGGGTGGCTTCCAAACATTAAAACAATTAAAACAATTAAAACAATATTGATGGCAACACACACCAAACCCTCTGACGATCTCCCGCAGGGGCTGCATATACACATTAAGTAATAATGGAGACAAGATTGAACCTTGAGGAATGCTACAGTCCAGAGCCCAGGGGCTAGAAGTCTCTGCCCCCAGGACAACCCACTGGGACCTTCCTGAGAAGAATGACTGGAACCATCCAAGGACAGTACCATCCAGACCCCCCAGGTCATGCAACTGTCTCACCAGAGTCCATGGTCCATTGTGTCAAACACGGCCGAGAGATCTAGCAGGACCACAAGTGTAGAATGGCCTGCATCCATCTCCCAGCAGAGATCGTCCCACCAAGGCCATCAAGGCTGTCTCTGTACCATAGGTGGAGCGAAACCGTGATTGAAATGGGTCAAAGAAACTGATACTATCAAGATGAAACTGGAGCTGCCGAGCCACTGCCCATTCAATAACCTTCCCTAAAAAGGGAAGGTTAGAGATAAACCAGTAGCTGGCAAGTGCGTCCACATCCAAAGATGACTTCTTCAGCAGGGGATGCACCACAGGCTCCTTGAGACCGGGGGGCAAACTCCCCTGCCAAAGGGACGCATTGATTACCCCCACCAGCACCGTCCCCAACGTCTCCATGGAGGCTTTCACCAACCAGGATGGGCAAGGATCTAATTCACTAGTGGTTCTGACAGACCCCAGGACATCTATTGCATCGGCTGGCATCAATTCCTAAAAGTCATCCCAGAAAGATGGACCAGATGGGGCCTCCACCACTGCATGCTCCATTTCTACTGTTCCTAATTCAGCATCAAAGTTGCTCTGCATCTGAGTGATCTTGTCTGCAAAGTAGATTGCAAACTCCTCACAGCGGGCCTGGGACAAGTCCCCGTCCAGGCGGAGGGAGGACAGCCCCCGCCACACCAGGAACAGCTCAGCTGGACGCGACTTTGCAGACGCTATGAGCATGGCAAAGAATTCTTTCTTTGCCACCCTCACAGCCTCAATGTAGGACTGCAAATGGGCTCTACGGAAAAGACGGTCAGATTCAGTGCAAGTTCGACGCCAGCATTCCTCTAATCGCCTACCTTCCTGCTTCATACACCGCAGCCCCTCAGTAAACCAAGGGCCCCTGCAGTGATGAGACAGAGGCAGGGGACATCTCGGAGTCACCCTGTCAATGGCCTCCCTGAGCAAGATTTTCCACGCCCGAATGAGTTCATCAACAGAGCGACCATCAGAAACCAGGATTAAATCCCCCAAGGCCTCCTGGAACCACTGAGGTTCCAACAGCCTCTGGGGGCAGACCAACCTAACTGCCCCCCCACCCTTTTCTGGAGGTGGCACACTAAGAGACTGGTCTGAAGGAGATAATGATCCGTCCATGACAAGGGTGTAACCTTCAAGTCCCCCACTACCGGATCACCTGCCTCAAGGCCAGAACAGAACACCAGGTCGAGGATATGTCCCCCCATGTGGGTCGGGCAGTTGACAACCTGGGACAAGTCCATGGTTGCCATGGCGGCCATGGACTCTCACTCCGCTCCCGCAAGGCCGGCATCGGCATGGGCATTGAAGTCCCCCAGGACCAAAACCCTGGAGGAGTTCAGTGCCACCACTGACACCAGCTCTGCTAGAGTGGTCAGGGATGCCTCTGGGCAGGAAGGGGCCCAGTACACCAGCAGCACCCCCAAATTGTTCCCAGCCAAATCAAACACTACATGAAGTGTCTCAATCCTGGCAATATCTGGAACTGGATACCTCCTAACTTACCACATCTCTTTAAAAATCAAAGCTACACCACCTCCCCGGCCCCCAGTGCAAGGCTGATGCTGCACGGCATACCCAGCTGGAACGAGATCAGCCAGGATCGGCCCTGCCCCCTCACCCAGCCAGGTCTCTGTTATATATGCAAGATCCACNTCTTTAAAAATCAAAGCTACACCACCTCCCCGGCCCCCAGTGCAAGGCTGATGCTGCACGGCATACCCAGCTGGAACGAGATCAGCCAGGATCGGCCCTGCCCCCTCACCCAGCCAGGTCTCTGTTATATATGCAAGATCCACCCCCCCATCCAGGATCAAATCCTGGATCACCGGGGCCTTGTTAACCATGGACCTTGCATTTAACAGCATCAGTCACCCTGGGTTCTGCTCCTCGGTAATCTCAGGTGGGGGACAGGCTCTCCTTACCTCCACAAGGGACCGTGGTCCCCTGGGAACTCAAGCCTTATACCCCCCAGACCATACCGTCCATGCCCCACGATGATCTCTATGGCCATCTACCCCCCCATCCACACCTACCTGCCCCTCTCCTGATGGCCATTCTCCCCAAAACCTCGGAGGTCCTAATCCCCTCCCCAAAAACCCCCACCTCTCCCCTTCCCCCACACACCCAAGCTTCCCCCTCTCACGGGGAAGCGCAACCCACTCATCCCCAGGGTCAACCCCCATCCTCTCACCATGCATTTTGCTCCTTAGAAAAAAATGTCAGCAACTGAAGAAACAAACAAAATTGAACTAGTTGCTGTAATTGATAAAATTATTTATTAATGTCATAATAGTATTCGTAAAAAATCCATAGAATAAAAGTTCATATCCAAAATCAATCTTTGTATAGTGTATAGTAATTAAAAGAGCTGATAGAAAAATCTTGAAAAAATCCAACACATTTTGAGTATTGCTTTTTGTCAGCGATGTACTGTATGTAGATAATATCTTTATGCAGTGATAAAAATCAAACATCACCCATTCAAAGGCCTTCATGTAGCTGTGGAGTTTGGGAGAGCTGAAATAGGTACCTGCTTAGCGACTGCTCTGACAGTCTACGGTATCTGAACCAGTATGAGATGAATTGGAAATCACGGATTTGATTACTACATTTATTTTTATGGGAACCAATTTCGATTCTACAGTCAACTTGTTCACTTCTTGCATGTTACCCCACCACCTATACTGAGTTCTGATCCATGGTTTCTGCTAAGCAGGATGGTCCCATGTACAGCTTTCCATCCCCATGTAGGATGTGGCAGCACAGTATGGTGCCAGGTTATTTAAAATAAAATAAAGAAAATCATTTACACATTTAGGCAATGATCTTGTTAATTTAAAGTTTCAGGGGGGTGGGGGAGGACTGCGCATGCGTGGAGCAGAGTAGCTGGACTTTGCTGGGGCTCCTCCCAGTCAGCGAATAAATCTGCCTAAAAAACAAACTTGTAAACTTGCTAGCTCGCAAAAAAGTGAGATCATGTCACAGAGAACCAGAGCGGATTGTAAAAGAACCTCCAAAAAAACATCTTTAGAAAGATATTGCTGACAGCAGTCCTTGGAGAGGGAGGGACTAATCCGGAGCAGCACAAAATGGCAGAGGCTGAAATGGAGGGCTGCTCTCGAGGAAGCAACAGCAGCTGGGGACAGGTCAGTCACCGAGCTCCTTCTCAAAATGAAAAAAGAATTAAAAACTGAAATGGTGAAACTGCGTTCCTCTGTGGATGCAGGCAATACAAAACTGGAAATACTAGCAAAAAGGCTGGATACTGTAGAGGATAAAATATCCACTTTAGAGGATCAAGTTGTTTCCACTGAGGATCAAGTAGTAAAAATGCAGGAATCAGTGGCATTTCTTCTCCAAAAAACTGAGGATCTGGAAAACAGATCCTGGAGAGACAATTTGAGATAAGTGGGATTCCTGGAAGGGTGCAAAAAAGCTGATATAAGGGAGCTGGTCTGGGATTTCCTGCAAGATCAATTCCCAGAAGAATCCCACCTACACGCTTCTGGGATAGAGAGAGTGCACAGAACCGGCAGACAACCATACAAGAACTACACTAGACCACGTACCATACTTGTTAAATTTGCCAGCTTTCAAGTAAAAGAAGAAATATTGAGGGAAGCTAGACAGAAAAAAGAGCGGATGTTTAATAACAATACAGTAAAAATCTTCCCAGACTATGCAGCTGAAAGTATGGCAAGGAGAAAAAGATGGGGTAAATGCTTCAGTATCCTGCATGAAAGAGGATTAAAACCTATACTAAAATTTCCTGCAAAAATGCTCATTTCAATAAACAGAAACCCGAAGACATTTGCAGCAACTGAGGAGTTGGAGGCCTTTTTCCACCTGTCTTCTAAAGAAGACACGGAACAATAAAAAATGAGACAATATCATAATATACCTGAAACCTCAGGTGGGGCTGAGGTTGGTAGAACAGACTATAATAGAGTGTCTCAACGAGGAAACTAAAAGTCTCCTTAGCTGATTCAGGATAGATTGAGGCTCAAGGGAGCAACACCTTAGTTAAAATATAAATAATAGGCAGATTAACAAAATGAGCCAGGATGGACATCCAAGCTCCAACAAAAAGAACAATAATCTGACTGGGAGAGGTAACTCTAGCTTGCTTTCCCTGATGGGAGGAAAGCAAAATCAACCCAGAGAGTTCCTTTATGTTTATGTTTATGTTGATGTTTTTGATTGCACACAGGGAGGGGTGGGGGGATATCTTAGCCTTTCAGTTGGGGATTTGAGGTGTAAAAGTACAAAGACTAGATGTAAGGGTAAAAACATGCAAGAGACAAAAACAAAGAGTATACTTGTTAAACAAAATAGCCTTAATAAAAAGAGATAGGATCAAAGGATAGGTTCCCTTCACCATGGTAATCGCGGCAACGGGGTAATTGCCGCGCCCCCATCGGAGATACGGGGAATAAGTAAAGCGGTTTGCAAGTGCACAGAGCGCTGTTAACAGCAGGGCTGGTTTCCAGGGCAACCTGATGGGCGCGTGCGCAAGAGGAGCTGCGCCAAAGTGAAGAACGGTACCTGCCCTTCTTAGGGAGGGCGGGGTCACGAGGAACAGACTCAGTCGGCATGAGGGCGCAAGAAGTCAGCAGCAAGGATGTCTTTCTGCTGAGTTAGGCCGAGCCACGTGGAAGAAAGAGGCCTGAGAGATTAAGAGATCAGCGGAGCAATGGGCCACACAAAAAAGAAGGCGGCGGTAAAAAAGCGGCCCCAACAAGCGGGGAGCCAGTCAAGGAGTGGGGGCAGCCTGGAACGAGATGAAAGGGAGGAAGGTGAAGGGGCCCCAACCAGGCAGCAGTTAATGGAGCACTTGGCAGCCTGCGAGGCCCTGCTCCAAAATCGGGCCCTGAGTCCTACACCCCCAGCCACCGGGGGCCCCCAGCCCACCAGTAGGGGGTATGCAGGGGGAGGGCTCAAGCTATCAAGGTGGGGGGGGGGAAAGGCAGCTGGTCCCGGATAGGGAACAAGCTGTATCTCACCCCGCACTTGAGGGCCCCAGACGGGGTACAAGAGTGATAACTCCCCCATGCGGTATAGGGATGAAGGGGGTCCACCACAAGGGGATTCAGGGAGAATCAACCTGGCCCAAGTGGGCCAGGCCTGTGAGGGGACAAGCCAATCCCCCCTGTGGCAAGGGGGGCCAGGGCAACAGCCAAACCCACAGGCCAGGGGGGAAGGGAGGCAAAAGCTGTATGCAACCTGGGACTCAGCAGAACAGGACCAAGCCCACACGGGGGGAAGATATAACCGGGGGCTGGACAGGGAGCTCACCGACATTGGGGACCCCTTTGGGGTACCGGGGCTGGCACGTTACCAGCATCAGCAGGGTGGCAGTACAGCAGCACTGGGGGCACCAACAGTGACACCATGTAATATGTTGGGGCACGAGGGGCCCCAAGATATCTCTTTTACTGCAGGGGAAGGATCCCCGCCAGCCCGCAGGAGACGGGATGAGCACCAACAGCAAGGAGGGAACCTAGACCAGGCCATATTGCAACGCATTCAGGTAATAGAGGAAGCCCTCCAAAGGGAACCCGGGGGCCTTCATGGAGGAGGGCACCACAGGGGATCTGGGCCAATCAGTCAACCCCCGCTGATGATTCAGGGTGAGTCTACCAACCATGGGGGGTGGGGAACAACTGCCACAATTAGTTATGATGCTCCCCCATAGGGGGTGGTCCTAGTGGGACAATGAGTGGGGGAGGGGCCGAGATGCCCCTGAGCAGGCCAGTGCAGGGCAGGAGCAGCGGGCTGGTGGGAGCAGCGGGCTGGTGGGCCCAGCCCCACCGAGTGTATCAGCCCAGGGGCAACATGCTATGGCCCCCCGCCTACTTCAGGTCGAGGGTTCGTGGGCCTGGGTGTTCCCAGTTAGTTTGCCTGCAGCACAAATGGGGGCAACAGCCCCACTTAGGTATAGTACAACAGAGCCAGCCACGAAACAGCTCTTACCCTTCCGCAGGCTGGGGTCCCCCCCGGCCACCACATCAACGGGGGCTGGGGCACCAGCAATTGTACGCCCACCGGGCGGTGTAATTGCTGATGTGGCAGCCCCATTCGGCAGCCATTTGACCCCCGCAACCAAAGAAAAGATTTGGCAGGGTGAATATGTGGCCATATTTGCATTATTATTCAGTGACCCCATAGTGGATCACTCAGAAGTGGAAGAGGAAAAAGATAAGAAAAAATTTAAGCGCCCTAAAGCTGACAGAAACTGGGCTAATTGGACTTCCACTTTCGCAGTCTACATGGGGGTAATAATGCAGGCCGACCCGGGATGGGGATTAGAACTTCACAAATACGCGGACATTGTCCGTCGAGCCCACGGCACCGGTCCCCTGAGGGCGTGGCTGCGTTATGATGAGGCGTTTCGGCATAGGGCAGCGAATACCCCAGGCCTCCATTGGGACGCCCATGCCCCGGACATCTGGCTGGACAGTATGGTGGATGCAACCAGGGCGCCCCAGCCTGATAGCGGACACCCATTAGTCAAGGGAAGGGTGGCTCTCGCCAATGAGCCATACCGCGGAGATGCGCGAAAGAGAGGACGGGGGGACCTGGCCCACGTTGGGAGTACAACACCACGGGTAGGTGCAACAGGTACCAGTGCAGGTTTCGGCATGCATGCTCCAGTTGCGGAGGGGGACATCCTGAGAGCATGTGCTACTGACCCCATCAGAAGGGAGGGCGAGGCTGATACGGCGGCGGGACGGGCCCAGGAAAAGGGGGTCAAGGCGGACCCTCCGGGACCTGCATCCCATGCATGACAATTCGAATTGAGGCACTAGAAAGAGCCCTCAGTACGCACCCGGCCAGAGACGAAGTACAGTATGTAGTTAAAGGTTTTAGGAACGGTTTTCACATTCCCGCCGGCCCAGTTGCGTGCCCACAAAAAGTTAGGAACCTCAAGTCTATAAATGGTCACGAGGAACTAGTTAGGAAGAAGATCAATAAAGAGGTGTCAGAAGGCAGAGTAGCTGGTCCGTTCCAACAACCACCTATCCAAAACCTAGTGCTGTCACCACTGGGCATAGTCCCAAAGAAAACACAGGGCGAATTTAGGTTGATTCACCACCTGTCCTACCCTCGCGGCGCCTCGGTGAACGACGCCATACCGAAAGAATTAGCTACGGTTAGGTATGCGACGTTTGACCTGGCGGTTGAGAAAGCGAGGAACATGGGACCGGGAGCACTGTTAGCCAAGTGTGACGTTAAATCAGCCTTCCGCTTGCTACCAGTGCACCCCGGTAGCTTCCACCTGTTGGGATTCCACTTTGGGGGACAGTATTATTTTGATCTAGCTATGTCAATGGGATGCTCCATATCCTGTTCGGCATTTGAACAATTCAGTTCCCTAGTAGAGTGGATCTTTAAACAACGGTGGAAGGGAGGTGAAGTAACAAAATATCTTGATGATTTCCTGATAATAGCCCCACCGGGGACGGACGAATGCGTGTCCGCTCTGGGGCTGTTCCAGGAGATGGCCGCCGATCTAGGGATCCCATTCGCCCCGGAGGAACCTTCCACAACCTTAACCTATCTGGGCATAGAATTGGATACAGTAAGAAAGTTGTCTAGGCTCCCACAGGATAAGTTAGAGGCATTAAAGGCCAAGATACAAGAATGCATACTCTCACAAAAGATTACAGTAAAAACTCTTCAGTCGTTAGTAGGCAGCCTTAACTTTGCATGTCGGGTGGTCGCACCTGGCAGAGCATTTTTAACCAGGTTATATGGCAAACTGAAGGGTGATCTCCCCGCCCCCCACTACAGAATCAGGGTTAATCAGGAAATGAAGGCTGACCTGAGATCCTGGCTTGATTTCCTTAGGGAATACAATGGGGTGAGCTTTTGGAGAAGAAAGTAGCTACTATGCAGTGACCTCCAAGTGCACTCAGATGCCACAGGGGGAGCAGGATTTGGGGTTTACTTTCAGACACGATGGTGCGCGGAGCCCTGGCCACTTAGATGGCATGAGACGGGAGTGACAAAAGATTTAACGTTTTTGGAATTGTTCCCCATAGTTATAGCAGTATTGCTATAGGCAGAGCAATTAACTAATCACACCGTATTGTTCTGGTGTGACAATATGGCGGTGGTACATATAATAAACACGTTGACATCCCGCTCCCCCAGTGTTATGACTCTAGTTCGTGCCATGGTATGGGGCTTGCCTTAGAAACAACGTAATGTTTACAGCACGTCACGTACCCGGTATTGACAATGGCATAGCCGATGCCCTCTCTCGCTTTCAGATCGAGCGATTCTGGGAACTAGCACCGGAAGCCATGGAGCCTCCCGACCCTCTCCTGCCGGGTGCATGGAGCCTTGGGAGCTAGAAGTTCAGAATATCGTGCAGGGATCCCTGGCTCCCAGAACTCAGGCAGCTTACGGTAGGGCGTTTCGGGAGTTCCAGGCATATAGAGCAGACAGGGGTTGGGCATCCGGCTTTCCCATTACGGAGCCTGAAGTACTTCAATTTGCCATGTCACTCTGGCAGAAGGGGCTAGCAGGGAGCACTATAGGGGGTAAGATAGCAGCCATAAATTTTGTGAGCAAAATGAAAGGTCACCCCCCCACCCCCCAGATAATGGTTTTTACTTGAAAAGGATGCTGGAAAGCTGGGCCAGAGCAACAGCGACTCCAGTTCCTGAAAGAGCCTCCATAACCACACCTATTTTAGTCCGTATGGTAGGAATTTTATCCGGGATATGTCACAATGCGTACGAGGTACAGTTGTTCACAGCTGTGTACGCCGTTTCATACTTTGCGGGATTTAGAATAAGTGAAGTGGTCCCATCATCTAGCAAAGATCTTACTGGCCGGGCCTTCGGAATAGACGACATTAATTGGAACCCTGATAGCCTGCGACTACGATTAAGACGATCCAAGACGGATCAGAGAGGCAAGGGAATGAATGTCGAGTTGTTTAGAACGGGGCAGGAAGCAATATGCCCTGTCAGACAAATGGGACACTATTTAACCATACGCCCACAGGTAACAGGCACATTGTTCCACCACCAGAACTCTGCCCAGTTAACGAGTTACCAATTCAACGCAGTCCTTCGGACAGCACTGGACAAGTTAGGCCTCCCCGCAAGTACATACGGGTCTCATTCATTCAGGATGGGGCAGCCACAACTGCGGCTGCAGCAGGTTTGCCTATGGAGGCGATCAAGGGGGTGGGCCGGTGGCGGTCTAATGCATATAAAAGGTATGTAAGACTCCATCAATAATAATCATTGTGTCTCCCGTGCCCAGGGTTTAGGTTCAACGAAACAAAAAAACAAGAGGTATGGACAGGGCCCTGATTCTTCCGTGGAATTTTTTAAAAAATTCCGCGGGAGTCAGGGCCCAATTCTGCGCCTCGGCGCGATTTACCATGCGGGGGGGGGGCTTGGCTTGCCTCCTCCTCCCCCCGCACTGGTAAAATCCTCAGGGCTTCCCCTCCCCAGCTGCCAGGGCTTGCCCTCCCCAGCTGCTGGGGCTTACTTGACTCTCCCCCC
>QEPC01011113.1:4682649-4736200 GCA_003113815.1 Sphenodon punctatus | reverse complement strand
GGGAAGGTACATCCCGGTCAGTACACGTTAATAAGAATTAAGTAGCTAGCATACTGGACCCATATTGCTGGTGCAATCACCCACTGGCCTAATTGAATCTGGTGAAATAAAGTGCGGCCAAGTTTTAAACCAAATACTGCCTCTGTGTCTCATTGGGGGGTGCGCCGGCAAAAATAAATATGTGCAATGAGGTAAAGGGGAAATGGCAAGGAGGGAAATATTCAAACAGGAATAGCAAAAGGAAGGGGGGGAAACAAACAAAAAAAGGAAAAAGCAAAGATGAGTAAAATAAAGCTACTAACTTTAAATGTGAGAGGGTTAAACGCACCTGAAAAATGTAAAAGGGTAAGAAATTTGTTATATGAAAATAATAGAGATATATTCTTCTTAAAAGAAACACACTTGCTCTCAGGTGATGTGAAACGGTTTGCTAACAAAAATATTGGGGAAATGATAGCAGCATGTGCTACAAAAAAGTAGGTGGGGGTGCTCATTGGATTCAGCGAAAAGATGGATTTTAAGTTAACTAATACTATCAGAGATGAAGAAGGTAAGATTTTTATATATCTCAGAGACTGCAAAATGAATGGGTGACACCGGTTAATATATATGCCCTGAACACACATCCTCTTAAATTTTTTAGACAACTTATCCCCATTATATTAGAAAATATGAAAGGAACCTTGATGATACAGGGAGATCTGAATACACCCCTTATCAATTTAGATATATCCAAAAAAAGCCCTACGAGCAAACTACAAGTAAGGATAAGTGACCTGTTCAATACTCAAGGGATCACAGACACATGGCACCATCTCAATAAAAATAACAGAGTATACATATTCTTCCCATATCCACAATAATCACTCTAAAATAGACCATGTACTACTGGGGAACAAGGATCTATGGAAATGCAAGGCGCCATAATACAATTGGTATTTACATACCACAGTACTGATGTTGTGCTCCTACAAGAAACGTGGCTGACGGACCCTCCCCCTCCCAAGAGCAGTTGGAGGGGCTTTGATACTTATTGAGTGGAGGCGATCCCCTCTTCCTCCCGAGGCCGACCGAGTGGTGGCCTGACATTGTTTATTGCATCAGTGTGTACAGCAAAGGTGCAGCATCTATGTTTGATTAAAGCTTACTTTTCACTTTATCACTGCCTTTTGCCCTCCGGTCTGGAGATGCTGCTAGGAGTGGTGTACGTTCCCCCAGAACAATCTGCCTGCTATTAATCTGACATATGGACATTGCTAATCAGACAAGTCTGTGAGGCTAGGGAACTGTTTCCGGAGGCTCACCTCCTATTAGGTGGGGATTTTAACACCAGATTGGGCTCCCCCACATCTACGCCCTTTCAGCCCAGCCTTGAGGAATTGGCGGACCCTCTTTGTATCCCATTACACCATTCAATGGATCATGTGGTGGGATCAAGGAGGATCCTCATAGACAGGCTATTAGGGGCACTGAATCTTATTATAGTAAATAGTCGCCTTGAGGATGACCTGGCTGGTAATTTTACTTTTCACTCCTCTATGGGCTCCAGTGTATTAGATCATCTGTTGATTCCTCCTTATTTGTTCTGTGACATTTCTAACCTCCAGGTTGTTCCCTTGACCGTGTCAAACCATCTCCCTATATCTCTCATTATACGGAACCCCCGGACTCGGTCCTCCCCTCCTGAATCTCTTGCTCCTTGGGTGGAGGGAGGGCCTCTCCTTGGTTCAGGCAAAGTGGTCCGAGGAGTTGAAGGCTAAGGTGGCTGATTTTTTGGAGTCGCCACTAGTTATTGCTAGCTGTGCTAGAATTGCAACCCAGGGGCCAGATACGATCTTGTGGTACAATAAATTGCTGACAGTATTGACCCAAGTGATCACGTTTAGTATTTCTAGGGAAGGTAGTGTTGTTCCGCGTTCTAGCTCTCCTCCCTGGTTCAATACCAAGTGTCACAGGACCAGGGTTCAACTCCGCCGGGCTGCCAGACAAGTAAGGATGAACCCCGTCAAACTCATAGGAACACATTAGTGACCTTGCGGAAAGATTATCATACGCTGCTGGCACTTAAATCAAACGAGGCCAGGAAAGCTCTGTGGACTACACTTATTAAATCTGCAAATGAGAGGGACCTACGAAAATTCTGGGAAGTCATTCGCCTGCCACAGAAGGGGAGGGGGAACTCTGGTAGAGTTTCTCTTTTCCCGGAGTTGTGGCAGTCCTTTTACGAGGGCCTTTTTTCCAACTTTAGGGTGGGGTCTTTAGATTTAGAGATCCCCCCTATAGATAGATTCCAGAGCTGGCCCCCAGTCTCTGTGGAGGAGGTGGCTGTGTTTATTGGTCGCCTTAAATCTGGTAAAGCCCCGGGGATGGACTTTATAACTCCAGAATTGCTGAAGAGCAATCCGGTCCGGTGGGCAGAAATTTTAGCTCCTCTATTCTCATATATTAATGAGACCGGCACAATCCCTTCCTCTTGGCTCACCAGCATTGTGGTCCCGATATTTAAAAAAGGGGACCCATTGTTTCCGGGGAATTATCGTCCAAGCAGTGTCTTGTGTATAATAGCCAAAATATATGCAAGATTTTTGCTAATCAAACTATAAGCTTGTACGACGTTCCATGAGATAGTGGAGCAAGAGCAAGTCGGGTTCCGTGAGGGGGCTGCAACAACTGACCACATCTGTGTCCTGGCTGCATTAATTTCTAAAGCAGTGTCTGCCCAGAGGAAGCTTTATCTTGGCTTCATTGATCTTGAGAAGGCGTTCGACTCTGTCTCGAGGGAGCGCCTGTGCAATAAGCTCCATCTATTGAATACAGAACCCAGACTACTGTACCTAATAATTAAGTTGCACTCGGGGAATTCCCTCCGGGTGTGGGTTAATCCCCAGGGTGCATTATCTGGTCCAGTGCGGGTGAGATCAGGGGTGCGACAGGGATGCTTATTGGACCCTGCCCTCTTTAATCTCTTTTTGAATGACTCTATATCTTTTTTGAGGCCCTTTAACACTCACCCTCCAAAAATTGGTGATCGTCCAACCCCCCCTACTGTTATACACAGATGACACTGTGCTGATTTCACAGACTCAGGTGGGGCTGAGGCGTGTGCTAACAGCGTTTGGGGAATACTGTCAGGCAGAGTTCTTGTCAATTAACTTTGGCAAGACCAAGGTTTTGGTGGTGGGCCCCAGAGAAGCGCAAAGAATACATAGTTGGGTTGTTGGGGATAAACTAATTGAGCAGGTTCAGGCCTTTAAATATTTTGGGGTGATTTTTTCTTCCCATAGTGGCTGGAGGGCTCATTTTGAGGCAGTTCGAGAGCTGGTGGGGAAATCAGTAGATGCAATTATAAAATTTTATTTTGGGCTAGGGGGAAAGCTGGTCTGCTCAGCCCTGTGTTTATTTAGGACCAAGGTGTTTGGCCAACTTCTTTATGCGATCCTGGCTTGGGGCCCGGACTTTTTTTCTGACCTGGAAGGTCTTCAAATCAAATTTCTCCAGGCAATTTTGGGATCCCCCAGGGGGACCCCACAAGTGATTCTAAGAGCTGAAGCTCTTTGAATTCCTCTTAAAGTCTATGCTTTACAAGCATTTCTAAATTATTGGATTAGGAAGGCCTTGTTCCCCCCTTCCACTGGATCGTTAATTGCGTATGCTGTTACTACCGGTCTTGGGGACAATTGGTTAAGGAGGGCTGAGCAAGAAGCTCTCAACATGGGATTTTCATTTGAGAGCTTGAGATGCCTCGGTTGGGTGGCTTCCAAAATTTTAATTAAAAGACGGCTGAGAGATCAGACTCTTCAAATGGAGAGCGCCCTGATGGTGGTACAGAGGGTAGCACTGGAATATATCCCATATAACCCCCTGTATGATGGCCCTTACTACCTTTTCGAATGGCAGGATGCAAGCAACCGTATTGCATTTTTCAAGATGAGGGCGAACATTTTTCCCTCAGCGGTTTTGATGGGCCGCTACATAGGCACCCCGAGGGACCAGCGGTTGTGCTCCATGTGCTCCTTGGGAGAGATAGATACGCATGACCATATCCTTTTCCAATGCCCTTGGCCTTGCTGGCCCCAGATTTAAGTACTTGGAAGGGTTTCTTATGAGGGAGGGGATTACGGATGGGAGCAGGGTTGGTGATACCACAAAACCCCTTCGCCCTAGCAATTCAGAACAGTCTAGAGCGGTGGCAAGGTTTTGCTGGGTGGTTGCCCAGAGTAGACAGTCTTATTTGAGCCCTGGCTAGCCACTTGATTATATGTGAGCTGATAAGAGGTATGGGTCTATATACGGGGATGCCTGTGGATGTGTATTCATGTGTATGATAGTGCCACTTTGTTTATTATTGCTTGTTATGGCTTTGGCCAAATAACAATTTTATTTTACACTACTTGGCCAGTTATTCGAACTAGGCACTCAATCTTGGCACTTCCCCTGAGAGTGGTGTCAGTGTAGGGACGGGGACTCGAGATGGTTGAAGGGCTTGCCTAGTAATGACTACTGGCTATGTATGAATATTATCCTTTTTGTAAATAAGTGCTAAGTGTTGTTTATTACTGTTTTTTTGTGGGGGTTTTTTGTATTTGTTATGGCTTTGGCTAAACAATAAATGTATATATAGACCACAGTGCCATAATTACTGAAATTTGATTAAACGGTAGTGCACCTCCAAGTTAAATTATTTGGAGTTTAGTAGGGATGGGTGAACAGAATGCTGTTCGGATGTTTGGTTGTTTGGTTCGAAACCCGAGTTCGGGTTCAGCTGTTCGGTTCGGCGGAGTTTGGTTCAGCCAAAGTCGGCCAAACATTCAAAATAGTGCTATCAGTACCGAAACCGAAGTTTTGTCAGTATCACTATTTTTGGCCCTGAAACCACCCCTGGTGTCCACCCCTGGTGCCAGGAAGTCTGCTCCTCAGCTGCCTCCCCCTTCCGGTCATGTTTTTCCCGCCACCGAATTCATCCAAACTCATCTGAACTTTTCTGAATTCTTCGGAAGTTCGAGCATTCCGTTCAGAAGTTTGGTTTTGTTGTCTGAACACGCCGAGTTCGGGCCGAACTCTGAACTGTGTTCGCCCATCCCTAGAGTTTAGACAGGGGGATGCTCAAAAACAAGGAAATTCATGAGAAAATTTAACAAGGCATTAAAGAATATATAGAATTTAACCAGGACTCAGTTGAGTTGTTAGTCACCTTCTGGGAAGCAGCAAAGGCTGCAAAGGGGAAAATTAATTTAAGGGGCAAATTAATAGCTCTTTGGGCATATGTAAAAAAGAAAAAGAGAGAGGCTATACATGCGCCATACGCGGAGCTCCAGAAATTGGAAGCACTTAATATGCAACCCCCCTCTAAATTACTGCAAAGGCAAGTAAACAGAGTAAAGGAAAGAATAAATACTATAGAACTAGAAAAAGTAAAGGTGCAATTGAAAAGTGTAAAATTTTATTATTACAATAACAGTAATAAAGCTGGTAAAGTGCTTGCATGCTTATCTAAAATACAACAACAAAAAGCAGTAATTACAAATATCACAAAAGCAGATGGAACTCGGATAAAATAACAGGATAAAATTCAAGCTGAATTTCTAGAGTTTTATAAAAACTTGTGTTCCTCTTCTGATCTGGATCTTGAGGAGATAAAAATATTTCTAAGTAACATTGAATTGCCCAAACTAAATAATGCTCAATAGGCCTTTATGAACACATTAATTACGTCCTCAGAAGTAGAAACAGCCATAGATAGCATGCAAAACAATAAGGCAAATAGCCTGGATGGGTTTCCCTCAGAATTCTATAAAACCTATACCAAACTACTTTGTCCACACTTAACTGATTTGTTTAATGACAGGGGCTATTTTAAGAGCTGAGACTGGCACTCTCTCAATACAAGCTTTGACAAGGATGGCTTTTGTAAGATACCGGGTAAGGCTTTTACAGCAGGAAGAGAAAGTCTTGACCTTAGACTGTCTCAGGGAAATGTTAATATATGTAGGCCCTAGGAGTTATCCTTGGATTGTTTTCTTGGGGCGGTTGATGAACATCCTGGGTTTCTCATTCGCTTACTTTCAAGGGAAAAGTTTGACTGAAATAAAATCTGAAATATGTGGGAGGATTAGAGATGTTGATCAGCAAGAGGATATGAGTATCGTAAGCTCATGGAAAGTAGCCCCAAGGCTAAGTCAATTCAAACGGACCTTTTCCTTTGAACCCTATTTGGATCAACTAAATCATCCAAATTTACAGTGAGCTTACACTTACCTGCGCTTTCAGCTAGTTCCAACAGCAGTCACTAGGGACAGGTTACAGCATATCCCCTTTGTCCAGAGGCTTTGCAACTGTTCCATGGGCGAGATTGGGGACATCAAACACTTGGTGTTGAGGTGCCCTGTCCTCGAAGACTTACGATCTTTTTGGTTGGTCCCTTTGATGACTAATGGACTTTCTTTTGGAGATGAGGGGGTCTTATTTATATCTACTCACTCTCTCCCAGGAAGAGGTGGTTAAAGCATTGGCTTCCTTTGTTTTATTGGCATCTAGAAGAGGGCATATGGTCTAAAATAGTTTCTGGCCCATGGTCTAAAACAGTCTCTGGCCTATTTCTGTCTTAATTTATAGGATAGGAAAAGGGGATATGTAACCTGTCTCCGTTGGTTCAACAACTGGATCAAAAATGATCAGATGATTAAATGTTAGATTGACTTGGTGCAACCCGTTATAACAGCGAAGGCTAGTAGAGTCAAACACATCTGACTAATTATCTTACCTGGAGTCATTAAATTTTAGGATATCCCCATTGATACAAAACATCTTGCTTTTGGAAATATTGGAGTGGTCACAAATGCAAAGTGTAATGAATGCTGTTTTGGGAATATTGGTTGTTATGTATCTTGTTTTATATGTATATGTTTTTGGTGGCAAAGGCAAAAGCCAGCCAATAATAAACCATTATCTATCTATCTATCTATCTATGTATGGGTGATTTCAGACGTTACGGGGCCCATTGGCCCCATACCGAAATCACCCCATTCATTCCCCGCTGGGGTCACCCCATCACGCCGTAACAGACGTGCCGGGGGGATCCTGGCGGGGAATCTGGGAGGGGGTGGGGCCGCGTGGCGCAACGTGCGGCCGCACGGCGCTGCCCCCTCCATGCTCCCACCGCCCGCCCTCCGGGGAGAAGGGCAGGCGGCAGGGCCAATGCGGCCGCCGTGTCGGGTTGGATTCGCCATGGCCAGGGATCCCACCGGGGATCCCGGGCAGTGGCACCCGGCCAGATGTTACTTTTTTTTGGTCCCCGCTGGGGATCTCTTTGACCAAGCTTCCCGGGACATTCCCCCCGCTAACCCAGGAAGCGTGGTTCAAATTGACCCCATGCGGGTATTGACCGTGGCGAACATCTGGCGGCCGCCAAACAGATGTTCAAGACACATTGACCACAGGTGCGTATTCACCGTGGTTCACTGTGATCTTGTAACATCTGAAAATACCCATTCTATCTATCTATCTATCTATCTATCTATCTATCTATCTATCTATCTATCTATCTATCTATCTAAAATTCTAACCACAGGAGAGATGCCCTCCTCTTTTTATGATGCCCAAATCACACTGGTACCTAAACCGGGCAGACCAGTTAATAAATGTGGAAGTTACAGGCCCATCTCATTAGTGAACAACCATTTCAAAATATTCTCAAAAATATTAGCCATCAGACATAAAGCTGTAGCAGGGAAAATTATCCATCAGAACCAGGCTGGGTTTGTCTCCCAGAAGACAAGGCATGGATAATGTAAGGAAAGTTATTAATCTGATCCATGCACAAATTTTTTAAAAAACCCTCTGCCATGATTATAGCGGCTGATGCTGAAAAAGCTTTGGAGTTTTTGGAACCCACCTACCTATTTGCTATATTAAAAAAAGTTTCCCCTTTGGGTAACTTTCTTAGATGGATTGCAGAAATCTGTGCACATCCGTGCTCTAGGTTATGGGTCAACGGCCCAAACACAGAAGTATTTGAAATTCACAGGGGTGCGCAACAGGGCTGCCCTGTCTCCGCTCCTGTTCAACATTGCTCTTGAGGGTTTAGCGACAGCCCTACGACAAAAGAAACAAATTAAAGGCATATGAGTAGGCGAGCAGGAATATAAGTTGGCTTTATTTATTTATTTATTTTTATTTAATAAATTTTTACCCTGCCCCTCCTGCCATGCAGCTATTTGCAGATGACCTGATACTATTTATAGATAATTCAATAGAATCCATTCCACCACTATTACAAATGATAGAAAGCTTTGGCAAGATCATGGGCTATAAAATTAACAAGGAAAAATCCCAAACATTTGTGTTTGCCCCATCTATGGAAGAGGAGAAACAAATAAAAGAACTCGCTCCCTTTCCAGAAAGCCCAACAGGTATTAAATACCTAGGTATAACACTAACAAGAGACTGCAAAGGTTTATATGCCAGTAATTTCTCCCCTATTTTAAAACAAATTTGCAAGGACTTTACAAGCTGGCAAAATTTGATGTGCTCATAGCTGGGGAGAATCAATTTTTTAGAATGATAGCCCTTCCAAAACTTATTTACAAATTTATGGCGCTGCCAATAAATCTCTCTAATATTTTTTCAAACAAATCGATGCATTGGTTAAAGAACTCATTTGACGGGGGGGAAATCCGAGACTGAAAATGTGTATAATGCTCCAACCTAAAGAGAAAGGTGGTCTAAATATACCTGACATCAGACTATACCATAAGGCAGCTGTACTTGCTGCAATGCAATACTGGTATCATTGCCCCAAATACCCTGAGTGGCCTACAATAGAGCAAAAGTCATTGCAATTCAAATTGCTGAAAGATGTGATGGTGGATGAAGGAGTAATTCCCGACAATCTCATGAGGGAGCATCCCTTCATGAACCCCCTTATGAAACACTGGAGAGGCTTTCAGAGGAAATTGAAAGATAAGCCACAGGCTTCCCCCTATTAACCAATACAGAGATTTTGTGTTCGGGAGAGAGAAATCGCCACCAAATTAATTAAACAACTGCAAAAAAGGGGAATTAATAAGGCATACCGGCTTTTCAGTAAAGATAAATTTAATTCCCTTCAGGTTTTGGAGACAGAAATACAGGACAAAATTGACATCTTTCAGTACTTAAAACTGAAGAGCGTATTCTTGACCTCGGGCCTGGCAGGAAACCTGAGGGGAATGAAGAAGTGATATTTCATTTGTCAGGGGCACGGGGTAAATTGTCCAGTATATATAAAGAATTCAAGATGTTTCTATATCCTACCCTGCATTCTTATATAGCCAAATGGGAAAGGGAGTTAAAAAAGCTTATGGAAAGTGAGGTCAATATGATGTGGAGGCATATGCACAATTGTGCATCCGCTCTCGAAGTTAGACACAATTAAAGGCAACCACTAGATATTATAGAATGCCTTCTCAGTTGAAATATGGGGGAAAAAACATGGCAGTGGACTTTGTTCGAAGGGTTGTGGACAACAGGGCACCTCAAATATTGTATTTGGGGATGTATTTACATACAAGCTTTTTGGAATCAAGTTTGGACATTCCTCAGTAAGGTGAACGGAACCTTAGTGCCCTTCAAACCCGAAATAGCTATATTGGGAATTTACCCAGACAGCAATACTCTAAAACTGCATCAGGATGCCTCTAAAATCCCATGCCTGGCTGCAGTTAACATAATTGCTTGGCATTGGAAAATGGAGGGACCATTGCCGTTTCAGGAATGGATAAGTTGGCTTTGATATTTGTTTACCATGGAAAAGCTTATGGCAGAATTAAAGAACAAGAAATAGGACTTAGAAGCAACATGGTACAACATCATTGCAGCAATTGAAAATGAAGAATTTCTCCAAAGTGACAAAACGATATTATTCTATTGCCATTTCTGAGTTAACTGTATGTTATAAGGGACTTTGACATGAATGCAACACCTTGTATTACATGGTATCAAAAGACGATACGAGTACTGCCCGATATGGTAAAAAAAAAAGATTTGTAAAATTTTTCTAAGAAAGATAAAACAAATGATATTTTAAAAAAATAAAATAAATAAAAATAAAGCTTCATGTTCTGGTACACTTTGAAATGGCTTTGTGCATAGTTAAGCACTTAAATTGCCACTTCAGAAATTCGGTCTATTGATTTGGTACCAGAGGAATAAGCGCTCTCTCCCAATAAGGTATGTAGCTCTCTTTACTCACAACTGTGTTTTGTTATCAACTAAAGACATGTTAATCTAATATAGACCAATTATGCTGACCCAGGGACATCCCTGCCACTAGGCAGACCTAGGCGGCCGCCTAGAGTGGCAGATTGGGGGGGAGCGGCAGGCTCAGGGAACAGAAGGTTGTAAACAAGGTTCTTTGAGATGGCTCCTAACATTCTCACAAATGGGTTTGCGCTTCACTTACTGGCACATACCAAGCTCACTAATTTAAAAACGTGACGTTCATGCACCCCCAAACTATATAAGGTATCTTCCTGCCTAAACCCAACAGTTCCTTCCAACTAAGCGATTATAAAGAAAATACCATGTGGGGCTGGAAGGGTGGGCATTTGTGAGAATGTTCGGCGCCATCTTGAAGAACCTTGTTTACAAGGTAACAACCTTCTGTTCTTCTTCGAGTGGCTCCTCCCATTCTCACAAATGGGAGAGTACCAAGCCTAGAAATAGGCGGTGGGGGAATTTTCTATCAAAAATCAAACTTAATGCATACTGCATTCAAAAGAACAAGAGTTTATTATGTAGTAAAATAGGTAAGTATATTTACAGGGAACCTCTACATATAGTAAAGTGTATTATATAGAAACAAGTGGTTCTCCTGTGTTTGTCTTGCTTTAAAAAAAAAAAAAAAGTTTGAAAACAGAATTAAGTATAGACACTCCAAGAGAAGTGTGGGGCTGGGAAACTAGGTAGGGAGCATAGTGCTTCACAAAGGTAGGTGGGAAGCTCCACGTTGCTGCCCTACATATCTCTTGTGGAGATATGTTAGAAAAAGTGCCCATAGAAGCGCCCAGTGCCCTAATTGAACGTGCTTTCAAATTAGGTGGAGGCGAGAATCCGCTCAGTTGGTAAGTAAGCGAGATCAGCTGTACCAACCATTTGGAAATAGTCTGAGAAGATATTTTCTGACCCAACCTAGGTAGGGATGGGGAGATAAACAGAGTGTCTGAGAGCCTGCAATCTCTGGTCTTCTCTAAGTAGGTGAGCACAGCTCTTTTTACATCTAGTGTGTGCGTCATGGCGAAATCCTCACATACATGAGGAGGAGGGGAAAACATGGGGAGAACAATTTTCTGGAATAAATGAAACTCAGAAACTATTTTAGGTATAAAGGATGGGTGAGCTGAAAATTCTAATCTGTCCGGGAAAACCTGGCAGTAGGGTTCCTTTATAAAAATTGCAGAAATTTCACTAACATGTCTGAGGGACGTGACAGCTACCAAAAAGGCAGTTTTTAAGGTCCAATGGAATAGATCTGCCTCTTCTGGAGGTTCAAAGGGATGTTTAGTCAATCGATCAAGTACCAAATTAAGATCCCATTGAGACAGTGGTACCTGATGCAGCAGGAACAAATTTATAAGACCCTTGTGGAACTTCTTAACCATAGGGTGAGCAAAGAATGATTTAGAACCAGGGAGGGTAACATGCCTAGAAATGGCAGAGAGGTGCACTCTTAACGAGGAGCGTGCCAAACCTTTCTCTGCTAATTCTAGTAAATATTGTAGTACTAATTCTACATACAATTGAGTGGGAGACAGAGATTTGGCTTGTAGCCAAAAGCAGAATCTTCTCCACTTGGAGTCATAGGACTTACGAGTGGATGCTTTAAAGTTCATTTTGGAGAACAAGGGCTAACTTGTTACTTAGGATTGAGCCCCTTCAGTATGTGAATCCTCCAAGCGTGGAGGTTCAGTTGTCTGAGTTCCGGGTGGAGAATTTTCCTTGGTTCAAGGACAGCAAGTCTGGGATCTGGGGTAGGGCAAGGGATGAGTTGGCTAGATTTTGAAGCTCATGATACCATATCTGGCGAAGCCACCCTGGAGATATGAGGATAAGATTGGTCCCCTCTAACCTAATCTTGCTAAACACCCGTGGAATGAGAGGAATGGTGGGCTGCCCAGGTGCAAAAAAGGTTTCACTTTGCGTTCAGGGCAGTGGAGAATAGGTCTACATACCCCATACCACCACTTGGGACGGCACCAAATTTTGTCATCGCCTAGAGCAGCAAAATGACTTGGGACAGCCCTGTGCTAACCATATACTAAATTATACCAGAGCCCTTCCAATTATATGTCAATGCACAATTGGGAAAACATAGTCCTTAGAATGCTGTTGAAACGCCATGCGTAGGTTTCATTTTGTAACAGTTCAATATTTAAAAAGTAAAGAAAAGTGATCACTTCATTACAAGAAATAGCATACTGTGATCATGGGCTTTAAATGGGGAGGCAGGAGGGACAGGGTCCAGGGATCATGGGGTTGAACTTTGGAGGTCACAGGGAGCAGTAATCTTCTTCTCAGTATGGATTGTAAGTAATCCACTGACTGTAATGTTTTCATTAATTTTGAATGAAGTACAGATGATCCTCAGCATTTAGTTCTAAATCTAACACCCAGCTGTGATGTGAATTCCATTGAAGTGAAGAAGACTCATGCCAGTTCAAACAGCTAGTGTTGGAACTGTTCGGAGAACTGCATTGGTATTTTATTTTATTTATACTTTTTAGACATTAAGCTTTGGAGTTAGACACTTAAAAGATCACAAGAGTCTTCATTTTTATATTATCTACCCTTCTCAAATAGTTATATACATTTATTTATATTAAAATTTGTATATAAAAACTTATCCATTTAAAAAAAAAACATATCAAATATAACCTGTGTCAATGTGCCCACTTTCTACATGTGATGTGCTGCATTTTTAAGCCACACATCAGGTTGGAAAAGAAGGTGTAAATAAAATGTTTATGCTGGGAATCCAAACTACTGAGGGATTTAATTAATTGGTGTTGACAAAATGGGTGTCAGGAAAAACAAAACAAACAAAAAAAGCCAGAGCAACTATCTTTTGTTCAAATCCCAGCTCCATTAAATCTTCCAGACAGAACTTCCTTTCTGGAAAATTTATAAATCCCATTTCCCCTTTTAAAACAGTAGGTACCCCTGCTACAAGTTATAATTCTTGCATAATTGGGCATTCTAGGATTCTTTCCAAATTTTCTGTGACAGGCATAATATTTCAAAAACGCATCTGCCATAAGAAAAAAATAAAATAAAATAAAATAAAAAACAATCTAGGAACAATTATCCACAAGAATTAAAGTGTTTGATTTATGCCTTGCATATAATATGTGGTTGGAGTTGCTTGTCTTGTGTCTTCCTTATACTTTACTATCAAGTGTTCCTTTTTAATTTGTGTTGTAGTCCCTTTGTTAATAAAATCTGATACAAATGCTGCCTCTTTCCTCACACAGTATTTCGTCATCAATTTATTAATGAAGGCATGAGCAGGCTTACATGTAAAACTCAAGCCATCTGAGTCTTTTAAAGCATTCAGTGCTAACATGCCCTAGATGTCCCTAAAGTGTTTTTAATGTATATTACTCTAAAGTTAAAGTTTATGCTGTGAATGTAGTGAATATTCCATGTGCAAATTTTGGTAACTGATGACTTACGATACTTCAAGGTGTAACAAATTCAAGTGGAAAAGCCATGACAAACACCGTGAGGTAACCCACCATGGATTTATTTCCCATGTGTGAGCATTTCGGTCACATGGTAAACGCATGGTGATCTGCTGAAGTGTTCCCTGAAGAGTTCCACCATGCAGTTCTTGTGGTAGCTTGTCTGCAGGATTTACCACTTTATTTTTGTCATATCTGAAAGTATTGCATCCAAGGCCCAGTATGGTCCTTTTTACATGGACGGAAGTGGGTGGGGGGATGGATGTTCAGCCGCGGTGGGCGGAGGTGGGTGAGTGGCCATTTACATGGACACACACCCACCTCCACCCAAAGCCTCTCCGGTTTTTTGGAGGGCCATGTGAGTGGAGATGGATGGGTGATGGATGTAGGTAGGTGTACATCGGGAGTGTGCATGTACAAACACCCACCACTCATAATGTTTACATGGACACATAGTCGGCGCACACCCATCACCCCACCCACCACCGGCTGTGTACATGGACACCCATTGGAACACCCAGCTGGGGGGGGGGGGAAGGAGTCCATGTAAAAATGGAGTATGTAATAGTACCCCTGTATGCAGACTTTCTTTGAATACTCCATCCAGTTTGAGGCTCCACATTTTAAGAAGGATGTCGATAAATGAAAGGATTCAGGAAAGGTGACAAAGATGATCAAGGGTCTAAAATGCAAGACACAGAATGAAATGCTGATGAATCTGAGCAGGTTTAGCCTAGAAAAAAAGAAAATAAAATTGTGTGGGGTGGGGGTGGGGGGTGGGGATGCGTGTTGACAGATTTAAAATATTTTAAAAGGATCCCATAAAAAAGATGAACATTTGTTCTCCATTGCCACTAAGGACAGGACAAAAAGCAATGGCTTTGAATTCCAGGAAGCTACATTTAGGTTAAATTATTAGAAAAGACTTCCTAGCTTCTAGAACTGTTCAACAGTGGAACAGATTGTGAGGGTTTTCAAGGGAACACTGGGCAGTCATTAGTTAGCAATGCTTTAGGCACAAGGTATCCTGGCTCAGAGCAGGTCCAACTCTTCAGTTCTATTAAAGTACCCCATAGATACAACAGAAATTTTATACCTACTCTGTTACTTACAGCCCTCATCATTAATTCACTAATATAACTTGGAGTGTCCATTAATTTCTCCTGGCTTTGGGAAGGTCCCACTTGCAAAATTTCCTTATTTTCCTTACTGTAAAGTTAAGTTACCAATGTTGTGTACTCCTCCAAAAAGGGATTGCTCCAGAAATTGAATACGAGTGCAAAAAAGCGAAAAAACAAACAAACCTGTCACCCCTCTCCTCCCCTCCCACAATCATCTTTGCTTATTTCCCCCCATTTTGGTGTTTTAAATCCATATAACTATGCCACTTTCCCTCCACTATTTTTGATTGTATTCTTTGATTCTGTTACCACTACTAGTCTGATTATTGCTTATTATTCTTACTTCAGTAACACTTAGACCATTTTTACATGGAAGCCACCCACCCACCAACACCCATGCACACCCACTGGATGGATGGGCGAGCATTCGTGTGAACATCAACAGGTGTGTGTGTGTGTGTGATCCCGCGACCCACCCACCAACAATCAGAAACACCCAGAGAACAGCCAGGAAGGAGCCGGCATGCTCCGTGGGTGAAGATGGGTGAAAATAGGTGGCGATGGGTGTTCAACACCCACCCATCTGTGTAAATGGCAAAACACACCCACCCATGGGAAAGGTCTGCCGAACCAGTGAGACATGGCTAGAGAGGCCATGCAGGACCCCACAAGCAGACACACCCACCGGGAGAGACACCCAACGCCCACCCGGGAGTCCTTAAAGGAGAAGTCAAGTGAGGTGCGCCAGCTGCCAACATGTCTGGAAGGAAAGCAGCTGATAAGAAAAAGGGAGTCAGCAACACGACACACACAGGAAGTGGCAAGGTAAGCAGAGGGACCCTGGGACACCCAGAGGAGGGGGGTCTGGGCAAACATCACCATGGGCAGGGGCAGATGGCTACTGACAGCACACCCTTCCGGACATAGGGAAGAGGGCTCAACACAGCTCCGACACCACCCGCATCCCTGCCCCAAACCACGATCAGGGTTTGGGCACAGGCAGGAGAGCGCTTCGGAGAGTAAGGTAAGAGTGAACACACACACACACGTTGGGGGGGGGGTGCTGACAAGTCCCGAACACACGCCAGGGAAACCCCAGGTGGGCAACTGACAGCCATACCATTCCCTCCACACAGGAGAGCATCCAGACCCTGGCACACAGCACCACCAGGGAGACAGCCAAGGAGGGCCTCCCTGGCAGTCAGGTAAAACAGAGAGAGCTCCCCAGGAGGAGGGGGAGTTAAGGAACACCCTACAGAAACAACAGGGGTGCAGCAGGAGAACAGCTCACCCCCATGCATTCCCCCAACAGGAGACCATCTTCTCCACTGCCACAGCAGCCACTGGGTGGGCCCCAAGTCACCAAGCTGGATGACCCCCCCCCACACGTGGAACCGAAAAGGGGGAACCCTGGTACAGGCAGGAGACACATGACTTCATACGCTTGGGGTGGGGAGGGGGCATGACCAGCTGAATCAGTTCCTCTGCGTGGATGGGGATATTGTGGCCTCCTGCATCCATGGCATATCCTTCGCCAGGGGCCTCAGCAGAGGGTGGGGTGTGTGGACGGGTACTATGCTGTTATGTTGGCATGGCCTGTGCACCCCTGCTGTCTCGTTGCTATCCCAGTGTCTGGAGGCCATGGCAGAATGGATGTGGCAGAGCAGACTGAAGCTCAACCCTGATAAGACGGAGGTGATGTTGGTGGGGAGAGCGAGGGAGGTGTCATCCCCCCTTATTGGGGGGGGTTTCACCCTCCTATAGCTCAGCAGGTTCGGAGTCTGGGGGTGGTATTGGATGCAGAACTCCACCTGGAGCAGCAGGTGGAGGTAGTGGTGAAGACCACTTTCGGCCAGTTGTATCTGGTGCAGAGGCTGCATCCATACATCTCCAGCCCAGACCTGACCTCCCTCATCCATGCCTTCATCACCTCGAGGCTGGACTACTGCAATGCGCCCTATGTGGGGCTGCCCTTGTTCCTGGTTTGGAGGATGCAGCTAGTGCAGAATGCGGCGGCCTGGCTCCTTTTGGGGACAGGCCGTCGGGAACACATAACACCTATGCTCTGGACTCTGCACTGGTTGCCAATCATGATCCAAGTCAGGTTCAAGGTTCTGGTATTAATCTATAAGGCCCTTCACGGTCTGAGCCCCTCGTACCTCAGGGACCGCCTCGCTCTCCGCGGCCCAGAGCGGCTCCTTCGGTCTGCCAGGAGTGCCTTCTTGGAGGTCCCCCGTGTTAAGCAGAGGGCCACAATGGAGAGGGCATTCTCGGTGGCCGCGCCACACCTTTGGAATTCCCTCCCGGAGGAAGCTCGCCTGGCCCCAAGCCTTTTAACATTCCGGCGAATTTGAAAAACCTGGTTCTTCGCCCAGGCCTTTGGGGAGGGGGGTTAGGAAGGGTTTTTATCCCTCTTCACCCATATTTATTGTATTATTTATTATGTTCACTGGTCTTGTTTTAATTGTTGTATTTTATGCATGTTTAAAATATTTTATGTTTGTATTTTTATATACATATATCATTTTATTTTTTTTCTTTTGAGATTGTAAGCTGCCCTGAGCCTTGTGCACAACCAGACATGCACTGGATTTGTGTGGTTGCACATGGCTCTGGGTGCCCATTGTCATCGTTCTCCATGCCACCTGTCACTGTGGTCAGTCTCTTACTACCTCCGACCCACCCCCTATCCAGCAGTTTTACTTGATGCATGAGGCAGGGTCCTTCCTTCTCTCCATGCACTGCTGTCTGTTCCTATTGACCTTGCCTCGCTTGGATTCTGAACCCATGGTGTGCTGTGTCTAGCACCCCCTATTGGTCCCCCATTCCTACTCTTGCAGCTATGGAGGGGTGCTGTAACCAGAGGGCTCCTGACTGAGAGTCTGGGTGGCCTTCTGGGTGCAATCCACCTCCCTATGTGTTCCCTTGGGCTCTGCCACAGGGGCAGTGGCTGGGAGGGCCCTGTGGGAACGGTTGGGCTGTTGTGAGCTTTTGGGTGGTGACCAGGGTGTGCCCCACTGTTGTTGCTGGCTCCCCATCCCCCACTTCCTCTTCCCTTCTAGATGCTGTGATTGTGTTCCTAACAGTGTTGAGGTTGGAGGAGATGGCCGGTCAGCGCCAGCGGGTGGCTTCTGAGCTTCATGCTGGGACCAAGGTCTACCAGGAGATCTGTGAGTTACCACTGTGTGTGTCTGTCCCCCCCCAACCTCATGTGTGTGGACTCCCTGGATGTTGTGGCATGTGGGCTGCCCTACTGATGTGCTCCCTCTCCTTTAGTGCAGGTGATAATTAACAAGAGGACCAGGGAGGAGGAGGTGGTGCAGCTGCTCCTGCATATGCTGCAGTGGGTACACCTCTTGGACCATGCCAAAGTGAATTGCTGGAGCCGGGTCTGGGGTCACAGGCCCTACTGAGGGCTCGGATCTACCCCACCACCCCACCTTATAGCCACTCTGTGTTGGTATTTGCTGTTTGACATGAGCCTGTTGCTCTAGTACGTTTATAAATAAAGTTTGGTTTGCTTGTTTCACCCTGGTGTCTGTGTTCTCCTTCCCTCTGTTGTACCCCTCTGTATGGGCCATGTCTGGTTGGTGTGCAGTGGTTTTCTGGCAGACATGGGTCCTTTGCTATGTGTTTCCCCCCCTCCCCATGTTTGTACTTTGTTTCAGTGGGTCCTCTTTGGCTTGGCCCCTTGGTACCCTGTCATCTGGGTCGTATCCCCTGCAATGTTTTTGTGGGTTCCTGTGTCTCCCCACACTGTCCCTGCCGTGGTGTGTGGCTCATCTTGAACCCTGAGTATCCCTGCCCCATGGCGTTGCAGTCATCTTGTGTTTTTGGGGAAGCACCTGTCCTCACTGTGCCCTCCAATCCTGGCTCTGGCTTGCACTTCGGTGCCTGCCACTGTCATCTCAGTTATCCTGTTCTTGTCATGTTGTTCCAGGGTTTGGGGGGGTTTCTATGGGTGGTGGGCCATGCCAGTGGGGGTGTTGGTGTGGTCCCCACCTGTTTTGGGGCTCACCTGTTCTTCCTGGTGTCGGTGCTTGTTCCTGGTCCCCCTTCCCTGGTTGTGGTCCCCTTTCTCCTTCATCCTGCTGGGTTTCTCTGTGTGCACTGTGGTGTGCGGGTGTGGTCTGGTTTCCGAGGGGTCTGTGGTGCCCATCTGTCTGGCCTGTGTCTCGGGGCTTGACAGTGACTGCTTCTTTGCATCTCTTGACATTCCAGTTCCCTCCTCCCCCATCCGCTCAGAGTCTGGCAGTGTATGTGTGGTGCTGTGTGCCATGGCTTCGTTTGCCCTCGCTTGGCCATGTTGTAACATCACTGTACTGGACGTGGTTTTCCCTCCATTCAGCGTATGGGCGGTCCATGTAAACATTATGTGTGCTTGTTTGGTGTTGCCCTGGGTGGATGGGTGCCCGATGGGTGTGTGATGGCCCCTCCCCTTCCTTCCCACAATCCCCTGTGGCGGTGTAAGTGTGTCTCCTTGCTCGGCGTCACTGGGTGTTCAGTGGGTGTGCTCACCCACCCATCTCCACCCACCAGGCCTGGGTGGTGCCCATGTAAAAATGGCCTTAGATGTTTGTGGCACTGTCTACACACTTAGGGAGTTTTATTTAATTATTTTATTTATTTATTTATATAACAGTTTATACCCCACTCCTCCTGCCAATGCAGTTTAGTGTGGCTAACAATATAAAAAGATTAAAATATATTAATATAAATAAAGTATATATAATATACATATAAAACAATAATAATATAATATTAATACTAATATACGGGAGTTCAAAAACAGAATATACAGAAACCCAACCCCTCTAACACTCAACCCCCCACTGTTCACACATCACCCGCTGTTTTCAGACAAGACACCCTCCACCCACTACCCAATCCACCCACTATACATGTTGCAGGGCGCAAAATCCTGCCCTGACGTGTGCGAGAAGCTGAGGCAGATCCCCATTCACACCGGTTCTTTTCCCAGCCATTGGCTCCTCCACACTGCTGTGTCTCCCTCGCCCCTCCTGCTGCCGTCACTGCCGCCGCAGGTGAGAATGCAGCCTCAGGTGTGTGTAAAAATGCCCAATGTTTGTGTACAGTGATATTGGGTGTTTTTACACACATTTCTACTGTATGTTTGCTGTTACATCCTGAAATTCCTGTGTGTCTAAATCACTCACCCAGATCTTAAACATCCAGATCTTTGAACTTCTGCATAGAACTTCTATGAGAAATTTTGTGTGTAAAATGTTCTCCTGGTAAACTGCTTTGTTCCAGGCAGCTGTGGTCACTTGGTTTCCATGGCAGCCTGTCATATCTACAGCTACTGCTACTTTAGGCTGCCTCAGGGCAGCGTTTGTGTGAAGAATGCATCCAGGAACTGCCTCAGGGCAGTGTGTGAGTGAGTGAGTGAGTGAGTGAGTGAGAGAGAAAGAAAGAAAGAAAGAAAGAAAGAAAGAAAGAAAGAAAGAAAGAAAGAAAGAAAGAACGAGAACAATGTATCCGGAATTTACTTGTGAACTTGTAAACCCAGAAATTTGAAAAATCCAGACATTTAAGGTGTGTGTAAAAATGCCCATTGAAGCCATTTTAATATGACTGGGATCCTAAAGCTGTGGCAAGGTGGAACACCTCTAGCAATAAGTTCGTTTTAAAATATATAAATATTATTATTTGACCTCTGTCCTGTTCCTCTATCTGTTGCCCATGGATTCAGTCCCTATTCTCAAAATATTGAAAGAGTAAGTTCAGGGTAAGAAGGAAACAGAGATGAAGGCAGAAGTTGAAGAATAGTGTGTGAATCCATGGCATGGATTCATGATCTTGACCCTCTTCCTTCCTCCAGCCCTTAATCACCCTGCCCCCAAACCTCTATCCAGCCAATGGTGCTTTTACTAATGTTCAAAGTGGCCTATGAGAGGGAAAAGGTTTGTCATCCTGTACTAATACAATATATAAATAGAAACAACTTCAAAAATATATCAGGACTACAAGGTGAACATGGTGATGATGGTCATAACTATTCTGGAAAGCTAAGCCACAATGAGAATTAGAGTTAACATTGGATCAGGGGGATTATATTGGGGTCATAATTGCTGCATCATTTTTTAAAATAAAAGCAAACAAAACAAGTTTGATCCTAAAAAAAACTTTGTGATTGATTACTTTGTGGGTCTAATTGTCCCCAATAACCAATATTCAGAGACCAGTGTTGACTGCGTTTTCCCAATTGAAAGCTGTTTGTTGCACTATACAAAAAGCACAGCAGATATGAGGCCAAGCAAATGATGTTGAGAAATTACCAAAACTGAAATAAGTACTGGAAAAATTGGTATACACTTTGAATTTTCAGTACCCAACTTGATTTGGTAATATTGAGTACCGATCAGTACCTGATTTTGACTCGATTCGAGTACCCAGTGTTGACTTCTAGACCTGGAATATCAACTTCCAGTTCCAATATTTTGTCTTTCTGTGCTGATTTTCCAACTGGTAATCAGGAAACTGAAAAATTGATACAAGAAATTATCCATTTTTCAGATAGCTGGGTACTAGATCAGTAAATGAGTAGCCCATCGGGTACCTGCCTCAGTACTAAAAAATGTTGATATTACCCGTGAGTACCAAATCAGCCACCCATTTCATCCCTAGCTTACCTACTTATCATTCATTGCTTGGGGCATGTTGATAGTCAAGGCCATTTCCCCTGGTTTTCTTCTGGATCTGTGCTGAACATAATATAACATTGTCTGGCAAGGTTTTGGTACACTCTTAATGACCAAATCCACTTAAGGATGTCTTTTGGGTTTAGATAAATACGGGGTGGGGAAACAAAAATAGTACAAGCAATATTAATAACACTAATTAAATCTGAAATAAATATTTTACAAACGAATATTGTTGCCAACATTTATTTTATTTCAAGCATTTAATATCCTGCACCCATCTTGCCTACGGCAGCTCAGGGCAACTTACAAATAAATTATTAAAATGATAAAATCATTAAAAAAAACAGCCTAAGACCAATCACTATACAATCCAATTAATATACAGCCTAAAAAAATCACTTCACAATCAAAAACACTCCCCCCTAAACAAGCCCATCACCCCTACCTGTCTCCCCTACCAAAAGCCCAGTGGAACAGCCAGGTCTTGCACTGCTGATGGAAGGAGGAAAGGTTCGGGGACAGATGGACCTCCATCAGGAGGGAGTTCCACAGCCTTGGATCATCCACTGAGAACGCCCTCTCCATAGTCACCACCCGAGACCTCAAGAAGGGCGTTCTCAGCTGACCACAGGGATTGATACAGAACCCAGGGAATGAGGCAATCCCACAGATAAGTAGGGCCTAGACCATGTAGGGCTTTATAGGTAAGGACCAACACCTTGAATCAGGCCCAAAAGACTACAGACAGCCAGTGCAGCGAACGAAGCACCAATGTTATGTGCTCCAGACACCACACCCCCATAAGGAGACGGGCTGCCATATTCTGCACAAGATGCAGTCTCCAAAACATCACCAAGGGTAGCCATATGTAGAGTGTGTTACAGTAGTCCAGTCTACAAAGGCATGAATTATGGAGGCAGGTCAGAGTCCGAGATATACGGCCGAAGTCGTCGTACCAGATGTAACTGGCAAAAAGCGCTCCTCACCACATCTGCCACCTGAGCATCCAAGTGGAGCTGCAAATCAAGAAGAACCCCAAGACTATGAACCTGAGGGACCAGGGAGGGACAAACCCCATCAATTATGGAGGCTACATACACCCACCCACGCCCAGCATCACCTCCGTCTTGTCAGGATTCAACTTCAGACGGCTCACCCTCATCCAGTCCCCTCATCCAGTCACCAAACACCAAGTAAGTACCTGAGTCAGACCTCAGTTAGACCTGAGCCAGCTGAAAATGAGAGGTAAAGTTGGGTGTCATCAGCGGTTAGACCGATGGTGGCATCATTCGTGTGCTGAAGTTGACTGATTGCGGCATAGAGTCTGGTTATGTAACTATACCATTATGGTGCGGACAGCAAAGACGACTTTCTTTGCTGCCCTCATTGCATCCGCTAAGTCCCTCCTGACTGAGCTGTTCCATGTGGTGAGGGGGCTGGTCAGTCTGGCCTCCCTCCGCTTGGACTTAGAATCATCAAATGCTTGCTGTGATTTGTTTGTGGACTTTTTTGCAGATACAATAACTCAAATTCACCATGGTTTTGATGCAACTTTTTTAGCAGAGAGCAGGTCAGAGGCAGTAGAAGCCCTGTCTTGTCCTGTTTTGTGGGATGAGCTTTCAGACTGTGTTGCCCTCGGATACGGGGGGTGCTCTTCGAACTGTTTGAGCCACCTGTTTGAGCCACCGGGCATGTAAATTAGATACATGCCCGTCTTGGCTAGTTAAGGCTAGGTGGGAGACATTGGGGCCACTGCTGGTGGGGATAGTCAATGCCTCCCTTAGGGAGGGCGGGGTGCCGGACTGCCTCAAGGAGGTGGTGGTGTGGCCCCTGCTCAAGAAGCCATCGTTGGACGTTAACGCCCTGGCCAACTATCGGCCAGTGTCTAACCTTCCCTTTTTAGGGAAGGTTATTGAACGAGTGGTGGTTCAGCAGCTTCAGGGGCATTTGGACCAGGTTGATTTTCTTGATCCCTCGCAGTTGGACATTTGTTCGGGTTACGGCACGGAGACTGTGCTTGTGGCCTTGGATGAGGAGCTCTTGGCCATGAGTTGGACCAGGGTCACTTGACCCTGCTGATCCTGTTAGGTCTCTCAGCTGTATTTGATACCGTTGATCATGAGTTGCTGGTGACTCAGCTGCACGACCGTGTAGGGATTAGCAGGACTATTCTTGAATGGTTCCACTCTTTCCTGGCCGGGAGAACCAAGCATGTGGTGTTGGGTGGAGACTGGAGTCTTTTCTATCCAGCTATATGGAAAACTCACTTTTACACGCTATTGGGTGAGATTGCTTTCACTACACGAGGAGTTGCTCCCTTGATTATGCCTCCATGAGGAATTAGGATACTCTGGTCCTCAAGGCTATCCATGGCTTAGCTATTTGGGCCACCTTATCCAGAGCCTGGGGTTTTCCTTTGCTTACTTCTCAGGTAGGTCCTTAGTAGGAATTCAAAGGGAAGTGCAGGCCCGTCTAGGAGATGTGGCTCATCAAGAGGATATGGCGGCCATTGGGGCCTGGAGGGTTGCTCCCTGGTTTGATTTAGTTAAGCGCAGTTGGGGGATGGAGGGTTATTTAGATGCACTATCCAATCGTACCTTGCGAAGGAATTAAATACTCCTACGGTTCCATCTGGTACAGACCGTGGTGGTTGAGGGGATATATAGGAGGGTCCCTTATGCCAACCAACTGTGTTCCTGCCCTCAGGGAGGGGTTGAAACAGTTGAGCATTTTCTCCTTTTCTGCCCCCATTATAAAGAGGCTTAGGGCTGTTTGGCTTCCCCCCCCCCCCTTATAACGATCTGGAGCATGTGGAGCCTAGTCAGAGATATAAGGGGCTTCTCTCCCTAACAAAAAGGGAGGATTTAATTGCCCTGGCAACCTTCGTATGGTTGGCCTCCCAGAAACGGAAAGAGTTATCCGAATTATAAAGGCAACTACAATCCTCTCCAACAGCCTTGTGATGTAAATGGCAGGGAATGGGAGTTGTATGAATCTAAGAATGTATACTAAGCAAAATAAGAACTGTCTAATTATATTGTTACTATGGGGGATTGTACTTTATATCAAGTGGAATATACCAATTCAGGATATCTTGTAAACTGCTATGGGAGTATTATAACAGGAGTTCTGTATATATGTGAATATATGTTTTCCCTATAAGGTGGTTTTTTGTTTATTTTGTTTTTTCGATACCATGTTGTAATGGTGGCTAATGATCGCTGGTATTTCATACAACAGTGTATTTGTCAAGTCATCCTGGAATTTTACTGATGTATTTATTTTATTTTATTTTTGATATTGGCAAACGGCGAAAGCTATGCCTAAATAAATATTATATAATATTATATATATATTAACATATTCCCTCCCGGGGCCTCACATATGGGGTTCTGCAGGGTTCCATCTTATCCCCTCTCTTGTTCAATGTGTACATGCAGCCTTTGGGGGAGGTCATCAGAGAGTATCTGGTGAGATGTCAACAATATGCTGATGACACCCAGCTATATCTCTCATTTTCTTCCAACTCAGGCCTTGGCAGTCTCAATGCTTATCTGGTGTTTATCAGCTGTGGGGGACTGGATGAGGGTGAGCCACCTGAAATTAAATCCTGAAAAGACGGAGATGATGATTGTGGGGAGGGCCGAGGGAGTGATGTCTCCCCATCATTGATGGGGTCCATCCTCCCTTGGTTTCTCTGGCCCAGAGTCTGGGGGTGCTCCTGGAACCACATCTCTGCCTGGATGCCCAGGTGATGGCTGTCACGAAGGGGGCATTTCACCAATTACATCTGTTGCGTCGACCTAGGTCTTATGTCTCGAACTTGGATCTGGCCACAGTCATCCATGCTTTTATTACATTGAGACTGGATTACTGCAACACACTCTACATAGGGCTACCCTTGGTGCTCGTTTGGAAACTGCAGCTAGTGCATAATGTGGCGGCCCATCTCTTGACTGGGATGGGCCAACGCGAGTACATTACACGAGTGCTCTGCACTCTGCACTGGCTGACGATAGTTTTCCAGGCCCAATTCAAGGTGTTGGTGCAGATCTTTAAAGCCCTAAACAGTTTGGCCCCCACCTACCTGCAGGACCGCCTGGGTCCTGGATCAGGTCTTGCAGTCGGCCGGGGGAGCCCTCCTTGTGGTCCCTGGGTTTCCCAGGTGTCCACCATGAGGAGGGCAACCATAGCTGTAGAACTCCATCCCATTGGAGGTCCACTTGATTACTGACCTCCACTCTTTCCGTAGGCAGTGTAAGACCTGTCTGTTCTGCCAGGCCTTTCCTGAGGGAGATGGGGTAGGTGGGTTGGGTGGGGTTAGGATGGGGTGGGATGGGTTTTATATTGTTTTAATTTTAGTTTTATAATTGTTTGTTTTAATATGCTTTAAAATGCTGTGAGCTGCCCTGAGATGCCTGGGGCAGAAGGGGGCGGCATATACATTTTAGAATAAATAAATAAATAAATAAATATTGATGACACTGAATCCTAAACCCCTTCATGACCTCACACAAAGGTTGCATATACATGTTGAACAAGAGAGGGGACAGAATAGAACCTTGCAGAATTCCACATGTGAGATCCTGGGGAGACGAATAATGGCCCCCCAGCACCACTCACTGAGTCCTCTCAGCCAGCAAGGAGTGTAACTATTCAAGAAAAATCCCACCCACCCAGGCCCAGTCCCACAAGTGGGTCACCAACATTCCATGATCAACCATGTCAAAAGCAGCTGAAAGATCTAACAGGATCAATAAGGTAGACTGACCTTGATCCAACTCACGACGAAGGTCATCAACGAAAGCCACAAGTGCAGTCTCAGCACCATAACCTGGCCAAAAACTGGACTGTGAAGGATCCAGAAAACCGATGTGGTCCAAATGCCCCTGAAGCTGCTGAGCCACCACCTGTTCAATAACCTTCTCTAAAAAGGGAAAGTTAGAGACAGGACGACAGCTGGCAAAGGAGTAAGTGTCAAGTGATTGCTTCTTGAACACAGGTTGCACCACCAACCTCCTTGAGGCAACCCTGAACTCTGACCTCCAGAAGAGAGGCATTGACCATCCCCACCAGCAACGACCCGAACATCTCTCCACTGGCCTTGACCAGCCAGGATGGTCACAAGATGTGGCCCTAACAGTCCTAAGGACATCCCCCACACCAGCAGATAATACCAACTGAAACTGATCCCACAAAACCAGACAAAACGAGGCATCCATAACATCTGTTTCTCCTACCATATCAAGCGCAGCATCAAAGTCATGGTGAATGCGCGCAGTTTTATCTGTGAAATAGTCAATAAACATGTCACAGCAAGCACTGGAAGATTCCAGTTCCAGGCAGAGGGAGGCTGGACTGATCAGCCTCCTCACCATCCTGAAAAGCTCATCTGCATGAGACCTTGCAGATGGTATGAGGGCAGCAAAGTACCCCTTCTTTGCTGCTCACACAGTCACTGCATAGGTTTCTATGCCTCAATCTATCGTCTTCAGCATGAGTGTGACATCACCATCGCTCCAACCATCTTCCCTCCTGCTTCTGCAGCCGCAGGTACTCCATAAACCATGGGGACCTGTGACACTGATGCTCAGGGAGTGAATACCTAGGAGCTGTGTGGTCGATGGCCTCGCTCAGCAAATGTTCCAAAACCCCACAAGATCATTGAGTGAACAGCCTTCAAGATCATAGGGTAATTCTCCAAGAGAATTCCAGAACCTATCCGGTTCTATAAATCTCTGGGGACAAACCAACTGAACTGGTTCAGCACTTTTCCGGGGACTGACGTGTGCCAGGAGATCATCCCCTAGGCAGTAATGATCCATCCATGACAAGGGTACCAACGACACATGCCTCACCATCAGATCCCCCACCTCAAGGCCAGTGCAAAATAGAAAAATACCAGGTCTAAGACTTGCACCACCACTCATGCATTGGAATTTACCATAATCATTTTGGTTCCAACAAAATGGAAAACGGTGACTATTTCTTCCTGTTGTGTTAGATATCAGTTTCAAATGTTTCGTTTATTTCATTTATATTGGTATTTCATTTGCATTTTTATTTTGTTTTGTTTACTTCAATGGGCCAATCCCATGCCTGTGGAGTGCCATGCGGAGGACTTGCCGCGTGCAAGCATGGACGCACACATAAACCATTCACACTCCCAGCACGGGGCCTATTGCATTCATGAAAACTGCACGGTCATGTGTGGGCCATACGATCAGTTCCATTCTTTCAGTTACGTTATTTTAGCCGTTGTTCACGCACAGTAGCACTAATAGCATCAAGCTAACATAAGAACAATAACAAAATGGCCAAAACAAAATAATGGATGAAATGAAATAGTCAAAATAATCTAACCAAAATTCTTTTTTTAAAAAAAATATATATTTCATATGTGACTAATATTTGGAAATCCAGAGGGCTATCCAAAAACGTGAGTAATATCCATGAATAGCAAATCCACTATTTGGTTATCCCTAAAAATCATAATATGCACATACACAAGATGTTATCCTGATGTGTCATTTGTTTTAGCAGCTGTCCAGGCACACATTTCTTCCAGGGGAGTTTTAGGAAAGGAATAACCACAGAGATAAGCTAAGGAAGCATCAGAAAGTGTTTTAAAAAGGATAAAGTATAATTCATTTGCCGATTGAAGCCTCAGTCTGAAATCCAGGAGATCTGAGTTTTATTTTCATTTCTGCCACAGACATCCACTATGAACATGAGTCCATCAATAACTTCCTCTCTGCTTTTCCCCTCTACTTGTAAAATGAGAATGTTGTGGCTTTCCTCACAGGGAATAGTGGGGACTTAAATCATTAATACTCGGTAAGCATTTTGTGGTGCATGGATAGCAGTGAATGGCATCCAAAATATTATTAAATCATTAATAAATTTTGTTGGCTTGGTCAGGAAATGGCTTTTGTTTAATTGACCAGACAAGACACTTCCTCTGTAATTGGATTTGACTGTAATTTTAATGATAAATTAATTAGATCTCATCTTGATTATATTTTAGTGTTCAGTGCAGTTCCTCACAGCCAGCCTGCAGGTTGCTATTCATTTAGCCACACTGATCTGACATCAGTTATAAATCATATAACAACAAAGATGTCATTTCAACTACTCTTGACCAAGGTGACTTACAGTAACTTCAGACTGACTGCATACAGAGGTCCAGTTCAATTATGCTCAGGCTATTTTCTGGTGTGGATGGAATGACAAAAAAAATAAAAATAAAAAGGAGACTGAAATACATTAATTTATCAGCAAAAGCTCGAGGGTAAAGGCAAAAAATAATAATAGGAGAAATGGAAAGTTCTGCATTGTATCAGTGTCAATACAGCAGATGAGTCAGAAAATACTACTTTCAGTTTTCTCAGACAAAGAAACAAAAATATGCCCCATTCATGTATGCCACAATGCATATGTGAATGTATTTGTATAAGGGGGGGGGGGGGAGAGTATTTTTGGTTATGAATTTTAAGATGAAAAATAGCTGGTGTGAAAAGATGTTTAGGAGATTTAAGACTATCATATGTAATCTATAAACCATTATATCAACGACAGGGCCCTTGCTGATAAAAATGAACACTGACTGCTTGGGCTTTAGCAAAGTGTCCCAGTTTTGCCAATTACAAGGTGACAAAGTTAATTCCCTTAACGCCAATACTCTGAAACACATTATTGTAATACCATTAAAAACCGTTCAAGTTCATATTCCCTGGGAAGTGACAGAATTATGAAGATTTGAATTCTATGGCAAGAATCAGCTTTTACAGTGAATTAAAAAATGCCCTATGGGGATTTTAAAATTCAGAGGCTGAATGGTGACATCTCCTGTTATTAGGAAATCCCACCCTTTCCCATTAAAGATAAGGGATATAACACTGTAGGTTGACTCACAAGCTGAGGTGAGTCCCCCCCACACCCTCCAGGCATTTCAACATTCAAAAATACTTAAGGGTGTAGGTTAGAGCTGAACTGAGTAGAATAAAATTTATTTGCACATATTTCCAGGAGCTACTTAGTAATACCAGAGAAGACTCAGTTACACCCGGCACTTGATGAAATACTTGATACTTGGTAAAATACTAAGTATTTTGCCAAGTATTTTGCTGAGTCCCCTAAGTGGGCATGGCTGGCATGAAGGGGGGTCAGCAAGAAAAATCATTGGATGGGGGGATGCACAGTGTTCACTAAGTGGGACATGAAAGGGAACAGGGGGCAGTAAGACTCATCATGAAGAATAGGAATTGAAGTGGATCTGGCTCACCCACCGCCATCACCCTGGTGAGGTCCCCCAGCACTGCAGGTAACTCCTCTAGCAGTCATCTTTTTTCTGGGAGCCTGCTGAGAACTGTAGTTGGTCTTGCTCCAAGAAAGCCAGTATCACCCACTGTTCTAATGCTCTCAGTAGCATGCTAGACTACAGTTCCCAGCATGCTCCCAGAAAAAAATCACATAAAACACAAGATACCTGCTTCAACTCCAATCCAAATTTTTATACAAGACAATAATAAATATCAAGACTGCTAAATGACAGAAAAATCCTTATCGCCGAAAATGCATTCTAACATATATAATGGATATCAAAATATATTCGCAATAACTCCTAGTGATTTATCACTAGGTAGGAGAATCCATACAAGGGAAACCCCTAATATAGGGAACAGTAATTCATATATGTTGTTTTACAGCCACAGATATTTTGGGGGCTCCTTCTGTTTGGATTTTCTTGTCTGGTGATAGATTGGGATTTCTTTGTAAAACATCATATCTGGACTGCTGTCCCTAGTACTGGGGGTTCCTCCTGTATGGACTGTCTTACTTAGTGACAGATTATCTGGAGTCACTATGAATATATCTGTGTTTTATGTAGACTTTCTGCTTCACAATATACATCCTTGTGGTTTTTAGGTCCCAGAAAAAAGATGGCAGACCAGAAGATTGGGCAGCAATCTTTTCTTTAGGAGCATGCTGGGAACTGTAGTCCAGCATGCTCACAGAAAGCATTAGAACAGCAGCCAATGTTGGCTCTTTGGAGCATGCTGGACTACAGTTCCCAGCCTGCTCCAAAGGGAAAATATGGCTACTAGAGGAGTTACCTGGATGCTGGGGGACCTCACCAGTAGGGATGGGCAAACAGATCGCGGTTCCGGTTCGGCCGTTCGGTTAGTTTGCCAGGTTTGGGTTCGGCCGTTCGGTTCGGCCGTTCGGGAAATGTTTTGTTATGGGTGTTTTTGTTGGTTTTTATATGTTTTTTTGGTTTTTTATTTGGTTTTATATGGGTTTTTTGGTTTTTATTTGTCTTTTTTTGTTTTTATATGGCGCGTTTTTTATTTATTTTTTAATGTAATATAATATATATATATCTACACTAAATCTAACTACTATTAACTATTCTAAATGCTATGAACTAAATGGATTATCTAATAAGTACACAGGCCTACTCCTACAAACACTAAAACTAAATCACTAATGCTATCTCTATCACTAAGGGTGCAATCAGATGTGAGTTTAAATAGCACAGCCGCCACGGTGGCATCGTACGATTTAAAGCACCGCGCACTTCCGGGTTGGTGTGAATGCAACATTTCCGCCTAACCCGAACTGTTGGAGTGCGGTTTGAAAAGCGGCTCCGAGCCGCTTTTCAAACCGCACTCCAACAGTACGGGTTAGGCAGAAATGTGCGCACTCACCGGATTCACACCAACCCGGAAGTGCGCGGTGCTTTAAATCGCACGATGCCGCCACCGCGGCTGTGCAATTTAAATGCACGTCTAAATGCCGCCTAAGCTAACTCCTATAACTGTCTACTGTCCCTAACCTATCTACCTACCTACCTATCTATCTATCTATATGGGATGGGGGGGAATCACAAACAACACAAGGTTTCAGTTTCAGTACAAAACTGAAATGAAACTTAAAGCTATCTAATAATCCTACTCAACGCCTGCTGTTCAGGAACAGTGACTAGCTCAGAAGGTGTTGGAAAGGGGGGAGGCAGATAGTTTCATTTCTTGCAAGTCTCTCCACCCCTGGTGCCTGGAAGTCTGCTCCTCAGTGACTAGTACTACCCCTCCCTGTCACGTTGGACCTTCCAGTGAACCTTTTTTTGCCACCCGAACTCACCCGAACATGATCCGAACTGACCGAACTGTTCGGTCATTTCGACGTTCGGAATTGAGTTCGGTTTGGCCAGTTCGTGTTCGGATTCAGTCGTCCGAACAGGCCAAGTTCGGGTCGAACTCCGAACTTCCGAACCGTGTTCGCCCATCCCGACTCACCAGTGGTGGTGGTGGTGGGCAGTGAGCCGGATCCACTCCAATTCCATGTCCTCATGGTGAGTCTTACTGCCCTATGCTCCATGTGTTACCATGAGGAGTTACCTGAAGTGCTGGGGAACCTCAATGGCAACAACAGTGCTGATGAACTGGAACTATTTTGACTCCACGTACTCTGTGAATCTTGTAGCCCCTGCCTCTTGCCTCCTTCTTACCCCTCCTTCCTGACCCCCTTCCTGAACACTGTGCCTCCTAGAATTTTTTCTGCCATCCCTCCCCTTTTCTCAATCAAAGAGTTTTCAAGTACCCAGTACAGTAAGGATTACTCAGTTTCTCAGTAAAACCAAGTCAAGTTACGGAATACTTCATAATACCAAGTAAAACTGAGGACAGAGTTTCAGTACTAGTGTAAATCATAATGCAACGGCTACAAAAAAATTTTTTTAAAGAAAAGAAAGGAAGTCAAAACAATTAACTTCACTTCTTCTGTGCTAATTTCCTAAGCCTGTTGTTTCATGTTCTCTAGATAAGTGAATACATTTGCCATCCAAAGGTCTGAGCATTATTATGCTGACATATTGTACTGGAAACAAATTGGGAATATTACACAAGATATGGTGGCATGGATTTACATACTTTGTTTAAAGATACAGCTGCTTAATGGAGATGACTTTTCTCCTTCTTTGCTAAGGATACTTCTGAAAAGAGCTCCCCTCTTCTTCTGTGGTTCAAGAGACAGATATCAACTGAAATGTGAGCTCTCTCTTCCAATGAAACCAACGAGCTAGATCATACCTTTGGAAACACAGGGAATTTTCACAAGGACATGGGGGTGTTCACCCCTGGAGCTCGTCCGAGGGTGCACCCCTGCCCCCCCATCTGCTTGCTTGCAGCCCCACCTGGGAAAAGTTTAAATGACTTGGTGGCTGCCACAGCCCACAATCCCCCCCACACAGCGCTCCTCCCCCACACCATAGAGTTGTCGACTAGAGAGTCTGCAGTACTATGGTGTGACCCAGGGCAACCCCCAGCTGAGAGCGGAGCTGCTGTGGCTATCTGTAAAGTAGATGGACAGCAGCCATGCCTCCATTTGGTGGCCAAGGATTGCGCTGAAAGCTCTGTGGGCAATGCTTCTGGATATTCCAGAGCACCACTAGCAGGGTTGCCCCAGAGCAAAGACAGCCTACCCTGCACCTCTGCTCCATCTGCACATCTGGCAGGTTACCTTTAAACAAATGGCCTACCAGGGGATGAGGCCGTTTAATTTGCCAGCCTAGGACGTTTAGTTATCGATCTCTATTAATTGGTGATAGATAGAGATCGATCTGTTTGGGGGTCCCCATGTTGATGGTTTCAGAGGCATTCACCCTGGAGGGGTAGCAGATTGACAATGGATGAATCCTTTCGCAGGAGGTCCTGTGCAAAAGGGGGCTCCCTTGTCGCCAGTATGCGTCTGGGCTGGGCAGGAGTGGTATGTTTCATCAGAACTGGTGTAAAAGTTCCAACTGGAGTAGCACTGGACCTAAATTTTTACTGGGTACCTGTTAACTGTTTAATGGTTAATATGTTGAATAAGAATGCTGCCAATTTATATCCAAACTCAACTGTGTCTGTCTCCTTTGTCCCAGTGGTGGGGGCACAAAGGATTAAACAAGTTCTTGGTCTGAATCATTGGTCTGATCAAGTATAGCATTTCTTATATTCTCGAGCTCTTATTAGTGCATGATATTAATAGCATAAATATATGCAGTGCTGCACAATCATTTTAAACTTAAAGCTAATCATCACCTATGACGAGTTAACATATGAAGGGGCACAAGTGGACATTCCTTAATAGGTGTAGAACCATAAAGAAAAATGGATGACAATGCTCTCTGAATCTGAAAATATGCTTTTGGATGAGAAAAAATACAATTTTGAATAGACACGGATACATCAGTTAAGAACCAAAAAGCCTGGAGAAGAAATTGTATGAGAAGTCTGGTGTGGTGGACGACTTGGGCTTTATTCTGCCAGCAGTTCTGCTGGTGGATATTAGTACAACAGAACTGACTGCACAGGATGCCCTTACTCAAGGTGAACAAGGATAACAATAAGTCTTGCAGTTAGAAAGGTAAATTAAAGTCCCCCTACTGATATTTTAAAAAAAACAAAATTTAAGAAAAAATTAACTTGTTCTGAGGAACTTTATTTTTAATCATGTGCTTTTCTGAAACAATAGATAATATTCTACTTACACTATCTCCCTGCCCTCTCTGCCCTTGTCTGCCTTCCCCCACCCTCCACACCTTCAAGTCCCTCCTCAAAACCCACCTCTTCTGCTCCACCCTTCCTAACTCCTGCTAACCATCCCCACCCAGGATTATCCCCCACCTGTTAATTGTAAACTCCCAATTTACTGTAACCAAGCCAAAAACGTGTACCTGAGTTCTCGCATCCTCATGAATGTCGCTTCCCTTGTCTCTCCCTCTGTTTCCCCTTCCCTGTCTCCCCTCCCCCTGTCATTAGATTGTAATCTCTCGGGCAGGGACTGTCACTATCTTATTCTCTGTAAAGTGCCAGTTACATCATTGACACTATATAAATGCTAATAATAAATAATAATAATAATAATAATAAGCCAAATGCATGCACTATCTACTTCTCAACTACATAAATGTATACTTCTCTCCCACGCCCCATATGCCAGTTCCGTTTGTTGTTCACACACACACACACACACACACACACACACACACACACACNCTCACCAGTGGTGGTGGTGGTGGGCAGTGAGCCGGATCCACTCCAATTCCATGTCCTCATGGTGAGTCTTACTGCCCTATGCTCCATGTGTTACCATGAGGAGTTACCTGAAGTGCTGGGGAACCTCAATGGCAACAACAGTGCTGATGAACTGGAACTATTTTGACTCCACGTACTCTGTGAATCTTGTAGCCCCTGCCTCTTGCCTCCTTCTTACCCCTCCTTCCTGACCCCCTTCCTGAACACTGTGCCTCCTAGAATTTTTTCTGCCATCCCTCCCCTTTTCTCAATCAAAGAGTTTTCAAGTACCCAGTACAGTAAGGATTACTCAGTTTCTCAGTAAAACCAAGTCAAGTTACGGAATACTTCATAATACCAAGTAAAACTGAGGACAGAGTTTCAGTACTAGTGTAAATCATAATGCAACGGCTACAAAAAAATTTTTTTAAAGAAAAGAAAGGAAGTCAAAACAATTAACTTCACTTCTTCTGTGCTAATTTCCTAAGCCTGTTGTTTCATGTTCTCTAGATAAGTGAATACATTTGCCATCCAAAGGTCTGAGCATTATTATGCTGACATATTGTACTGGAAACAAATTGGGAATATTACACAAGATATGGTGGCATGGATTTACATACTTTGTTTAAAGATACAGCTGCTTAATGGAGATGACTTTTCTCCTTCTTTGCTAAGGATACTTCTGAAAAGAGCTCCCCTCTTCTTCTGTGGTTCAAGAGACAGATATCAACTGAAATGTGAGCTCTCTCTTCCAATGAAACCAACGAGCTAGATCATACCTTTGGAAACACAGGGAATTTTCACAAGGACATGGGGGTGTTCACCCCTGGAGCTCGTCCGAGGGTGCACCCCTGCCCCCCCATCTGCTTGCTTGCAGCCCCACCTGGGAAAAGTTTAAATGACTTGGTGGCTGCCACAGCCCACAATCCCCCCCACACAGCGCTCCTCCCCCACACCATAGAGTTGTCGACTAGAGAGTCTGCAGTACTATGGTGTGACCCAGGGCAACCCCCAGCTGAGAGCGGAGCTGCTGTGGCTATCTGTAAAGTAGATGGACAGCAGCTATGCCTCCATTTGGTGGCCAAGGATTGCGCTGAAAGCTCTGTGGGCAATGCTTCTGGATATTCCAGAGCACCACTAGCAGGGTTGCCCCAGAGCAAAGACAGCCTACCCTGCACCTCTGCTCCATCTGCACATCTGGCAGGTTACCTTTAAACAAATGGCCTACCAGGGGATGAGGCCGTTTAATTTGCCAGCCTAGGACGTTTAGTTATCGATCTCTATTAATTGGTGATAGATAGAGATCGATCTGTTTGGGGGTCCCCATGTTGATGGTTTCAGAGGCATTCACCCTGGAGGGGTAGCAGATTGACAATGGATGAATCCTTTCGCAGGAGGTCCTGTGCAAAAGGGGGCTCCCTTGTCGCCAGTATGCGTCTGGGCTGGGCAGGAGTGGTATGTTTCATCAGAACTGGTGTAAAAGTTCCAACTGGAGTAGCACTGGACCTAAATTTTTACTGGGTACCTGTTAACTGTTTAATGGTTAATATGTTGAATAAGAATGCTGCCAATTTATATCCAAACTCAACTGTGTCTGTCTCCTTTGTCCCAGTGGTGGGGGCACAAAGGATTAAACAAGTTCTTGGTCTGAATCATTGGTCTGATCAAGTATAGCATTTCTTATATTCTCGAGCTCTTATTAGTGCATGATATTAATAGCATAAATATATGCAGTGCTGCACAATCATTTTAAACTTAAAGCTAATCATCACCTATGACGAGTTAACATATGAAGGGGCACAAGTGGACATTCCTTAATAGGTGTAGAACCATAAAGAAAAATGGATGACAATGCTCTCTGAATCTGAAAATATGCTTTTGGATGAGAAAAAATACAATTTTGAATAGACACGGATACATAAGTTAAGAACCAAAAAGCCTGGAGAAGAAATTGTATGAGAAGTCTGGTGTGGTGGACGACTTGGGCTTTATTCTGCCAGCAGTTCTGCTGGTTGATATTAGTACAACAGAACTGACTGCACAGGATGCCCTTACTCAAGGTGAACAAGGATAACAATAAGTCTTGCAGTTAGAAAGGTAAATTAAAGTCCCCCTACTGATATTTTAAAAAAAACAAAATTTAAGAAAAAATTAACTTGTTCTGAGGAACTTTATTTTTAATCATGTGCTTTTCTGAAACAATAGATAATATTCTACTTACACTATCTCCCTGCCCTCTCTGCCCTTGTCTGCCTTCCCCCACCCTCCACACCTTCAAGTCCCTCCTCAAAACCCACCTCTTCTGCTCCACCCTTCCTAACTCCTGCTAACCATCCCCACCCAGGATTATCCCCCACCTGTTAATTGTAAACTCCCAATTTACTGTAACCAAGCCAAAAACGTGTACCTGAGTTCTCGCATCCTCATGAATGTCGCTTCCCTTGTCTCTCCCTCTGTTTCCCCTTCCCTGTCTCCCCTCCCCCTGTCATTAGATTGTAATCTCTCGGGCAGGGACTGTCACTATCTTATTCTCTGTAAAGTGCCAGTTACATCATTGACACTATATAAATGCTAATAATAAATAATAATAATAATAATAATAAGCCAAATGCATGCACTATCTACTTCTCAACTACATAAATGTATACTTCTCTCCCACGCCCCATATGCCAGTTCCGTTTGTTGTTCACACACACACACACACACACACACACACACACACACACACCCTTGTCTATCTAGATCACATAAGCTGTTGAGGCAGGGACCTGTCTCTTATCACAACTGTATAGAACTAGGAACATTGCTCGTGCTATATAAATAATTAATCATGATAATAATCTCTGCACATGTGAAATAAATATTCAACCTCGAGTTACTTCTCTATCATAGACAAGCAAATAATATCAAACGGAAATCCCAATTCTTCAGAAGAAGATATACATGCTCCTTAAATACTATCCAAGTTACCAAACATACATTACAGAACGTACCAAAGATTTATTAATATCTTATTTTTCAAGAGGTTGGAATTTGGTGTTTCAAAGGTAACCATGCATGAAGCTGACCTAGAGTCAGTGCGGAGGCACCAGCTACATGTGCCAAGGAGCAAGATGCTGCCTTTGGAAAACAGTTTCTGGGGCCTGGCATCCAAGATCTCTGATGCCATCCAAATGATTCTTATACACGTTAAATGTTGATATTTTGAAACAGACTATGCATATTAATGACAAAAAAAAGAACTGAAAATGTCATTAAGCACATTGATGCATCAAACTTTGTGCACAGAAATTGCAGTACATACTAAATAAAGTCTCTTTAATATTTGGAAGCCCTTCTTTAGAAATATATACTAATCTACCTTGGTGTGAGGTATAAGGGGGAGATTTATATTTATTTTTATTTATTTTCCAAATTTATACCCCGCCCCCTCCTGCAACGCAGCTCGGGGCGGCTTCCAGCAATCAACAATAAAAACATTAAAATTCATTTTAAAATATTAAATATAAAATATACCATATAAAACAGGGCTAGAAAAATAATAAATAAATGGGTGGGGGACTAAAATCATCCCTCCCCACCCTCCCTCCCAAAGGCCTGGGCAAACAGCCAGGTCTTACAGTTCCGCCGAAATGTTAAAAGGCTTGGGGCCAGGCGAGCTTGATGAAGGGGAAGGGACAGGAGAGGACACCTCATACCCCCACACTCACTGCCAACAACAAGACACTTGAAGCACAGGAAGGGGGCCAGTCTCACAGGTGCAAAGGCTCTGATCACCGTCAAGGCCAATGTAGCACTGAGCTGTTTAAATCCCCATCTCTCGCAATGCAAGCAAGTGTTCTGAGCACCGTGGCAGCAAGGCAGGGGGTGTGGCATCCTCGGGGGGGCAGCAGCGTGCTAGTAGCCCCGCCCCCGGACTCGGCACTACACATGCGTGGGGCTCCCTCTGCCTCAGGACCAGTTCCCCCCATGTCCTGTGGGCATGCCGGCGGCGGCAAACCCGGAACCGGCGCGGTACCCACAGGTGAGGCCCCGTCACCAGATGTAAGATGCCACCGGGGCTGCCAAGCGCCATGCAGCCTTCCCCAGCTCCAGCCCCCATACCTCAGACCCTTGGACAGGGTTCTGACAATTGGAAATGAATATTTCTTTTAACTAAACCTGCTGTCTTGAAATGGTGCTTGTAAACATAAACCTGTGAGTGTTGGTGGTAAAGTTCAGCACTGCAGGCATTTGTTTTGTATCCCAAATAAACTTCATTTTCCAATTTAACAAAGTGAGAGCTCAACTTAAGGTGGGCTGTGATAATAAATGAACAAGGTTGAACATAGCAACTGAAAACAATCAAAACCTGAGCTTCCTAAATGAATCCACACCATTTTAAATATTTTTTCTGCTGGGAAAACAAAAAAATCTGCGAGAATTAAAGGCCTGTTTCTGAAATTAATGGGAGTTTTGACACCATCTTCAATGAAAGCAAAGGAAATTGTAGCACACATGGTATGGCACATTGGCTCCCCCTAATGATGTGGTACACTACAGAGCTAAGAGAGCAAGATCTTTTTAGCTTATAGGGCAGAGGCTAATGTAAATGGAGCAACAGTTGCTGAATTCTGAGTGCTAACTGGGTTTCCCCTGCCAAAAACCAAACCTGGGGGGATCAGTTTATTGAATCTATTAAACTTCAAAAACAAAATTTAGTTCACCTGAATTTCTGCTGTGTAGTGTGGTGGAACAGTAGGGTTTTGACGCAAACCAGTTGAGGCAGTTATATTACCTCAGGTTAACTTGAGAGAGATCCTTGACATACAAGCTGTCATATCATAAAAACAATCAAACAAAAAAATCCATATAATTGCACCACTAAATAAGGATATCAAGGAGAACAATGGGGAAACATGAAATAAGACAGTGTAATAAAAACAAAAGATTAAAATGGCACTCTCGCTGTCACTTAACTAGGTTTCATACACTGCTGACTTTTGACAGGTTCACAACCAGGGCTGAAAAGAGAATCAATTCTTTCTTGCAAAAATCTCACAAAAATCAAGAACCATTTCTGAGATCTCAGGACGATCTTGATCATTTCTCAAGATCTCGGTTGAGAATTGTTCTAAATATACCATTTACTGTTTGTTTACAGTTTACAGTTACTGTTTACCATGTACTGTATTCTTCCCAGTAATGCGCATTTTGCACATGTGCATTGCTGGGGTCAATGAGGTACATGGTAAACGGTAATGACAAATGGTAAATGGTATATTCAGAAATTTTCAACAGAGAAAGTGTTGAGAACCAGGATTTCCTCAATTATCAATTCTTGCAAAAAAATAAGTTGAGAACCGTGATTCTTGGTGAGAATAATGAGAAAATGGAGATCGCGTTTCAGCTCTATCCACAACCCTTACCTTAGACTCAGAGGTTTGTGGGTCAGTTAGGGAAACACTGAGTAGCAGAGTACTGGGCTCATGTTTCCTGCAGCTATTCTGTAATACTGTAGAATACTCAGAACCACTCAGTAAGGGCCCCTGGCACACCAGTAATGGCAGCCTTGGGGGGGTTTGTCACACTCCCTAACCATGAATGAGGCAAGGTGGGAAAAGCGGCTGTATCCTCAGTGCTGCAGCCTGCTGCAGCAGCGAGAGGTGGCAGGGATGTGGCCGGAACGAGGCCGGGGAAGCGCATCCCAGCCGGTGTTGCACCTGGCAACCGGGCAACTCCAATCAGGAGAGCGTGGGCTCAGGGCCCCGCCCCATTTAGGGGTGGTTTTTTTGGTCTTCACCGGCATGCCTGGCCTCTAACCGCCATTCACGGTGGTGAGGCAACTGGAGCAAGCCCCAACCCTCCCTCCCAGGGGTACTGCGGGATTTTCCGGTCGCCATAAGGGGCCAGGAAGAAATTTTTGATGAGGATTCTATATTGACATCAAGATTCTTGTTTTTTCACCTTCCTCGCAGTGCTTCTACCAATTAGGCTGATCAACATACAGCGAAGTTAGAGAGTAAGGGAGGAGTTTGCAGTTTAGGTATGTTCATTGTTGCACTCTTGTGGGGGTCCAGTACTGTTATATAGTTTTAAATAGAAATTCATTAGCAGTGGAGTCATCTCCTTAAGAGACGGGGAAGCAACGGAAGGCACAAACGCAGGGCATGGCCAGCACCAGGGTTAGCATCCCGAGGAGGGGTGTTTTGCGATGGTGGGCGGGGACATGCACGGTCCCCAAGCTTGCGGCACCCAGAATCCTTACTCCTCTTCAAAAAGGATACCGTCCCCTTTGGGCCAAGGCTGAAAGTCAAGGGCCAAGGAGGAGACGATGGATAAGGTTGGGGAAAGGAACTGGAGGGCACATCCAGGCCAAGACCCCAGGACATTGTTGTCATGAACAGTTAAGGTTGTGAGTACTGGATCCAAATTGCTAAAGGCAATTACCCTCACCTAGGTTAATTCTAATTGAATAAAGAGTGTGGCCATTAAAACCCAAGAATTGTGTCCTTGTCTTATTCCGGATGTGCGAACAGAACCAGGTTTGGATGTACAGCCGTTCTGTGGTTTGGGTCGAAATTTCAGTTCAGATTCAGTATTCGGTTTGGTTGGGCTTGGTTCGGTCTTTAGTTTGGTGCAATCGGGAACTGAAAATGACATTTGGTTTTTGATATAAAGGGAAAAAACTGAAAACATATTTTTGGCTATAACATTTTTGTTTCTTATTCAATTTTGATGAAAGTTGGGGAGATTGTACCCCCGATGGAGTGTACAATTTGGAATGATTAGATAAGGGGAACCGATTTCAGAAGCAATTTAATGTTGTGATTTTAGAAAAAGCTCCATACACATTCATGGCTACAACTTCTTTATCTTGCATCCAGTGTTCATGAAATGTGCGCATGTTATGTCGCTCCATATGCTTAATACTTCTTCCAATTTTCAGAAAGAGTGGATAAAGGGTCCCAAGGGTATAAGACATTCACCTGAAAATACATTTCCAGCTGTAACATTTTGATATTCCACTGTTTACAGAATATTTAGCAAGAATGTATCAAATACCTTTCCTGCCATTTCAGAAAATGTACAGGAGATTTTGATAAAGGGACCCAATTATATAAACAATTGATGTTGTCCCTGTGAAGATCATTATTCAGATGAATATTAGCATTTTCAGTGCCAGTCAGAGGCAGGAACCCTGCATGGCAGGGGGAGAGAGACTGTAGGAGGAAGGATGTGGAGCAACCCCAAAGACTGACAGACACATTCAATGGCCAAACACATTACTGCAATCTTCTAGCTTTACAGGACCAATTGGTAGTGGCTTCGGGGTGGGATTAGGGGGCAGCCCTGAGGCGGGCATAAGCAGCATAACTGGGACTTCTGAGATAGCATCCAGGCAGTCAGGAGACATAGTTTAACAACATCCAGGTTGGCCAATTATCATCACAATCACATATTGCAACACTGAGACAGAGGACATAAGAGAATCTCTATTCACTCGTTCCTAAACAGATGCTTCTGACTTCCCAGAAACAAGTGGGGGAGATATGTTGGGATGGTCCCAGCACAGAATGAGGATATTTGGTTGACATTTCTGTTGGCCAATTTGCATCACAAACCGATCTTATACCAGAGTGACATAAGAGAATCCCAGTCATAGGCCCCTTCTCTACATATGTTGTACAGGCATATAAAATTGGGACCCTTTAAAAATCTCTCTGATATTTGGCAGAGATGATAATGAAAGTGTAATATATAGCTCTGCCAAATTTCATGTACACTGGCTAGACTACAAAGATGTTATAGTCAGACATACATTTATATGTTAATTGTTTATACCACCAAGACCCTTTTTATAATACTTCTGAAATTTGGATGGAAAGGGGTATAAATCGGACAAGTTTCGCCTACAGTAGATGTGAGGCAAAGAAGTTACAGCTAATAATGTATATGTAGAATATTGCAATACACAATAATTCAACTGCTTCGAAATTCGGATGCCTTTATCCAACCGTTTTGAAATTTGGTACACATAATTCCTTCTATTGGAGGTATAGGCACTACAATTGTCAGTCACATAGGATAAAAAACATAAATGTTACAGCCAATAATGTGTTTTCCATTGAAACCAAGGGAAATTCAATTCCGAACTCACCGAACGCATCTGAACTGAACGTTCGAATTTGAGTTCAGTTCGCACATTTGGTTCAGTCAACCAAACTATTTGAGTTTGGTCCAAACTCCCGAACTGCATTTGCCCATCCCTAGCGCCAACAAAATACCAAGTATTTTGCCAAGTATTTTACTGAGTTTCCCAAATATCAGGAGGGGGGGACAGTTAGGCAGGCAGGTGTGGAAGGCAGAAAGATGGTAGGAAAATGGGCACGTGCAGAAAACTCTTTGAGAGGACTGAATGTACTGGTAGAGTCAAAGTGAAGCTGGCTTACTGCTGTAAGGAAGCACAGGACTCCTCACCCCCCATGATAGGGGCAAACCATCTGGCCCATCTAGAAGAAACCCTCCTCTCCCAGACCCACCTGCCTCTCCCTCGGGAACCAGCTGTGGCAGGGAAAACCACGGGGGCGGAACCACGCTGGCGGAAGAAGCCCCACCCCTTGCGAAGCCCAAAGACAGCGCCACACTCCCTGACATCCCTGCAGCATCAGGGGGAGCAGGAAACGACTGCATGTAAGTTCTTGAGGCCACGCCTCCTCTCGTGCGCTGCTCTGTGCGATTGTGGCAATGCCTGGGGCATTAGGATAAAAGGACACAGCCACAAGGTCTCATCGCTGGTGATCAGAGCCTTGTGCCCGTGAGACTGGTCCCCTTCCCTTGTTCCTTCCTGGTTGCTGGTGTGATTCCTGTGATTAGGGAGACTTAGAGGCTGCATGGAGAGTGTAAGGTGAGTGCTTGTGCTGAGTGCTTGGAGAGTGTGCTAGAGTCAGGTGAAGCGGGCGCGGAGGGCATGTGTAGACCCGGGGCTGCTGGGGAGCACCCCCCGGGCCCCTGTCCTTGGCGTGCAAGACCTGTCTATCCCTATCCCTTTGCTGGGCTGTGCATGGGTCCCTACTCCTCACAAGTGCACCACCCATATCCCTCCCCTGCTCCCTGTGTGTGTGTGTAACCAACCCATGCAGCAAAAAAGGCGTATGCTCACTCAGGCCCAATGATGAGACAGGCTGGGGACGTATCTTCCCGATAGCCCTATTCCACCCTGAGGGCACATTTTCCCAGGTACAGCCTTGCTGCTTCCATCCTAACCCCTTAGTGTGTGTGCGTTCCCTTCCCCCACCCCTTGGGGTTCCAGGCTTTTCCTCTTGGAATCTCACAACTGCCTGCAACCATTATCAGTGTCACTGCCAGTAAGGTCGCCTCAGTGCTGCTACCCAAGTGAGGTGCCCCCAAACTGCATATCTCCCAGCTACAGGCTGGGAGATTGGGCCACCATTTTTTTTTCTGGGAGCATGCAGGGAAATGTAGTCCAGCATGCTCCCAGAGAGCCAGCATTATAATGTTCTCTCGGAGCATGCTGGACAACATATTGCAGTATGCCCCCAAAGAAAGACAAGCACAATTTCTCCTGCAGCCAGGAGATATGCAACCGTGGGTATTTTCAGACGTTACGAGATCACAGTGAACCACGGTGAATACCCACCTGTGGTCACTGTGGCTCGAACGTCTGTTTGGTGGCTGCCAGATGTTCACCACGGTCAATACCCGCATGGGGTCAATTTGAACCATGCTTCCCGGGCTATCCAGGGGAATGTCCTGGGAAGCGTGGTCAAAAAGATCCCCATTGGGGACCAAAAAAAAGTAACGTCTGGCCGGTTGCCACGGCCCGGGATCCCCGGCGGGATCCCAGGCCACGGCACATCCGGCCCGACACGGCGGCCGCAGTGGTGCCGCCGCCCGCCCATCTCCCTGGATGGCGGGCGGTGGGGTGCGTGGAGGGGGCAGGGCCGTGCGGCCGCACGTTGCGTTGCACGGCCCCGCCCCCTCCCAGATTCCCTGCCGGGATCCCCCCGGCACATCTGATACGGCGTGATGGGGTAACCCCGGCGGGGAACGAATGGGTTGATTTCGGTACGGGGCCAAAGGGCCCCGTAACGTCTGAAATCACCCAGTGTGTCACCTCACTGGGGATGCAGTGCTGGGGGGGAGGGGGACCTTACCGACGGTGGTAACAGACAGCAAGCTGGCTAGACTTTGACTACACGGGTGTGTCCCAGTCCTCTTATTAAGTTTGCTGCTCCTGCCCCCCCCATACCTACCCATCTTTCTAAGTGCCACATTAAGGGACTCATGCCTTCCCCCTTCCTGCCTGCCATGTTCAATTCCTTCATTTCTCAGTTTACTAAGTATCTTACCAATTTCTTTAGTAGGTACTCGGTAAACCGAGTTGGAACTGTACTCAGAAAAAAACTAAGGAAAACCAAGTACTAATTTACAGCCCTTAGGGCTATATTACCAACCCACTTGATGAGGATGCTAATAGTGATTCTGAATGCTAAGGGATATTTGGTGTCTACAAAAGTAGGCGATGCAATAATAATGTGGGATTTCCCACATTGACTGGGAAAATGTTTCCTTGGGATGTGGTGCAGAAACCAAGTTCCTAGACAACATACATGACTACTTCCTGGAGCAGCTTGGAAGAAACAAGAGGAGAAGCTATTTTAGATCTTGTCCTAACTGGAGAAGAGGGTCTTGTGGAAGGAGTAACAGTAGCAGAACCACTTGCTAGTAGCAATCAGAATATAATTAGGCTCAAGAAGTTATTAGGAAAGTGGTTACCTGCCACAATGGTGTTTAAATTTAAGAAGGGGAACTATGCAAATATGAGGAAGTTAAGTAAGGGTAAACTAAAAAGGGGAAGTCATCAGGATCAAAGGCTTGCAAGAGGCATGGAGACTATGGAAAACTACTCTGTTAGACACCAGACACCCAGATTAAATGTATACCAAACATTTTAAAAAGGCAGAAAGAGAACCAAATAAACGCCTGCATGGCTGAATGGTAACATTAAGGACACTATCAGAGCCAAAATGTTGTCTTTCAAAAATGGAAATGTATTCCAAATGAGATAAATACAAATGAGATTAGATATTGGCAGAGAAAGTGTAAAGGCAGGCCAAGAGGGAATTTGAGGAATAACTAGCTAAGGATGCAAAATCTAATACAATTATTTTTCCCAGTACCTCAGAGTCAGTAAACTTGCTAGAGCAGTAGCTGGTCTACTAAATGATCAGGGAATAAAGGGGTCACACAAAGACAACAAGGACGTTGCTGAGCAAACTATGTAGTCATGGGATAGTACTACAATGTGTAGGAATAAATGGTCATTTTTCAAGCTAGAAATAGGTAGATAGTGTGGTTCCTCAAGTGTCAGTACTGTGGCCAGTATTGTTTAATATATTCATCAACGATCTGGAAAAGGGGGTAAAGAGTGAGGTGGATACATTTGCAGATGACACCCAATTATTAAAGATAGTTAAGGAGTGAAATGATAATCAATTTGATTCTCAAGAGATTCTCACAAGAAGCAAGAAATATTGCTGAGATCTCGCTTGGATCTCGCTAACATTTCACGATTCTCGCGTGTTTCTCACTAAAAAAACAAGCAAACCAGTGCATGCACAGGCTGCCAGTCTTCTGCACATGTGAGACCTTTCCCCCAAAGGATCAGCCATTCTGTGCATACGTAAAATGGTCACCACACAAGTGCAGAACAGCTGTCCTTTTCCAAAATGACAGTGATGCTACTGGTGCCATTTTGGAAAAAGGCTGCACACGCACAAACAGTCATGAAAGCCAGTTTGCACATAGGCCGTTCTTTTTTTGTTTTTTAAATTGAGGGGGGGAAATCTCAACAAGCAATGTCAAGATGGGGGTTTTCTTGATTCTTGTTGGATTCTCATCGAGAAGCTTGATTCAGCCCTAGTTAAGACCCAAGCAGAGTGTTATGAACTACAGAGGGCTCTTGCATGCCTAGGTGAATGGGCACTTAAATGGCAAATGAAATCCAACGTTGATAAGTGCAAAGTGATGCACATTGGGAAAACTAATTGTCAATATACATGCACGATACTAGGTTCTAATCTGGGTGCAACCACTCCGGAGTAGGAGCTTGGATGCATTGCAGATAGTTCGTTAAAAACATCCGCTCAGTGAAAAGGGTAGACAAACTGATAGGCATTGTCTCTGCACTCCAGAAGATGACACAGGCCTACGATGATAAAGTAAATTGAAATTGTCTCTACCTAGCACTGTGGGGAAGGCAAAAATGAGGAATCATCTGGCCAGTTGGTGGTCCCTGACAAAATTCCTTCCTGGCTCCCAAAAGGTAACCAGATAGCTGTCACGGTGATGTATATTGGGAAAGTGGGCGGGTAACAGCAGCTTCTAACGGCTTGTATCCTGGGCACACACTGAGCAGGTTCCAGGCTTCTTCCAGTGGCACAGTCTACAAGTCTTGCAACGTGAGATTTTATTCACGCCAAATGTGGGCATTGCCAGGGCAACTCCAGCCTACACCACTTGTGTGCACAGGTGTTTTTTGCAGTGACAGTGGCTCCTTAGAGCAGTCTCTCCCCAGCATACCATATCCTCTTCCTCCCTAGTGGGGGGGAGGGTAGGGTAGGAAATGTTTACAATACATATGTCCAAATTCATCTCCTGCAGGCTTATACAGCACCATCCTCCCTGGGGGGGGGGGGGGGGGCAGGACAAACGCTCCCAGCCCAATATGCAGGACTAATGGGCTACCAGGATTATTGCAAAAGGAATAGACAATAAAAGGGAAAGTATAATGCTGTTGTATAAGTCTTTGGTACGACTCTATCTTAAATATTGTGTGCAATTCTGGTCACCCCATCTCAGGAAAGATATAATAGAACAGGAAAAGATTCAGAGAAGGGAAACAAGTATGAGAGAAGGGATGGGTTGATGAGGAGAGGCTCAAAAGGTTAGGTCTGTTTAGCTTGAAGAAGAGGCGATTAAGGGGGATATGATAGAGGTTTAAAAAATCATGAGTGGCATAGAGAAAGTCAATAGGGAACTGTTGTTTGCCCTTTCCCACAAAAGAACTGTGTATTATTTAACGTTTTATGTTAATGAACAAACCTAACCACTTTAATTCAAATAAAATTTCAACTATTTATATTACTCTGACACATGTAATATTGCTGCTAAGCTTCCACACCGAAGAATAGCCTCATATTGAGTTTAGGTCCTAGAATGGTTGCACTAGTAGTTCTAAGTAAAACTGGTTATGCTCATTACCAATGTATTTCTGATTGTGAAGATAACGTTAGAAAATGTGAAGTGCTGGCATGATGTCTGCTCGTATCTTCAGGCAACCTCATACAATAGTTCTAAAATATGTGAACTGTCCTATTCATCTCAATCAAGGTCCTGTGAACTGGGGCTATTGCATTAGTCATTTCCCCATTATGCCACGGAGTTGGTTTTCATGCAGAATTATCATCCTACAAGACTGTCTTTCCAGGGCCCACTAACAATGTCAAGCAGGGGCATAAATACATATTAAGTTTCATTCATTCGAATTCATTATCCCACCCTTCTCCTAAGACTCAGGGAAGCTTACAATATAAAAGCATGTAAAGATAGACAACAATCCCTCTAAGAATTAAAAATCCACCCCAAACCCTGAAGAACCCATATCCACCCCCTAACTCTACCTGCCAAATCCTTTGGCAAAAAGAAAAATCTTACATCTACTTTGGAATATGCTTAGGCTCAGACTCTGACGGACCTCCAGGGGCAGAAACCAAGAATGCTCCTCTGCACAATCTATCATATGAACACAATCGGCAGTAGAGGTGTGCAATTTCATATCATATCAATTAATTATGAAAAAAGGAGATTAGAAAAGGACCATGTATCTGCATAACAGTTCCAGTGGTATTTTGCGCATGTGCAGTGATTTTATTATTTTTAATTAAAAAAAATTAAAATTAATGAAAACCATAGAGTCATTTACAAAACCCTGAAATCAAAGGGGTTTTTGTAAACAAAAAAAGAAAACTAAAATGGAAGCTAATGTGCCTTCTGCACACCCGTAATTGGCATGTAGTACCTGCAAGAAGATGTGCTCCCAACTGCAAGGGTCACGGTGGATCAAAATAGGAGAGGTAGCCTTTCAGATATATGGTACCCACACCGTTTATTTTATTTTATTTTATTTTATTTGTTGAACATAATTTATATACCGCCCCTCCTGCCAAAGCAGCTCTGGGTGGCTAACAAACTCCTCCCCCCCCTCCTCCCTACCCCTCTCGGTCGGGGTTGCCCAAAGCTCTGTCCTTGGCCCTCTCCTCTTCTCTATCTACACCCAATCCCTAGGCAAACTCATTGCTTCTCATGGTTTCCAATACCACCTATACGCTGATGACACTCAACTCTCTCTCTCCACTCCTTCCCTCCCCCCCCCGTTCAAGCTCGTCTCACCAACTGCCTCTCTGACATCTCCACCTGGATGTCTCACCATCAACTCAAGCTGAACATGGCGAAAACTGAACTCCTTATCTTCCCTCCCAATCCTTCCTCTCTCTTTTCCCTGTCAATAGCCATTTATGGAGTCTCCGTCCTCCCTTTCCCCCAAGCCCATAGCTTGTGCTTCATCTTCAACTCGCACCTTACCTTCAAACCCTACATTGACTCTGTGGCCAAATCCTGCCACTTCTCCCTACACAACATTGCTAAGATCCACCCTTTTCTGTCTGTCTCCTCTGCCAAAACTCTCATCCATTCCCTAGTCATTTCACACCTCAGCTATTGTAACCTCCTCCTTGCTGGCCTTCCCCACCCTCATCTTTCTTCCCTCATCTCTGTTCAAAACTCTGCTGCCAGGATCATCCACCTGGCCTGTCACTTTGACCATGTGCAGCCCCTCCTGTCTCCACTGGATCCCCCTTCCTGAGCGTATTCTGCACAAGCTCCTCGTCTTCACCTACAAAGTCCTTTACAACCTCACTCCCCCCTACTTCTCTGCCCTGATCTCCTTCCGAACCCCTGTTTGAGCACTCTGCTCTTCTTCCATTCCCTCCCTCACCCACCCACGCCTCCCCTGCTCCCCCAACTGCCTTCGTCCCTTCTCTCTTGCTGCCCCGCATGCCTGGAACTCCCTCCCTGCCCACATCCACCTTACCCCCTCCCTGTGTACCTTCAAGTCCCTCCTCAAAACCCATCTCTTCTGCTCCACCCTTCCTAATGCCTGCTAATCATCCTCACCCAGGATTATCCCCCACCTGTTATCTGAAAACTCCCAATGTACTGTAACCAAGCCAAGAACGTGTACCTGAGCTCTCACATCCTCATGAATGTTGCATCCCTTGTCTCTCTCTCTGTTCCCCCTTCCCTGTCTCCCCTCCCCCTACCTTAGATTGTAAGCTCTTGGGCAGGGATCGTATCTATCTTATTCTCTGTAAAGCACCAGGTACATTGCTGGTGCTATATAAAAGCTAATAATAATAATAATAATAATAATAATAATGAAGCATCAAACAACCCATATGGGGGATGTAAAAAAAAAAAAACAAGCAAAAAAAACAACCCACCACCTAACCCTCACACCCACCCTTCACCCATCTCCCTCACCAAAAGTCCGGCAGAACAGCCAGGTTTTACAAGTTCATTGAAAGGAGGAGAGGTCCTGGGCCACACGGACCTCCACTGGAAAGGAGCCCCATAGCCTCGGTGTGCCCACCAAGAACGCCCTCTCCATGGTTTCCCCCCAAGCAACTCAGAGAACTTTGAGAAGGGCACCCCCGGCAGATTGCAGGGGCTGATCCAGAACACGGGGAGTGAAGCGGTCTCACAGGTAGTTAGGGCCAAGGCCATGTAGGTCTATAACTGCCAAAAACAGCACTTTGAATCCTGCCGTAAAGCTATTGATAAGCTATGTAGACTTCAAGGCACAGGTATGAGGTGCTCATAGCAACTCATCGCCACAATGAGCCAGGTCACCATGTTCTGCTTCAGCTGCAGCTTCCGAACAATCAGCATGGTCAACAGCATGGATTATGGTGGCCAGATCCGAATCAGAAAGAAAAGGGCCCAGTCTCCTCACCAGACGGATTTGTGTTCCTGGATGCCGCCACAATTTGATACTCCAGGAACAATGAGGAATCCAGAAGCACTGCAAGGCTGCAAACCTAAGTGATCAGAGGAAGCCAAATTCCATCTTTGACAGGAGTCCTGATTTCCCCCCTCCTCCCTCCAACATCACAGGCTTGGCCAGCCAGCCATCATCACTTCAGTCTTGTCTGAATTTAGCTTCAATTGGTTCACTCTCATCCAGTCCACAAGAGCAGCCAGGCACTGGGTAAACACTAAACAGTAGGGATGAAACTCGTTCATGGTAATCTCCAAAATGCAAGAACAAGGTTTTCAACATGATTTCCAAGAACGAGTCACAAATAGGCCATTTCTTACAAGAGTCTAAAAAATAATAATAATCCTCTACATATGCACAAATGGCCCCTGCTATTCTGTGCATATGCAACCCATTTCCAAGATCTTGCAGGCTGCATCAGAACCATTTTGGAAAAGTCCATCTGGTTCTGATCATTTGCAGACCTACTTCCCTTTTCCAAAATGGCGCTGACACAGCCTGCACCATCTTGGAAAAGGGCCACCATTCTGCCTTCTCTCTCTCTCTCCCTCCCTCCCTCACACACATGCTAGCCCTGGTGGCAATTCCGTGTATGTGAAGAGTGTTTTTTATATATATTTTTCAAGAATCTTGCAAGTTAAACTTATCAAGAGGTTGTTTAGATCTTGGTTATGGTCTTGATTCTCACGAGATGCCCATAAGAATTGTTTTGATTATCGTTTGAGTCCTAGTAAGCACTAAGACTGCAGGACTTCAACAGGATAAAAAGGAGAGGTAGAGCTAATTAAATGGGAAGGGAGTCAATGCTTTAATTTTTGAAAGATTCCACACTCCAGCCTGCCCTAGCTGTCCTACTCTTTGGGTATTTTCAGACGTGACGCGATCACAGTGAACCACAGTGAATACCCACCTGTGGTCACTGTGCCCTGCACGTCTGTTCTGCGGCCGCCAGATGTTCGCCACACTGAATACCCACATGGGGTCAATTTCAACCATGCTTCCTGGGCTCCCGGCGCAAGAATCCCCAGAAGCATGGTGAAAGTGATTCCAGGCGGGCATCAATAAAAAGTAATGTCTGGTCGGCTATCACGGCCCGGAATCCCCGGCGGGATTCCGGGCCGTGGTGAACTCGGCAAGACGCTATGGCACCATTGGTCTCGCCGCCCACCCGTCTCCCCAGAGGGCGGGTGGTGAGGGAACGTGGAGGGGGCAGGGCCATGTGGCCCCATCCCCTCCCTGATTCCCTGCCTGGATCCCTGGCACTTCTGTTTGTCATGCCTGGGTGATCCTGGCGGGGAATCTCTGGGTTGTTTTTGGGACGGGGCGAAGTCGCCCCATCACGTCTGAAAACACCCTTTGACGTCAGAAGAGTGTGAGTGAGTGAGCGAGCGAGTGAGTGAGCAATAGGGCGGGTGAAGGGAGAATGATGAGTTACCCTGTCATGCCCACCACTTTTCCAGGCCCTAGGGAAAACACAGACTTCGTGGCAGAAAATACTCCTGTATTGCAGTGCAATACTTTGAAATGAAAAAGTGGGGAGTGGAGGACTAATCTCTGAGCAGTGTGGTATATTATCTTAAAGATGGAATGTGGAAAAACAGCCAAATATTCATATTTATAACTTAAAATGTTGGACAAAAATTGAGCCCTTTGGGAAAACATCCTGTATTGGTGGTGAGCTGAGAAATGTTGAGACATTACGAGATCACGCTCAACCACAGTGAATCACGGTCAATTCCATGGCGGGGCCAAAGTGCCCTGCATGTCTGTTTGGAGGCCACCAGATGTTCACCACAGTCAATACCCACATGGGGTCAAAATCAACCACGCTTCCAGAGCTCCCAGCAGGAGTGGGTGATTTCAGACATTACGAGATCACAGTGAACCACGGTGAATACCCACCTGTGGTCACTGTGCCTCGAACGTCTGTTTGGCGGCCGCCAGATGTTCGCCACAGTCAATATCCACATGGGGTCATTTTCAACCATGCTTCCCGGGCTCCCTGGGGGAATTTCCCATGAAGCGTGGTGAAACTGATCCCCGGCGGGGACCAAAAAACCCTCACGTCTGGTCGGGCGCCACGGTCCAGGATCACCGGCGAAATCCCGGGCCGTGGCGAATTCGGCCAGATGCTGCAGCCGCATTGGCCCCTGAACCTGCCCGTCTCCCAAGAGGGCAGGTGGCGGGGAGCATGGAGGGACCGGGGCCATGCGGCCGCACGTTGTGCCGCATGGCCCCACCCCCTCCCAGATTCCCCGCCTGGATCCCCCGGCACATCTGATACGGCGTGACAGGGTCATCCTGGTGGGAGATTATTCGGTTGTTTTCGGTATGGGGCCAAGCAGCCCCATAATGGGTTTTTTCAGACGTTACGGGCGGCCGGTTCACCACAGTGAACCACCAGGGGGGGTGAACAGCGCAACCACGCCCGGGGGTGGGAAAACAACCCAAACAGACGTGCCGGGAACGGGACCACGGGCCGGAACTGGGCTGCACCATCGCAGGCCGCGGAAGCACAACAGACATGCAGCCGAACCCCCGCCGGGCGCTAAACCCCCACAAGGCAACAGGCAGGGGCGGGACACAGACATGGCCGCCTGAGGGCAAATGAAGCCACAAGGCACACAAGGGAACGCCCACACAAGGGAAATGGGAAGGGAGGGGAGAAGAGCGAGAACAGGCTGACAGCCGGCACACACAGTGGTCCCGCAGCGGGGCACAATGCACGACCACACGCCTGGGCACACACACACAACCACCAGGGAAAGGTCGGGAAGGGGGGGCAGGGGCGCCCGGAACACCCCACCAGGAACAACGGGAGGGACGAGGGGGGGCACCACCAAGGGGCAAGGCACAGGCAGCAGCAACCCCC